>CM068957.1:122647390-122664691 GCA_035128595.1 Eptatretus atami
TGGAAAAAGACTGTATAAGACTAAGAGAAATAATGGTTAAAACCTATAAACCAATGTCATTAACAAAGGGTGAGAAAAAGGAATTTAGAAAGAACAGTATCTGTCATATTTGTGAGTAGAAAATTGAGGGAGAGCTCAAGGTTAGGGATCATTGTCATCTTACTGGAAAATATAGAGGTCCAGCTCATTCCCGTTGTAATCTTGATTACAAGCCGAAAGTTCATTTATAATAGATGTGTCATAGTTGAGCGTGTTGTGAAGAAAGACAAGGAATTAAAGTTGGGGCTTGTAATCAAGATTACAACGGAATGAGCTGGACCTCTATATTTCTCCAGTTAAGATGGACAATGATCCCTAACCTTTGCAGCTCATCCCTCAATTTTCTACTCGCAATATGACAGATACTGTTCTCTAAAATCCTTTTCTCACCCTTTGTTAATGACTTGTTATAGGTTTTAACCATTATTTCTCTTAGTCTTATACAGTCTTTTTCCAATCGTGCTTACAAACGTCCTCTGAGCATCTCTCCTCTATAAAGTTTCTAACTGCTTGTATTCATCACCAACAGATGATTTGATATTAAAACAGAACCACAAGGAGTATGTTTTTGAAATTTATTGTGTATGATTTATTTGGATTTGGAAGAAGAAACAGTATCTACTTTCAAGGACTACTTTCAAAATCAAGCATATTTCACAAATGGATATTATGATTTGTTTTAAAAATCTTTAAATGAATATGATCTTTGAACTGCTTTTGTAAATTGATACGGTTCATTTATGATTAACTAACAATATTTTTAATAGTTAATTTAATCGTTCTTTGTATGAAAGGAAGTGGAGACATCTCTTACAAGGATACGTTTTACATTTTCTCTTGCTATAGTTTGATTTGCGTTAATCTTATAAATTTTTGATGAAGCCATAATGTGATTTTTCTTCGAAGTAAAGTAGAGAAGTCAATGTGTGTTTCATCATTTTTACAGTGTTTGAAATTTTTAATATCTAAACTTTGTTTGTATCCGTAATCCATATACATAAGAAGATAGATTATTCATCTTTCTCAAATTAGGAATAGCTCTCAATGAACATTGGAAACTTTAAATCCTTAACAATTTAATGTATTCTCGTATTTCCTTATAATGTTCAACCCTTTCAGGATTCCATTGTAGAGATTGTAAGTGAGCAAGAACAGGACCATAGGAAAACATTTATTATCTTTGTTTTGAAATTAACAACCGCTTTCTTAAGTTTATCTCTTTTGGTAAATCAGATATAAGAAGAAGCTTGAAGAGATCTGATTTTAAAGATGTGTATATCTAAAAAAGATTATTGTTGTAATGCGTAAATCCACTACCTCCTAGAGTGTTATCAACCATCTTGTTCCTTGTCTCTGGAGTTCATCGTAAACATCACATCTTACAAAATCTTAAATATAGATTAAAGTGAGGGTTGTCTTCATATAGGGAGTAGTTTCATATTCATAGTCCTCCTCATATAGTTGCCTCATATACTCACAACGGTTAATTGTGAGCGGTGCCCCCAGGTCCGGCTCTCCGAGGACACACCGGAGGATTAATCCCCGAGTGACAATCTGGTGTCTCAGTACCCTAGCCGCAAAACAATATGTAGTACATATATATATATATTAATATATATATATAATATATAAATTATATATATATGGGCGGGATTGTGGCGGCGAACGACCCACAAGGTGAGCAGTGGAGTCGTCTCCCCACCGAAAACACCCGGAATTATAGGTCGCGGACTCTCGGAACAACTCGAAAGTTCACGGGTTCAGTAGAGGACCGTGGTCCCATATTTTGAACGGCGTGAGGTAGGGTCCACTTGTCTAATTCCAATTTTACCAAAGTACTCACGCTGTTCAACTGACCGGGGAAACCACACCCTCGGCCGACTGTGTCCGAAATCGAGTCGCATCACCAAAACTCGGATCCGGCGTAACCAACGGAAGTTACGAAGCCGCTGCCGGACCAAATTGAACAATTTACGGCACGAACGGCTTTACCATTTCTCATACGCCACCCTTGCTCGGCCAATGAGAGAAACACAGAAACGAGCGGTACATTTAACAGGGTTTATTTATACAACAATCGGAGGGGCAGCACAAAAAGAAGCAGAGTTATCCGAGATAAGAACAATGTTAATTTACAAGGAAAGAAAACACTATACAATTCTACTACAGACGGAGACCTACGGACACACACACACACAACACACCACACACACACACACACACAACACAAGAACTGGACCCGTGATGGTACTATTCGTAGAGCCGCGCCGGGGACCTGTCCCCCTCAGCGCGTCACACCGACCCGAACCACCACGGTGGGACTTCGAACCACGACCTTGGTGTTGTCAGCACCAAGACTGCAGACCACTCAACAACGACCACAGACCACACCACCAATCGCCACCAAGGACTCCTGTCTGTCGTCACTCTCGTCTTTTTTTTGTGGGGGAGGGGTTTCTTTCCCTCAAAACCACTCGCCTCCTATGGACGAGGGGTTGTTCGCGACAACTCGTGAGTCCAGCCTCCGATTGGCTCGGGGCAGCACGTGTGGTGCTCGCCTTCACTCATTGGCTGGAGGAAACGGTCATGCCCTTCCTTGGAGGGCCTCGATCCGATGCGTCGGCTCCGCCGACGCCCTCGGCCAAAAACACGTGCGCATGCGGACTGGGTCGAGAGAGGGACGGTGGCGTTGTTGTTGTTGTTGTAGTTGTTGTAGTTGCTGTTGTAAAACCTATCTTAAAAAAATAACTCGTAGCCGCACCCACAAAATTCCCATTAAGGACAGAAGGAGGGATTCTAACCTAAAACACATACTTATCGAAATAACGAACTACGTGGACTCTGGCGTGTTGTGTGAAACAAGCGTTTCCAAAATCCATAAACAATATATATATATATATATATATAAATATTATATAATATATATATATATATATATATAATATATTATATATAATATATATACATTTGTTACGGATTCAGGAATCCGGTCTGATGAATGCCATCCCACACATTCCAGGTCCTCAGACAGTTATTTCCTTAAATGCAATGTTCAGATTAGCCCCATTCCCATGTCTAATGGGATCTTAAATGTGATTGCGTTGAGAAGCGGTAAAGGATAGATCCCCTCTCTTATGGGAAGCTTCTTTCTTTTAAACAGACACTTTCACACACATTTCTTTCACGAGGCTCTGAAGTTCCACCCTTCATTTTTCCTCAAGCAAAATTCTTTCGCCGAACTCCGACGCCCGCCGCCCTTTCTTGAGAGCGCACGGGTCGTCATGGTTAATCGTGCCCCAGTGGGGCGGGGTTGAGCTGGGGCGGACGGCACCCGCGGGAAACGGCCCGGGGATAATAAAAACGAGCGACGAGAAAGCATTTGTTTTGTGGGGAGAGACTTTTCTGAGATATTTAAAAAAAGTGAGGAAAGCGAAATAAAGACTTCTGATGAGGAGAGACGTTTCTAGATATTAAAAAAAATGAGGAAAAGCGAAAGAAGATATGTTCTGAGAGAAAGAGATACGTTTGAAGAGAAAAAGTGAGCTAGAGGAAAAAAGCAAAAAGGAGGAGAAGGAAACAGCAAAGGGCGAGAAGAAGCGACCAAGAACGGTGTCTAACCAGCCGACCGAAGAGACAATTCGCCCTTCCGCAGGCTTCGGGTAACGTGAGCGTTGTGCCGTGCGGCCGTGCGGGTGTGAGCAGTGCCGCCAACAGTGAGGCCACGGGTCGATCACCAACACACCAGGTCTAAACCCTGCGACTGACCAATCTCGGTGCCCTCCAGACTTCGACTGCGCCGTTCCAAGGCTGCCCCGCGAGGAGGTGCACGGCAAAGCTGGGTGCTGGCGACGGACGTGACCACGCACCACACATTTTCAGCGACGTTTTGCTTACGGACGACTTTTCTAGGTGAGCGAGACGCATCTCCCCCTCCCCTCCCCCTGCATGATCTCTGGGGTACCCTTGTCTGTGTTAGCTGCTAAGTAAATCAAAAACCCCGATTAAGCATCTACTCTTTGTCTCTTCCTTGGCATTTTTGAATGATTTTGCTTTGAAATTCATTCTTTATTTACCTCAGCAAATAAAAGGTTCTTTTTATTATTTATTTATCATTAATAAATAAATTAATTTGTCGATCCAACCTGTCCGTGTTTGTCCTTTCCTTCTATTGATCTAGCATTGTTCAAACCGAGATTAGACTGGGAGTAATTACCACAGATGTTTACCAAAAAATCGTCGGCACGGCACCAGCGGTTAAAAACGCTCGGCCGCGCCTAATAAAATCTAATCAAGATAATATTCGGTGCTTTCCGAGGCGCGCTCCACCGCTCAGGTAACCCATGTGACCTCTATTAAACGGAATATTAGACGGCAGATACTGAACTTCCGTGGTTGACTGGGTGGCGTTCGTGGTTTTAAAAACAACCCACCGTACCATAACGGTAATTGGAGCGGTCGGCCTAGTCCGGCTTTACCGAGAAACCGGGGAAGAACCGATGACAAGCTGCGTGTCTCGGTACCCCCCCCCCCAAACCGCAACATATATACTATCTATCTTACATAAAACATATAATATATATATATATATCTATATATATATATATAATTATTATCCCACAGAATGTTTAGTTGGACAGTGGTTTATAAGAATGTTGATAGTGGTTCATGAAAACGTGGCACAACATTAATGCCATGAATATCCCAACACACTCGTCCCATAAACCACCTTGAACCGGTTGCTATCAGGTCAATGGTCGGTCGATGGATCGCAGAACTCTCCAAAAGGTTTGTGAGTTTGACTTTATGGTCTAAAATGGACGAAATCGCGTAATGAAAACCCCCAAGGTGTGTCGGCAGTGGGCAATGTTCCCAGTGCCGTGTGTGTCGAATATGTTTAATGCAACCTTATCACACTTCCAACAAAGATAAGTCTTGCAAACAACTTCCTGTATATATGTATATATATATATATATATATATATATAATAAATATATATATATGCATAGTTACACATACATATATACCAATGTCATGACCAAAAATTATTGCACCCTAGACTTTTTCAAATATGCGCACCGTTCTTCCAGAAAAAATTGTTGAAAATTAAAAATATTTTGGATCCACAAACTGTATTTCTTTGTTTGCAGTGGAACAAAAAAAAAAGCCGAAAAAAAAACTTACTAAATTCGTATTCTTATTCCACACAGAAATCCGAAAATGGCCCGGACAAATATTGGCACCTTTTAGAAGTCACTTGAGAAATAATAAAATTTCAAGTCGGTGTTCTCCTTCACTTGGAATTGAACTCACCTGTGGTGAGTTCAGATGCTTGCAATATAAAAATATTTACTCATTCAACCAGTTTGAACAGAGAAAAGGAGGCATTCTGCGTTTTATGTGTCACTGTGGTGTACCACAATGATCATGGAGAAAAGAAAGAAAAACAGAGAATGTCTGAAAGTCAGACACAAGATTTAAAGCTAGCCAAGCATGGACCAATCTCAAGGCTGGGCAAGGTCCATCTCCAGAGACCTGATGTTCCTGTGTCCACCGTACGCAATGTTATCTGGGAAGTTTAAGGCCCATGCCACTTAAACCAACCTGGACGTGGCCGCAAGAGAAAACATTGATCGAAGAGGATTATATTCAGGTCACTGAATTGAAACAGCCAATTTTGAAACAGCCAATGAAACACAGGTTAACATGCGACCAAAGGTCAACATAGGCCCAAGGTTCAACAACTAAGGTGGTATTTCTAAAATCCCCATTTTCATCCCATTGACTGAAATTTGAAGAGGATTTGCATACAGCGTCATTGAATTTTCAACCACCAATTCTTTTTGGAGGTCCAAATTTGTTTTATGGTTTGGCAAGTATCGTTGCTCTGCATAAAGTCTTCCCTCTTCTTCTTTGTTTGTTTTTGTCTGTTTATGAGCAGGATATCTCAAAAAGCGGTGGCACTGCATCCAGATGAAACCTTTTGCGGACAGCTTGGGTGTGTGACAAGGACGAACAATTTGAATTGGTGAAGATCCAATTCCGGATCCAAACTACTAGAATTTTAAAAGTGATTCTTCACCATTGCAGTCAGGTCAGGTTGGAGCATGGCCGAGCAGCGCCGTCGCTCGGCCACTTTTCCGCCGGTACTCCAGGAGCCTCCATCAAAGCCATCCCCCAGGCAAATGCCTGGCCTTCCACATCTCCTTGAGAGCTGATCAAACCTGCTGCAACCACGAGGCATGTGGTCGGCCCATTGGCCTCCTCACTCACGAGACTCCCTCGCTGAGAAATCTGGTGAGCAGCGATCAGCATCAGCGAAAACCGAGCCACATGTCCATACAGCCACAGCTGATGCTCACGGACTAATGCAGGTAACAATGTTCATTTGAGTCTCTCTCAGCAACCTACCGTGGACACAAAGTCTGATTCAGTGATAGCCAAGGATTCTCCGAAGAGACCTGGTACCAGAGAATTAAGTCTCCATCTTCAGATCCCGGTCAGGAGTCCAAGTCTACATCCAGAGAGCAAGACTGGAAGCACCAAGGACCTGAAGACTGCGACTTTTGTCCTCGCCACACAGGTACTGCAGCACCACCACCCCCAGATCATGTGAATCCATGACTCCCCAGGCCCCGACCCAGACATCTGTTGACCTCTGACTTCAGACCTTGAGAGATGGTCTAAAAACAAGTAGGACGTATAGCATAACATTTCAAATGTATTGGTCCCGATATGTTCTCGTGATCAGGATTTACGTGTTGCGAGGTACGCGCTCTCCGAGTTGACCTTCTAGTTTCATTTGTGTTCCACCGACCTGACCTCCTCTTTCACCACTGTCATGCTATTGTCCTTGTATTGTCTGGAAGAAAGCTGACCATTTTTGACTTAATAACAGCTAGCCCGATTTACAAGGACCTCAGTACTTGGGTCTGTAATCGCATGAATGTTTATATCGTTTCATGACTGGCAACAACATTAAATGTCACAACATCTCCACACACTCCGTCCCACCAACCACGTTGAACCGGTTGCTATCTTGTCAATGGTTGCGTGATGGATTCGCAGAAGCTCTCCGAAAAGTTTGTGAGTTTACTTTATGGTCGTAAACGAGATTTCTGTAATGGTCATGTTGTGGCAGTGGCAATGCGCTTCCAGTGCGTGTTATGTCAGCATATGTTTAATGCCAACTAATTCACACTTCCAAAAAATAAGTCTCCACAAACAACTTCCTTGTCTGCTTTCAGGGAAATCTCCCATCTTTTTTTACGATCGTTATCGCGGATTCGAGCCGTGTCCTGAATTTCATTTATCTTGTCCTTCTTTACATTGATCGTGACAACCGAACGCCATTTTTTCTCTCCTGACAGAATGTGACGAATGCCTCTTGTCCCTTTTCCTGCGGCCTCAGTAAGGTCTCTAACTATGGCTTGATGACACAAACTTGGCCGGAGTTATTGTGATACAGTGATCTGCCTCCAAGAAGGGTCAAGCTATTAAGCGTCTATTTTTAATGGTGTCTATAACGATTTGACATTCCTTGTCATCACAATCTCTTCGTGTCATATCCAGCCAATTTTAAAGCCGAGTTTGAAGTACTTTTGGCCAACTACAAATGTGCTGAACATCGACAATCACCATTGATCATAACTCGTGTTTGAAAACACACCAGGCCACATTAAACATCTTGTAATTGATGCATTTCTTATACATTTGGTACAAGTAAAAATCAACGGCATGCCAATGATAAAACATTTTTGGGTGCCGAAGAACACGAGGCTGTCCTGTGATGGTATCAGTTTGATCACTTACCCTTGGCTCCCACTAGGAATCTCTTCGGATGAGGCGGAAAAATGTCTTTTAACAGCGACTGAAGCAGAGCCTGTGGTCACAAACAATGAAAGGAAAAATCAGGAAAACAATATTCTGTCAAGATCACAATCAAACATGAATGGTGTGTAAGCAAGGCAAGTATCAAGTGCAGGATGTGAGAGAAAAGAGCAGCAAGGAAATGGAGGTACAGGGGATGCAGCAGGTGAGGAAAGCCGATGTGGAGGTGGTTGAGATAGGTGGTGACATAGATCCACTGATGGAAAATATGAAGGTGAGCAAGTGAAGCAGCCCACTGCGGAGGACATGAGAGGTGAGTAGGAAAAGGATCTTCCTTCGAGCAGGAGGGCTGGAGCAGAAAAAGTTGGATATGAAGAGGCGTCAGGGTGGGTATGATGGCGGATGGAGTGTTGGGGTCATTATGTGACAGGGTGGTATAACAGGTGGGTGGTGATGAGGTGATTGACTGGGTCAATTAGTGGGGGGTTGAGGGGCATAGGTGGTGGTGGGCGGATTGGGACATGAGGAGTGCGGGTGAGGCGTGGGATGGGGTTGAGGGGCAATGGGTGGTGATGGTGAGGTGCGCTGAGCGGTGTTGGAGCACCGTGAATGTGATGGTGGGGTGGGGGTGAGGGCGTGAATGGTGATGTGGGCTGAGGGGCGTGAATGGTGATGGTGGGGGATTGAGAGGGCCGTGAATGGTGATGGTGGGGCTTGAGGGGCCTGGGGTGTGAGGATTGGGGGTTGAGGGGTATGGTGGAGGTGATTGGCAGGATTGGGGGCCGTGGTGCCAGTGCTGTGGTTGGGGGCCCCGCGGGTGGCGGTGCTCGTTGGAAGTTGGGGGCACGGATGGCGGTGGGGGTTGTAGGGTACGGAGTGGAGGTGGTGTGGAGTGGTGCGGTCCGCCGAGCGGTGCCGGCTGTGGATTGGGGGGGCACGGATGGCGGCGGGGGTTGAGCGGTAAGTGCACAGTGGTGCTGGGTTTTGATGAAAGACTACACTCAGGCTGCCATAGAATCCGTGGAAGCCAACAAAGCTGCAAGTGTGATTACAACCGAGCGAGCACCAAACAAACCATGGGGTGACGTCCAAACACTTATCCACATCCTGCAAATGTCTTCAACCGCCCATCCCAGCCATTTTCGGCGACCACAAAACATCTGCGATCCGTACAGTATCATTTGTTAGTTTTGGAATATCAGAAAGCTGAAGCCTCGGTGCTAGCATCCGTGACGGCCAGAGGTCATTTATGATCACGATCGGTCAGAAAAAAAACAAGGACAAAACAGCGAAGAAACCCAATGACCACCATCCGAAACGTGTTCCGATGAAGTGATCAATTGACATGTTTGTGCGGTTTCTCTGCCCTCACTTTGTGGTCGCGTTCATTTATCGCGCCACCTTCTCGGTGCTTCCTCTATAATCGGGTCCTTCCCCTCCCTCCCAATGTGTACCCAAAGCGTTCCAATCCGATGTGATTGTTGATAAGATGAATCAGGAAGTTTCTTCGCTTTATCAAAGTTCTTCCTTCCCTGTTTGTCCTTCTTTCATGCAATCATGACGGACTCCGTCTCCTGAAGGAACAAATACTTTTTCAACAATCCTTGTGCGTGCTGTTTGTGCTACCCACCGACCGGTTCGTCACACCATTGGGTGTAAACGTGTCACAAGACAGTAAACCCCGGGTGACGCGGCTCGCTTCGTCGTCTGGATTCGTGCGCCGCACCGATACAGTAGCGTGACGTCATTACTCTCCTTTTTCACTTACTGTACAATCTCAAATTGAATCCACGTGTATTTCTCGCGATTTTACTTACTTGGTTCAGAATCTGCTGTACTTCGTACTCGTACTCCGTTGTGGACGTGCTCGTGCGCGTACTCGGTACTCCGTTTTGTGACGTGCTCGTACTCCCGTTGTGACGTACTCGTACTCCGTTTTGTGACGTGCTCGTACTCCGTTTTGTGACGTAACTCGTACTTCGTTTTGTGACGTGCTCGTACTCGTACTTCGTACTCCGTTTTGTGACCGGCTCGTACTTCTTACTCCGTACTCGTTACTCCGTTTGTGACGTACTCGTGCTCGTACTCGTACTCCGTTTGTGACGTACTCTACTCCGTTTTGACGTGCTCGTACCGTACTCCGTTTTGTGACGTACTCGTACTCCGCATTTGTGACGTGGCCCGCGGTTCTCTTGTTGTGAATTTGTTTTTCGTGCGCAGAACGATGACTCGACCTACGTCCCTCCTCCTGCCGTTTCTTTCCCTTTCTCTTCCTTTAGTTTGTCGCAGCTGGATGTGCTGGATTGTGCTGGATGTGCTGATGTGCTGGATGTGCTGATGTGCTGGATGTTTCACAATGTGGTTGAAAGTCGGTTTCGTAATTACAAAAGCACGCTTCCATGTGCCTAACATCGATTGATTAAATACTGAACTGCAGTGAACCCGAACGTTCGGCCCTAGACCTTCGCATCCCTGAATCCCAACCAACACCCCACACGGCTCATACAGGTTATTATGGCGACTGTGTCATACACCTGTTACTTCCAAGACCAACCTCAAGATTTTTCTTGTTTTTTGTGTTGAGAACCAAAATTCGACACCTTTCTCAAGCAGAAGATTAATGTGTCTTCCTCTCCATGACGTCAATATGTTTTCTGTGCTTGGAAAGAACAAATGGGAATATATTTATAATCCATTAACTGATTTGATATTTTCAAAATTATCCATTAGAAAGGACTACGTTGGGGAACTTATAAAATGGGAAATGGAAGGATGGAAGGATCATTGGAGAGAAATGGGAATGTGGGCGAGAGTGGGGGAGATGTTTGGGCAGAGATTGAAGTTTAAGAGATGCGTTGAAGTTTGGAGGGGATTGATGTTTGGGAGACGAAATGAGTTGAGAGAGGATTGACCGTTTGGAGAGGATTGACGTTGGAGGGATTGATGTTGGAGAGGATTGATGTTTGGGAGGGATGATGTTTGTTGGGAAGAGGATTGATGTTTGGGAGAGATTGATGTTTGGAGAGGATTGATGTTTTGGAGAGATGATGTTTTGGAGAGCATTGATGTTGGAAGAGGATTGATGTTTGGGGAGAGGATTGATGTTTGGAGAGGATTGAAGTTTAAATGGTTGAAAGTTTGAGTGGATTGATGTTTGGGAGAGGACTGGAAGTTTGGGAGAGGATTGATGTGTGGGAGAGACTGCAAGTTTGGGAGAGGACTGATGTTTGGGAGAGAATTGCATGTTTGGGAGAGGATGAGGTGGTGAATAGGGGAGCGCGAATAGAGACGGGTGTGGATGGCGCTATTCTGGCGTCAGCAGTGGTGCGTCAAAGATTTTTGCCACATCATGTACGTAATAAGTGGATGTTCCCTCAATGGAAATAGCCATGGCATGTTGATGTATTATGTCACTGGAACGGCTGGCACATACGGGAATTTCAAAATGACGTATGGATGCTCAATGAGGCCTTTTGCGCACGTGCTGTGTGCTAGGTAATGTGTTTACATGACTCGGTCCTACATGTTGAACTTTTAACCTGCTATTGTTCTTGCACCAAAAATGTCTTTTAAACATAATTTTCAGCATTTAACGAAAGAGTGGCCACAATTCAACGTGTGTTAACCATAAACAGTTGTGTTCCTCCTACCCCCGAATGAAAATCGGACTCACGGAAAATAGAGGACAATATAGATTGCGAGATTAATGATCTACCCAGACTACACTAGACAGTTAAAGCTGTGGTTGAAGTCGAAGATCCCCAGAAACTTGTAGCTCTCCCAGTACGTGATCACAGAAATATATTTGGTAATTTGCCTGCTGCCGTCATTATGAAAGAGCAAAGTAGAATATTGGGTCTTCCTTTGCCACTAAAATACCTGTTCCAGGTAATGCTTATTTTTCCAGATAAGCACGAGAGGGATGCTTCCACAGCTTACCTGATGGAGGGTGCAAAGACTATCCTGCCACAGAGTGGAGTCCAAATTTTGATACAGTGCGATCTCCAGTGATGAAGACATGCCATTGATGTATCTCAAAGAACAGGATTGGTCCTACAACACTACGTTGAGGGACACTAGCCTTGAGAGAACAGCAATGGATAGTTTTCTGTCCATGGTTGGCAGGATAGCCGAGAGTATTCGTGCACATCCAGGAGCTATACAGCCTAGGTGTGAATCTCGGCTTCGACTGTAAACTCTGCTGGTCAGACCCCCGCTATTGTGGAGGAATACGTTCCTGGAAGTCGAGGCCATTGTTTAAAGAAAAACTTTTTTTTTTAATGTCTAGGCTCATTGGAAGAAGAATTACCACACAACAAAAATCGGAAACAACATAACAAAGGGGAATATCAGAGAAAGGGAAACAACAAACTGCAGGAGGATGGAGAAAGTAGTCAGAAGCGGACAAAACAAGGGATCGGTGTGATGAGTCCAAGGGAGAACACAAAGGTGACAATATGGATACGTAAGCACAATGTGTTTGACCAGTTTGTGATTTGTCCGAGCGTCTGAGAAGAAATTAAGAGGCTGCTCTTGTCTGTCAGAAGGATGAGAGATGTCACGACCAGAGAGTGGAGTCATCAGCAAAAGAGATAAAGAGGATTTTCATTGATTCAGTGAGACCATTGATGAAGATTAGGAAGAATAGACACCTGAAAACCTGCAGATTATGCTGAACCCTGGCCTTATGTGTCACTCAAATTTGGTAGCATCTGATTTGTGGTTCTGGCGGGGAGTTTTTCGGTTTGAAGACAATTTACGTGATTTTCACAAACATTAATATAAGCCCACCATTTTGACACACTTCTGGTCATGGTCATCGGCCATGACCTTTTGACCAATTTAACATTCATGACCCTTGTCCTCATGTTGTAACCCAAATTTGGTTTAGCATTCTGATTGGTGGGTCTGGAGAGGAAGTCTTTGAAGGAATTTACGTTATTTTCTCAAGCATTAACGACGTCTACCATTTGACAACACTTCCGGTCACTGACCACCAATGACTCGGCAATTTAACTATCCCACCCCTGTCTAATGTTGCGCAACCCAAATTTGGTTAGCATTCTGACTGGTGGATCAAGAGAAGAAGATTTGGAGGAATTTGTGGGACCGCCATTTTGACACACTTTTGGTTACGCTGATCAGCGTGCCTCCGCAATTTAACATCCCCACCCTTGCCTAATGCTGCAACCAAAATTCGGTAGCATTCTTTGTGGTGGGTCAGGCGAAAAGATTTTGAGAAATTTTTGTCGGCCATGACCTACTTAAAGTCATGTTGACCGGAATTTTGACCGACTCAAACTCAGTGACAAAAGGGCAGGGAGCTCCTTTTGATTCATCCGCCATCCGTTTCTAGTTGCCCAACTGTCGTCTGCGGACTCCTCCTACATTGGGTTACTTTTTGTTTTTAGGAGCTTGTGCAGGGATTTGCCACTCCAGCCACCGTGAAACATTTTCATTCCGCAAAACCACAAATGTAAGGAAATCTGAAAAATCCCACTCCATAGGAGTGTACTCCTGTGCTGCTTGCCCTCTGCCAGGCAGTTTCACCGGATGACGGGAATTGAGGCAAAGGCCTTTGGACCCCATTCCTGATGATAGGAGGAAAACCATGGGGTAAACATCCAGGTTCAGATTGCGTCTGCGTGGTGTGTGGCAGATGGTGCTAAGGTGTCGTCCACAAGACGGCTGGTCTCCTTCGGCAGTTAACCCGAGGTGGTCCCCTTACAGTGTGCCTGGAATGTTCCTATCCCTAAAAAGAGAGGATGATCACCTGTCCTCTGGTTATTCATCTGAGCTCAAGCATTCTTGAACAACGGTTAATGCAGCACTCTCTAGTTCGGAAGACCGCCGATAGTGCGAGATCATGGCGTGTAGGTACACTTACTATCGTCTTGTCCACAATCTGTGTGTTATCAAGGATCCCCAAGGAATGCTTAGCTGTGCTCCAATAAGCTGACCCAACTGATAATTGAGGAACCACACCGGATTAACAAAGCGCGTATTATTGAAACGAAGACTTCATCACTCCTTGGGTGTCATTTCCTGAGTCTCTGTACATGCTTCGACTGATGCAAGTGATCTCACCATGAAGGCATTCTATGCCCTGCTGGAGTCTGTGGTTGATCAGTGCCCCAGTGTGAGATACTCTTCTAGTCTTGGGGATTTCATTGCATTAAACTGGAACTGATAGGGCATGGTTGTAAGACGGGTGCGTCCCCGTGAGGTCGGGAACTGTGAACCAGGAATAGCCACTAAGTTCCTTAACTTTGCAAGAAGTCATGGACTTAGGTGGCTGGTTCATAGTTTTCAGTGCCCACAGGCTCAATCTCTGGACTTGCTGGACTTGATATTACAAAAAAAGCTGCGTGTGCAAGGAGATGATCATTGCTCGTTGAGGTGGCTGGGGATGATCCAAAACTGCAGAGTCTACCCGGAGTGCTCAGTGCCTCATGACGAAGCACAGGGCTTGTAGCAACTCTGAAGTTGCCAGCTTAATCCGGGGAGAATGGTACCATCCCTACCTCGGCTGGATGTTGGAACTCAACGATGAGAGTAGCTGCTGAACAGGCTGAGTGGGGATTTGGGGTCTGGGTGCTTTAGGAATCCGAAGAGCTGTGGAGTGCCTTCAAGACCATCATCCTTGATGTTGCCGAAGATGTCTTGGAACTCACCGCAGGGCGAATAAGAATGTTGTCTCTCAGGGAACTGGATACCATTGACCAGAGTCACAGGGCCAGCTTAATGGCAGAGCTGAGCTTTTCAGGCGAGCTCAGCATAAAACGTAAAGCGCAAAGGGTGACCAAGAGGCCTGTGTGCGAGGAGGAATCTGTGATGGGTAGGCATCACCTGCTGGTCAAGTGATTCTCATCCTGCTTACAGGGAATTTGCGCATTGCGTTCCTCAAGCCCGTACTTCGGTGCCACTGCAGTAGAGCGGAAGTGGTGGCTCTTGACAAAAGGAGTCCGAAGTGAAGAAGGCCCGCTGGCCTGTTATTTGAGCGGCTGTACCCAAGCGTTATCCACCAGCTTTGTCGAGTTGGAGGCTCAGGGGTTTTAAAACTGATCCCAATCTGGCCTCCAATCACTTGATCCACCTTTCGTTTGTTGGAAACATGCTGTGTGAACCGCTTGGAAATGGGAAAAGCTCCTGGGATCTGTGTTCATTCATGCTTGAACTTCTTCAAGCGCTGGTGCGAAATGTTGTAACAATCATGTCGTTGCATGCAGTTCTTGTGCGCTCTGCCTGGAAACAGAGCATTCATCCCAACTGACGGAAGAGAGCCTTGTTTCCACCTTCTCTGGAAAGGGAAGGGTGATCGCCAGGACTGCAAACAACTACCCGAGGTGATTGCTACTTTCTGTACCGGACAACGTCTTGCTCGGATAATTCTTCATCGAGTTCGCCATCATCTGCTGCATCTTTTTTTCTTTGTGGGGTGCCACCAAAACTGATCAATCTGAGTCTGAACTATACTCTGCACTGAGAAGTGCTGTGAGATGTGGTATTACAATCTCTGACTTATTTACAGGTTTTACTGAGTTTGTCAGGGGCCGTGTGTACTGGCCCCCACACTTTTCAGCACTTGTATGGACTGAATCTGGCGAGGATGTCGGGGAGACAAGCTGCCGTGCATCGTTTGTTGAATGTCAAGATCTGTGACCTTGATTTCGCAGATTATGCAGTCAACATTTTGCGGAGACTCTGGATATCCTTTTGGGAGCCCTCGAGGTGCTGAATGAGGAGTTGGAGCCGCTGGGCGTACGGTTGCCTGGATCAAACCTAAGATTCCAGGCTGTCAAATGACATCTTGGATGCGACTATCTTGTCTGTACCTGTTTGTGGTGAGGATGGAGGTCCTTGGAGAGATTAGCGTACCTTGGCAGTGATATTCATGCTCTGCTGGCTGTAGCACAGAGAGTCAATAGATGTCTGCGTCTGGCCCTGGGCGGGGTGATGATTCACTGCGATCAGGCGTGTGTGGCACTACCATTACCTGCTGCAGGAGGACAAAGTCTGCGAGTTCTTCAGGCCTTGGTGCTTTCAGTCCTGCTCTACTGATGTGAGACTTTGTACTCTTACAGGGATCTGAGACAGAGGGACTTAATTCTTTGGCTTCCAGGTCTCCTCGGAGGAATCCTTGGCTATCGCTGGTCGCGACTATTGTGTCAACGAGCGGTGCATGAGCAGAGGACCAACATGAGATTTATTCCCTCCTGCATAGCCCGTGAGCGTCAGCTGCGCTGTATGGACATGTGCTCCTTTTCCTGACGCTGATCCTGCTCACCAATTCTTCTCCAGCGAGGGAGGCTCGCTGATGTAGGAAGCCAATGGCCCGCAACATGCCTTAATGGTTGCAGAGGTTGATGCGGCATCCAAGGAGATGGGGATGGGCCACATCTGCTTGGGGTGCCAGACAGAGCGCCCTGGAGTACCGGCCGAAAGTGGATTGCAGTTGACGCGCTGCTCCGGTGCATGCTCCCATACCTGACCTGACCTGACCTGTCCTGACCTGACCTGACCAGGCAATCGAGCTTGCAATCCCCATTTCCGTCAGGAGAGGAACCCTCCTGCCAAAATTTCAGCTGGATCAGCCCAGCGATTGGCTGAAGAAGTCGAAAAAGTGACAGATGGTCGGCATGGACGGATGCGTGCGCGATGACAATAACCTTATCTAGAATCTAATTCCTATAAGCTAATGATTTGGAGCCCTCGTACACTGCCTTGGGCTTAAACTCCAGCCGTCACAGAGAGAGGAAATGAAAGGTTCCTTTGGGAGAGCCACATTGTCTATGAGAGTGCGAGGAACGTCAGTAATTCAGGACGGAGTTGCTTGGATTGCACAGGCAGACAGTTTGGATAGTAGACGGGAATGTCCGGACAGTTATCAAAAAGCTCAAGATGTGTCATAGAGATTGGCCCTGATCTCAGTCTGGATGATTGAGGCCTCCACCATTGTTGGCGAGATAGAACGCAGCATGTCCAAGGTAGAGTGACCAGGTCTGAATCAATTGATCGATCTCGTGCAGGCTGTTGGAGAAAAGGAATGGTTTTATGTTGAAATGTGATGATGGATTCCATGACCTTACTTGAATGATTGGAAGTAAGCTGATTGTCTGTTGTTAAGGGGATCCATTGTTACACTTTTTTGATGTAATGCTGTTATGTTGGCTATTTCCAATTTCCCAAATGGATATAAGAGACCAGTCCTGAAGTGTTAAAAAAAACCGAAAAAATCACGAATACGCGAAACGCAAGATGTTGAAAGCAGGTCACGCTTATGACCTCGCGAATACATGGGCGGTTCGGCAAAAGCACAATCCGTGAATAGCGGGATCAGACAGTATATTCCAAGGTGGAATGTCCAGCCAAGCCAAACTGAAGGTACAGAGATAAGCAGGTGCAGAGAAAAAAATGATCATGACTCTCTCTTT
>CM068957.1:122666504-122682646 GCA_035128595.1 Eptatretus atami
TACCCAATGAGGACGGTCCGCAGACACAGTTGCGGCACTAGAAACGGTGGCTGCATGGTCAAAAGGGAGCTCCCTTCCGCCCTTTGTCACATGAGTTTTGAGTCGGTTCAAAATTTCCGTAATGACTTTAGTAGGTGGCAAAATGTCCGACAAAAAATTTCTTCAAAAATCTTCTTTGCCTGACCACCACAAAGAAGCTACGATTTCTTGGTTGAGCATTAGGCAAGGGTGGGGATGTTAATTGCGGAGGCCACGCTGATCACTAACCAAAAGTTATGGCAAAATTGGCATGTCCACAATTCCTTTCCAAAATCTTCTTCTCTTGATCCACCCGTCAGAATGCTACCCAAATTTGGGTTCCAACATTAGACCAGGTAGGATGTACATTGCGAGCATGGTGTCCGTTGACCGAAGTGTGTCAAATGAGATCAGACGTAGTTAATGCTTGAGAAATACGTAAATTTCTTCAAAGACCTTCCTCTCCAGACCACCAGTTCAGAATTGTACCAAATTTGGGTTACAACATGAGGACAGGGTCATATGTTAAATTGCAAAGGTCATTTTGCCGATGACATTTGACCGGAATTGTGTCCAATGCGGGCGTATTAAATGCTTTGGTGAAATCACATAACTTTTCTTCAAACCTTCCTCGCCAGAACAACCATCAGAATGCTCCAATTTGAGTGACAACATTAAGGCCAGGGTTAGATAATCTGCGCGTCCGTGGTCTATATTCCTAATCTTCATCACTGGCTCACTGAATCATTGGAAACATCCTCTTTATCTCTTTTGCTGATGATCCACTATCTGTCAGTGACATCTCTCATCCTTCTGACGACAAAGCAGCAGCCTCTTACTTCTCCTCAGACTCGACAAATCACAAACTGGTCAAACAGATCGTGCTTACGTATCATATTGTCCCACCCTTTGTGTTCTCCCCTTACTCTCACTCCGCATTCCCTGGTTTGTCCGTCTTCTGACTACTTTCTCCATCCTCCTGCTGTTGTTGTTTCCCCTCTCCTGATATTCCCTTTTGTTATGTGTTTCCTGATTTGTTGTGTGTAATTCTTCTGTCCATGAGCCTAGGACCATTAAAAAAAAGTCTTCTTAAACAAGCCTCGACTTCAGGACGTATCCCCACAAAAGCGGGGTCCGACAGCAGAGTTTTTACAGTCGAAGCGAGATTCAACCTAGGCTGTCTAGCTCTGGGATGTGACCACATACCTCTCGGCTATCCTGCCACCATGGACAGAAAACTATCCATTGCTAGTCTTCTCAGGCTAGTGCCCAACGTAGTGTTGCTAGAACAATCCTGTTCTTGAGATACTCAATGGCATTGCTTCATCACTGGAAAGTCCACTGTATCAATGGAGACTCCACTCTGTGCGGATTTAGTCTTGCACTCCTCCATCAGTAAGCTTGGAGCCTCCCTCTCTGCTTATCTGAGAAAATAAAGCAATTACTGGGAACGGTTTTTAGTGCAAGGAAGATCCCGTATTCTCATTTGCTTCTTTTCTATGACAAGCAGGAAATTACCAAATATATTTTTTGAGCAGTATCGGGGATCTCAGTTTCTGGGATTCTTTAGCTTCAACAACAGCTTAAACCTGTCCGTGTAGTCTGGGTAGGATCATATTCTCCAATCTATTTCCTCTATTTCGTGAGTCCGATTTTCATTCAGGAACAACAACTGTTATGGTTAACACGTTTCGATTGCCACCTTTCGTTTCAATGCTGAAATTATTTTAAAAGACGATTTTGTGCAAGCAATAGCAGCAGGTTAAAGTTCCCACATGTAGAACCGAGTCACTGTAAACACATTACGCACACAGCACGTGCGCAAAACGGCCTCATTGAGTCATACGTCATTTTGAAATTCCTCGTAGTGCCAGCCGCCAAGTGACTAATCACATCACATGCCATGGCTTTCCATTGAGAACATCCACTATTACGACTAGATGTGGCAAATCTTTGACACACTGCCCGACGGCAGGAGTACCGCCATCCCACCTTTCTAATCCCTCCCTATCTCAACCTTCTCCTCTCCCAACATTCATTCTCTCCCAAACATCAGTTCCTCTCCCAAACTTTCATCCCTCCCAAACATCACTCCTACTCCAAACTTCAGTCCTCTCCCAAACATCAATCCTCTCCCACATCAGCCTCTCCTCAAACTTCAACCATCTCTAAACTTCAATTCCTCTCTCCAACAATCAATTCCTCTTCCAAACATCAATTCCTCTCCAACTCTCCTCTTCAAAACATCAATCCTCTCCCAAATCGAATCCTCTTCCAACATTCAATCCCTCCCAAACATCAATCCTTCTTCCAAACAAACATCATTCCTCCCAACATCAATCCTCTCCCAACATCAATCCTCCCAAACGTCAATCCTTCCCAAACATCAATCCTTCTCCAACATCAATCCCCTCCCAACTTTCAATCTCTCCCAAACATTCAATCCTCTCCCAAACATCAATCCTCTCCAAACATCATCCTCTCCCAAACATCATCCCCTCCCAACATCAATCCTCGTCCAAACAAACATTCAATCCTCTCAAACATCAATCTTCTCCCAAACATCATCCACCAACATCAATCCACTCAAACATCAATCCTCTCCAACATCAATTTCTCTTCCCAAACGTCAATCCTTCTCCCAAAGTCAATCCTCTTCCCAAACTCAATCCTTCCACACACATCATGCCTCTCCCAACAACATCTTCCTCTCCTCAACATCATCCCTTCCCAAACATCAATCCTCCCAAACATCAATCCTCTCCCAAACGTCTCCTCTCTCAAACATCTTCGTCTCCAACATTTCAATCCTCTCCCAAACATCAATCCTCTCCCAACATCAATCCTCTCCCAAACATCATTCGTCTCCAAACCTCAATCCTCTCGCCAAATCATTCGTCTCCCAACATCAATTTCTCTCCCAAACTCAATCTTCTCCGAAACATCTTCTTCCCAAACTCACCTCTCCCAAACATCATCCTCTCCAAACATCATTCGTCTCCCAACATCCAATCCTTCCCAAATCATTTCGTCTCCAAACATAATCCTCCCAAACATCAATCCTCTTCCCACATCATTCGTCTCCCAACATTTTCATCCTCCCCAAACATCTTTCGATCTCCCAAACATCCATCCGTCTCCCAAACATTCAATCCTCTCCCAAACATCTTTCGTCTCCCAAACATTCAATCCTCTCCCAAACATCAATCCTCTCCCAACATCATCCTCTCCAAAATCAATCCTCTCCAAACATCATTCGTCTCGCCACATTCATTTTCGTCTCCCAAACATCATCCTCTCCCAAACATCAATCCTCTCCCAAACATCATTCGTCTGCCCAACATCAATTCTCTCCCAAACTCAATCCTCTCCCAAACATCAATCCTCTCCCAAACATCATTCGTCTCCCAAAATCAATCCTCTCCCAAACATCAATCCTCTCCCAAACATCATTCGTCTCCAAAACATCAATCCTCTCCCAACATCAATCCCCTCCCAAACTTCAACCTCTCTTAAATCTTCATTCCTCCCACATCATCTCTACCCAAACATCATCCTCTCCCAAACATTTCAATCCCCTCCCAAACTTCAACCATCTCTTAAACTTCAATTCTCTCCCAAACATCAATCCTCTCCCAAACATCATCCCCTCCAAACTTCAACCATCTCTTTAAACTTTCAATTCTCCCCCAACATCTCCCACTTCCCACATTCCCATTTCTCTCCAATTGATCCTTCCTCCATTTCCATTTCCATTTTATAAGTTCCAACGAAGTCCTTTAAATGGAATATTTTTTGGAATTCAAATCAGTTAATGGATTATAAAGATTATACATCGATTTGTTTTCCAGCACAGAAAAATTATTTTGATGTCTGGAGAAGGAGACACATTAATCTTCTCTTGGAAGTGTCTCGATTTGGTTCCAACACAAAAACAAGAAAATCTTGAGGTTGGTCTTGGAGTACAGTGTTATGACACATTCGCCTATACTATTAATGAGCCGTGTGGGGTTTGGTGTGGATTACAGGGATCAAGGTCTCAGGGCGACGTTTCGGGTTCACTGCAGGTTTCAGTTTAATCAATCGATGTTATGCACATGGACTGCTTCTGTAATACGGAACACCTTTCACCACATCTGTGCAAACAATCCAGCACATCAGCACATCCAGCACGTCCAGCACATCAGCAAATCCAGTGCGACAACTAAAGGAAGAAAGAAGGGAGAACGGGAGAGGAGTAGGACGTGGTCGAGTCACGTTCTGCGGCACGAAAAAACAAATCACAACAGAGAACCGCGGGCCACGTCCACAAATCGGAGTCGGAGTCGGTCACAAAACGGAGTACGAGTACGAGCACGTTTCACAGAACGGAGTAGAGTAGCACAAAACGAGTCGAGTACGAGCACGCGATACGTCACAAAACGGAGTACGGTACGAGTAAGAGTACGGCACGTCACAAACGGAGTAAGAGTACGATTTACGAGCACGGTCACAACGGAGTCGAGTACGTCACAAACGAGTACGAGTACGAGCACGTTACAAAACGAGTGAGTACGTTCACAAACGGAGTACGAGCACGTCACAAACGGGAGTACGAGCACGAGCACGTCACAAACGATACGGAGTACGAGTACGAGCAACGTCACAAAACGGAGTACGAGTACGAGCACGATTCATCGAACTCAAGAGTAATCGCGAAGACAAAATACAAGTGGTATCAATTATAGATGTACAGTAGTGAAAGGAAAAAGCTAAGGGTGCGTCACCGCCCTCACTGTACATCGCGGACGGAATCAGCGACGAGCGAGCGCGTCACCCGCGGTTACTGTCCTCGCTGACACGTTTAACCATGGGTGTGACGAACCGGTCTGGTGGGGAGCAAACAGCACCACAAGAATTGTTGAAAACAAGGTATTTTCCTTTCAAGGACGGAGTCGCGTCATGATTGCATGAAAGAGGACAACAGGGGAAGGAAGAACTTTGATAAAGAAGAACCTTCTGCATCTCATCTATCAACAATCAAACAATCGGTTGGAACGTTTGGTACACATTGGGGGGAGGGAAGGACGATTATAGAGGAAGCACCAGGAAGGTTGCGCGATAAGTGAAAGCGACACAACCGTGAGGGAGAGGAAGAACCGCAAACATTCATTGATTTCAAATTCATTGGAACACGTTTCGGAATGGGTGGTCATTTGATTTCTTTCGTGTTTTCTTGTTTTTCTGACCGATCGTGATCTACTGACCTCTCGGCCGTCACGGATCTACACCCGAGGTTCGCTTCTGATATTCACAAAACTAACAATAATACTGTACGTATTCGCAATGTTTGTGGTCGCCGAAAATGGCTGGGTGCGGTTGAAGACATTCTGCAGGATGTGGATAAGAGGGTGTTTGGACGTCCACCCCCCTGGTTGTTGGTGCTCGTCGGTTGTAATCACACTTGCGCTTGTTGGCTCCACGGATTCTATGGCAGCCTGGGTAAGTCTTTCATCAAACCAGCACCACTTGCAGCTTACCGCTCAACCCCGCGCCATCCGGCCCCCCCAACCCACAGCACCGCACCGCGGCCCCAACCCACACACCTCCACCGCGTACCCCTCAACCCCACCGCCATCGTGCCCCCCAACCCACAGGCACCGCCACCCGCAGGCCCCCAACCCACAGCACTGGCCCACGACCCCCAACCATGCATCACCCATCCACCATACCCCTCAACCCCCATCCTCACCACCCAGGCCCTCAACCACCATCACCATTCACGCCCCTCAACCCCCCCATCACCATTCACCCCCTACCCACCATCACCATTCACGCCCTCAACCCCCACCCCCACCATCACCATTCACGGTCCCAAACCTCACCACCACCATCACAGCCCATGCCCTCAACCCCATCCCCACCCTCACCCGCACTCCTCTCCAATCGCCCACCAACACCTATGCCCTCAACCCCCCATAATTGACCAGTCAGATCACCTCATCCCACCCCACCATGTTTACACCCTGCACATAATGACCACAACCTCCATTCCCCATCATCACCACCCTGACGCCTCTTCATATCAACTTTTTCTGCTCCCAAGCCCTCCTTGCCTCGAAGGAAGTCCTTTTCCCTACTCACCTCATGCCTCCGCAAGTGGCTCTTCACTTGCTCACTTTATTTTCCACAGTGGATCTATTCACCACCCTATCTCACCAACCTCCACATCGGCTTCCTCACTGCTCACCCCTGTACCTCCATCCTGCTGCTCATTTTCTCTTACATTCTCTGCACTTGATACCTATGCCTTGCTTCACATCACCATTCATGTTTAATTTGTGATCTTGACAGAATATTGTTTTCTGATTTTTCCTTTCCATTGTTTGTGACCACAGCTCTTGCTCAGTCGCTGTAAAAGACATTTTTCCGCCTCATCCGACGAATTCCATATGTGGGAGCCTAAGGTAAAGATTGAACTCACACTGAATTACCATCACATGACACCTCGTGTTCTTCCGGCACACCATAAATGTGTATTCATGGCCTGCCGATTTTTAACTTGCTACCAAATGTCATAAGAAATTGCTCAATTAACAAGATGTTTAGTGGCTGGTGTGTTTTCAAACACCAGTTATGATCGTGGTGATTGTTCATTGTTCGCACATTGTAGTTGGCCAAAGTACTTTCAACTCGCTTTTAAATTCTGATGGATATGAACGACGAGATTGTTGATGCAAGGATGTTCAATTTATAGACACCATTAAAAATAAGCTTTAATAGCTTTGACCTTCCTTGGAGGCAGATCAACTGTATCAATAACATCCGGCAAGTTGTTGTCTCACCCTAGTTAGGAGACCTTACTGAGGCCGAGGAAAAGGGACAAGAGGGCATTCGTTCACATTCTGTCAGGCAGGAGAAAAATGGCGTCGGTTGTACGATCTGTAAAGAAGACCAAACTAAGAAATCCAGACACGGCTCGATCGCATAACGATCGTAAAGATGGAGCATTTCCCTGAAATAGAATGGAAGTTGTTTGTCGGAAGACTTATCTTTTTTGGAAGTGCTGATAAGTGGCATTTAAACATTATCTGACATACACGCACATGGAACCCCATTTGCCCACTGCCACAAATGACATTACGAAGCTCTCGTTCACGACCCATAAAAAAACGCAAAACTTATTTCGGGGAGTTCTGCGAATCATCACAACCATGACAAGATAGCACCGGTTCAACGTGGTCTGTTTTGGGACGGAGTGTGTGAGATGTTTCGTGAATAATGTTGTGCCAACGTTCATGAAACCACTTATAACATGCATGCATAAGTTAACAGACCCAGTACTGAAGGTCCTTCTGTAAACGGGCAAGCGGAATTAGTCAAAAATGGTCAGCTTTCTTCCAGACCAATACAATGGACAATAGCATGACAAGTGGTTGAAATAGGACGTCAGTCGGTGGAACACAATGAAACTAGAAGGGTATCCGGTAGAGCGCGTACCTCCACCACGTATTCCTGATCACGAGAACATTATCGGGCCCAATACATTTTTGAATTTATGCTATACAGTACTACATTGTTTTTTAGACCCATCCTCTCAATTGGCTCTGAGTCAGAGGTCAACAATGTCTGGGTCGGCCTGGGGAGTCATGGATTCCTGGATCATGGCGGTGGTTGCTGCCAGTACCTGTGTGGGAGGGACAAAAGTCCGACAGCTTCAGACGTCCTTCGGCTGCTTCCAGTCTTGCTCTCGGATGTGACTTGACTCTGACCAAGGAATCTGAGATGGAGACTTATTCCTCTGTACCAGGTCTCTTCGAGAGAATCCTTGCTATCCACTGATTAGACTTTGTGTCCAACGACGAGGTTGCTGAGAGAGACTCAAATGACATTTTGTTACTGCAATAGTCAGTGAGCATCAAGCTGTGGCTGTATGGACATGTGGCTCGTTTTCTGATGCTGATCCGGCTCACCAGACTCTCAGCGAGGGATCTCGTAGTGGAGGAGGCCAATGGGCGACCACTGCACTCGTGTTGCAGGTTCAGGTTGATTCAGCATCTCAAGGAGATGTGTTAACTAGGCAGGCATTTGCCTGGGGGATGGGCTTGATAGGAGGCTCCTGGAGTACCGCGGAAAGTGGTCGCAGCGACGCAGCTGCTCTGGCACATGCTCCCATACCTCGACCTGACTCAATGGGTGAAGAATCACTTTAAAATTTAGTAGTTGGCATCCGGATCATGGATCTTCCCCAATTCAATTGGTTCCGTCCTATGTCACACACCAAGCTGTCCGCCAAAGGTTTCATCTGGATCAGTCCACAGCTTTTTGGATATCCTGCTCGATAAACGACAAACAAACAAACAAGAGAAGAAGAGGAAGACTATGCAGAGCACGATACTTTGCAAAACCCATAAAAACAAATCTTGGCCTCCAAAAGAATTGGTGGTTGAATTCAATGACTGATATGCAATCCTCTCCAAATTTCAAGTCAATGGGATGAGCAATGGAGGATTTTAGAATACCACCTTAGTTGTTGACCTTGGGCCTATGTTTGACCTTTTGGTCTGATGTTAGCCTCTGTTTCATTGGCTGTTTTCAATTGGGCTGTTTCAATTCAGTGACCTGAAATATAATCCTCTCGATCAAGTTTTCTCTTGCGGCCACGTCCGGTTAGGTTACAGTGCATGGCCTTAAACTTCAGATAAACAATGCGTTACGGTGGACAACAGAACATCCAGGTCTCTGGAGCTGGACTTGCAGCCTTGAGATTGTCCATAGCTTGGCTAGCTTAATCTTGTGTCTGACCTTCTCAACATTCTTCTGTTTTTTCTTTCTTTTCTCCATGATACATTGTGGTACACACAGTGACACAAACCGCAGAATGCCTCCTTTTCTTCTGTTCAAACTGGTTGAATGAGTAATTTTTTTTATAATTGCAAGCATCTGAAAACTCACCACAGGTGAGATTCATTCCAAAGTGAAGGAGAATCACCGACTTGAAATTTAATTTATTTCTCATGACTTTCTAAAAGGGTGCCATAATATTGTCCGGGCCATTATTTCGGAATTTCTGATGTGGAATAAATACGATTTAGTTAAGTTTTTTCGCTTTTTTTTTTTTCGCACTGCAAACCAAAAATACATTTGTGATACAAAATATTCTTTTAATTTCAACCATTTCTGGAAGAAGGTGCAATTATTTGAAAAAAGTCTAAGGGTGAAAATATTTTTGTGGTCATGACATTGTAATATGTACTGTGTATAATGCATATATACTAATTCTATTATATATATATATATATATTATAAATACATCATAATACAGGAAGTTGTTTGCAGACTTATCTTTGTTGGAAGGTGATAAGGTTGCATTAACAGTATTCGACACACACGCACCGGACCACTTAGCCACTGCCACAACCTGTCATTACAGAACTCTCACTCGACCATAAGCTCAAACTCACCAAACCTTTTGGAGAGTTCTGCGAATCCATCACCCGACCATGTTCGACAAAGAATAAAGCAACCGGATCAACGTGGTATGGGACGAGTGTGTGGGGTTCATGGCATTAATGTTGTGCCAGTCATGAAACACTATCAACATCTTATTAAACCACCAAAACATTCTGTAGTATAGCGATAATATTATATATATATATATATACGTTATATATATATATATAGTTTATGTAGATAGATGAAGATATTGTTGCGGTTGGGGGGGTGGGGGGTACCGAGACACCACGCTTGTCACTCGGGGATTCTTCCCCGGTTGTCCTCGGTAAAGCCGAGACCAGGGCCACCGCTCACAAATTAACGTTATGGTAACGAGTGGGTTGTTTTTAAAACCACGAAACGCCACCCAGTCAACCACGAGACTTCCAGTGATCTGCCGTCTAATTATTCCGTTAACAGAGGTTCACGATGGTTACACTGAGCGGGCAGCGCGCCCTCGGGAAAGACCAATATTATCTGATAGTTTTAATTTAGGCGGACCGAGCGTTATTAACCGCTGGTGCGTGCCGACGATTTTTTGGTAAAATCTGTGGTATTACCATCCCAGTCTACTCTCGGTTTGAACAATGCTCAGATTCAATAGAAGAACAAGGCAAACACGGACAGGTTGGATCGACAATAATTATTATAAATGATTAAAATAAATAAATTAAAAAGAACCTTTATTTGCTTAGGTAAATAAAAATGAATTTCCAAAGCAAATTCAACTCAAATGCCAGGAAAGAGACAAAGAGTAGGCTTATCGGGGGTTGATTACTGTACAAGCTAAACACAGAAAGGGTTCCCAGCAGTCATGCAGGGGGAGGGGAGTGGGGAGAATCGGTCCGCTCACCAGAAAGTCAGTCCGTAAGGCAAAAACGTTCCTGAAATCGTGTGCCGTGCTGTCACGTTCGTCGCCAGCCACCCAGCTTTGCCGTGCACCCTCTCGCGGGCCAGCCTTGAACGCCATTTACGAAGGTCTGAGAGGCACCGAGATTGCAGTCGCGGGTTTAGACCCTGTGTTGTTGGTGGACGACCCGTGCCCTCACTTGTTTGCGGCACTGCTCACACCCGCACGCGCACACACGCTCACTTACCGAGCACTCGAAGGGCGAATTGTCTTCTTCGGCGCTGGTTAGGACACCCGCTTCTTGGTCGCTTCTCTCGCCCTTGCTGTTCCTCTCTCCTTTCTGCTTTTCCTCTTTATCCACTTTTCTCTTCAGAACGTATCTTCTTCTCTCAGAAATATCTCTTTCGTTTTTCCTCACTTTTTTTAATATCTCAGAACGTCTCTCTCACAGAACGTCCTATTTTTCGCCTTTTCCTCACTTTTTTTATATCTCAGAAAGTCTTCTCCTCCAACACAAAGAAATTCTTGCTCCTCGCTCGTTTTATATATCCCCGGGCCGTTCCGCAGGGCGTGCCGTCCGCCCAAGCTCACCCCGCCCACTGCGGGCGCACGTACCATTGACGACCCAGTGCGCTCTCAAAAAGCGGCCGTCGGAGTTTCGCGAAAGAAGTTTTTGTGAGGAAAAATGAGGGTGGCTTCAGGAGCTCGTGAAAAAATGTGTCGTGAAAGTGTCTGTTGTAAAGAAAGAAAGTTCCCATAAGAGACGGGGATCGTACTTCTTTACCCTTTCTCAACGTCACATTTCAGATCCATTAGACATTGGGGATGGGGCTAATCTGAACATGCATTATAAGGAAATAACTGTTGAGGACACTGGATGTGTGGATGCATTCATCGACCGGATCTTGAAATCCGTAACAACCTGTAACTATAATACTTATATTATATATATATATATATATATATATATATATAGATATATATATATATATATTGTATGGATTTGGAAACCTTGTTCCACAAACAGCCAGTAGTCCCCGTAGTTCAGGTTATTTCATAAGTATGTGTTCTACGTTAGAAAATCCCTCCTTCTGTCTAATGGAATTTTGTGGTGCGCTACGAAGTATGTTTTTTTAGATAGTTTTTCAACAGCACTACAACAATTACAACAACAAACAACAACGCCAACCGTCCCTTCTCTCGACCCAGTCGCATGCGCACCGTGTTTTTGCCGAGGGCGTCTCGGACGCGACGCATCGGATCGAGGCCCTCCAAGGAAGGGCATAGGAGACCGTTTCCTTCCAGCCAGATGATGAAGGGCGAGCCCACCACGTGCGCCCAGCCATCGGGAGGCTTGAACCACGAGTTGTCGACAACCCCTCGTTCCAATCAGGAGCGCGGTTGGATTGTGAGGAAAGAAACCTCCCACAAAAAAGAGACGAGAGGACGACAGAAGGGAGTCTTGGTGGCGATTGTCAGGGTGTTTGAGTCCTGGTGGTCGTTGTTGAGTGTCTGCAGTCTTGGTGCTGACAAACACCAAGGTGTGGTTCAGTCCACGTGGTGGTTCAGGCAGGTGACCGCATGGCGGGACAGGTACCCCCGGCCCGGCTCTACCGAATAGACCACGGGGTCCGTTTCTTGCGTGTGTGTGTGTGTGTGTGTGTGTGTGTGTGTGTGCTGTGTTCGTAGGTCCCGTCTGTAAGTGAATTTATAAGTGTATTTCCTTCTTGTAAATTACATTTTCTTATTCGGATAACTCTGCTCTTTTTGTGCTCCCCCTCCCCGATTGTTGTTATAACTAAACCCCTGCTTAAACTGTACCAGCTCGTTTTCTGTGCTTCTCTCCTCATATGGCCGTCCAAGTGGGTTCATTGAGAAATGGTTAAAGCCGTTCGCTGCCGTAAATTGTTCATTTGTCCGGCGCGGCTTTGGTAACTTCCGCTTGGGTTACGCCGGATCGAGTTGGTTAGGATAGGCGACTCGATTCGGCAAAGTCGCGGAGGGGCATGGTTTCCGGGAAGTTGGACGCTGAGTACTTAGTTAAATTGAATTAGGACAAGTGGACCGTACCTCACGCCGTCAAAATATTGGGACCACGGTCTCATTAACTTGACCCTGTGAACAATTTCGGGTTGTCCGAGAGTTCACGACCTAAATTCCGGGTGTATCGGTGGAGACGACTCACTGCTCCACCTTGTGGTCGTTTCCTGTCCACCAATCCCGGCCATATATTATTTTATACTATATTAATTTTTATATATGTACCTACATATTGTTGCGGCTACGGGATACTGAGCACACAAGCTTGTCACTCGGGGATTATCCCGGGTGTCCTCGGCAGAAGCCGGACCTGGGGGCACGCTCACAGATTAACGTGTGATACTATGAGACAACTATTATGAGGGGACTATGAATATGAACTACTCCTATTATAGAAGACAGACCCTCACTTTGATTCATCATTTCAAGATTTTGTAAGATTGTGGATGTTTACGATTGAACTCAGAGAACAGAACAAGATGTTGATAACACACTCTAGTGGGTAGCGATTGTACCATTACAAAATTAATTCTTTAAGAATATCCACATTCTTTAAAATCAGACCTCTTCAGCCTTCTTCTTATATGATTTACCAAAAGAGATATTAAAAATTAAGAAAGCGGTTTTATATATTCAAAACAAAATAAAATGTTCTTCTGGTTGTTTCTTGCCTCACTTACAGTCCTCTACAATGGATCTGAAGGGTTGAAATTAATAAGAAATACGAGAATACATTTATGTATAGATTTTAAGTTTCCGAATGTCATTGAGAGATATTTCCTAAATTTTGAGGATAATGAATAATTATCTCTTATGTATGATTAACGGTACAAACAAAGTTAGATATAATAATTTTTACAACAACACTGGTAAAATGATGAAACACACATTGCCTTCTCTACTTTACTTCGAGGAAAATCACATCATTCATGCTTTATCCAAAAAGTTTATCAAAGAATTAACAATCACCAACTACTACAAGAAAATGTCAAACTGTTATGCCTTTGAAGATGTCTCCAACTCCTTTCATACAAAGAACGTTAACATTAACCATTAAAAATGTAATAATCATAAATGAACCGTAAGTCAATTTACAAAGCAGGTTTCACAACATATCATTTAAGATCTTAACAAATCTTATAAAATATCCATTTTGATATGCTCGATTTTGAAAGTATCCTTGAAAAGATAGATACTGTTTCTCCCAAATCAAATAAAGTCATACACAATACATTCAAAACTACTCTTGATGGTTTCTGTTATTATATCAATCATCTGTTGGTGATGAATACAACAAGTTAGAACTTTATAGAGGAGAAGATGCCTCAGAGCGGAGTTTGTAAGACATTGGAAAAGACTTGTATAAACTAAGAGAAATATGTGTTAAAACCTTAATAACCAATGCTTAACAAAGGGTGAGGAAAAAGGAATTAGTGAAGAACAGTATCTGTCATATTTGTGAGTTAGAAAACTTGAGGGAGAGTCAAGGTTAGGGATCATTGTACATCTTACTCGGAAATATAGAGGTCCAGCTATTCCGTGTAATTGGATTACAAGCCCCCAAACTTTATTCCTTCTTTCTTCACGACAACGCTCACTACTGGACACATTTTTTAAAATAACTTTCAAAGACATCTGGAGATATTTTCTGCCATTCCTAACACAGAACTAAAAAATAATCTCATCTTCACAAAGAACCAATTGTATACAATCCCCATAACCATATTATCACGGTTTCTTGACACATACAAGTTTATGGAAAGCTCATTTATGTAGACTCTAGCATCAAAATTCAAAAACTTAGCGAATCCTTAAATCACAATTTCTCATCAAGAGAGATTATCATCTTATCACAAGGAATATATCCGTATGATATAGGATCTCTTGAGAAGTTTAAAGAAACAAACTTCTTCAAGAATGTTCTATTGGCAAGTTGAATAAAACTCTGTTTCCGATAGAGATATACACAGATAAATAGGTTTGGGAGAAGTTATATAAAGAATGTTGGAAAAAATTCTGACTTGGTATCTTAAAACTGATGTATCTGTTATATGGCTGATGGTTTGGAACTTATTAACAGTCTGTCGTAATAAAAATTTTTGGATTAGACCCCGTTCACTATTACACGCCCGGTTTAGGCTTGGAATGCTATGTAAAATTCACAAAACAGAATTTTGGAATTAATCATGTATTTAGATATGGCTTTTAATGATGGGAGAAGGCTAAAAGAGGTAGGATATCTCAAGTATTCAAGGATATGCCAAGCAAATAACAATATACTTTCCTAGTTATAATAAGAACAAGTTTGAGACGAACAATGGTTCACGAGCAGTATTTGACGTGTAGTATTGTTCAGAAGCAAGATTGAGACAAATTGTGATAATTTGAGCCAAGATTATAAAAATATGATTCAACTGATCGTGGTACGGTGACAGGTTATTAACTCAAATGTCGAACCCGGTTTCATTCAACAACTTTCAAATTTGACCCTTTGCATAACATTTTAAAGGTCACAAAACAATGTTGTGGACATTAAATAGGAAACAGGTACGTAGTATAGCTTATTGGGTGATTTTCACAAGAGGTGAAAACCCGGTTCGATTCCACAACTTTGAAAATTTGACCTTTGTGCTTTAAGGATCAAAGTCAAGGGATTTGACCTTGGTGCAACTTCCTCATGGAACTTTACCAGAGAACACAACATATTAACGTCATAGGTATATGGCATTTCCACTCTCGGATTTATCCGATACTTATGATAATCAGCGTAAAAAAAATTGAAATGAGGGCGCCACGGGAAGGTGCGAGATAGAGAAATGGTCTTCAACTTTAGGATGCGGGAATTACCTCGAAGATTATGGCTAAAGAATAATATGCATATCCTAGCTCTCAAAGTTTGGGCGTCATATGATGTTTAATGTAAAAATGAGCAATTTCTAGTTTTTGCCTTGTGACTCTTGTCTGGACGAAAATGAACAATCGGACAACGGCATTTTCTAGTATTTCATTTGCTTTCAAAACTGAAGAACACATTCCATTCAGTCATTCCTTAGGAGAAGTTAGATTTTAATCAAACTACCCCCTAAAATGGGCTATTTTTTGGGCGTGTGCTCCGCCCATAGGCGTAGGCCACCACCCCTCCAGGAACACACTTAGACATTGTACTCGCAACACCATAACCAAGTTTCATCAAGATCGGATCAAACTCCACGGAGTTCATGCGTCTCGAGCTAGACAGACACTACAGACAGACAGCCTCGGTAGGCGGACATGGGTAGTCGATAAAGTTCGAATTTAGTTCGTTTTTTCAGGCCGTTACTAGCCAACAAATAGCGTCCATCAGCAACGGTTCTTTCTACACATAACTAGGAGCATACCATGAACCTACATACCAGTTTCATGTATATCTGACTCATAGTCTCTAGATATAACGAACTTCGTTTTTTATTGTTTTTCTCGACCAGGGTTCACTTCAAACGTCCTATCTTCTCCGACAGTTTTCATAGGATCCGGCTGGAAATTTTTGCCAATATGGCTGAATGTACTGCCCACAATTGCTCGTGGCCCGATTTTTGATTTTCGAAAAAATTTTTTTTGAGATTTTTTTGAAAATTTCAAAGGTCCGTTGCTAGGCAACGGATGGGTCAATATTAACGGTTCTCATTTGCACACAACTAGGTCATGGTAACTAGGTAACGTTTCTCACACATAACTAGGACATACCATGAACCTACCAACCAAGTTTCATCGAAATCGCCAT
>CM068957.1:122683251-122699825 GCA_035128595.1 Eptatretus atami
TACCCAATGAGGACGGTCCGCAGACACAGTTGCGGCACTAGAAACGGTGGCTGCATGGTCAAAAGGGAGCTCCCTTCCGCCCTTTGTCACATGAGTTTTGAGTCGGTTCAAAATTTCCGTAATGACTTTAGTAGGTGGCAAAATGTCCGACAAAAAATTTCTTCAAAAATCTTCTTTGCCTGACCACCACAAAGAAGCTACGATTTCTTGGTTGAGCATTAGGCAAGGGTGGGGATGTTAATTGCGGAGGCCACGCTGATCACTAACCAAAAGTTATGGCAAAATTGGCATGTCCACAATTCCTTTCCAAAATCTTCTTCTCTTGATCCACCCGTCAGAATGCTACCCAAATTTGGGTTCCAACATTAGACCAGGTAGGATGTACATTGCGAGCATGGTGTCCGTTGACCGAAGTGTGTCAAATGAGATCAGACGTAGTTAATGCTTGAGAAATACGTAAATTTCTTCAAAGACCTTCCTCTCCAGACCACCAGTTCAGAATTGTACCAAATTTGGGTTACAACATGAGGACAGGGTCATATGTTAAATTGCAAAGGTCATTTTGCCGATGACATTTGACCGGAATTGTGTCCAATGCGGGCGTATTAAATGCTTTGGTGAAATCACATAACTTTTCTTCAAACCTTCCTCGCCAGAACAACCATCAGAATGCTCCAATTTGAGTGACAACATTAAGGCCAGGGTTAGATAATCTGCGCGTCCGTGGTCTATATTCCTAATCTTCATCACTGGCTCACTGAATCATTGGAAACATCCTCTTTATCTCTTTTGCTGATGATCCACTATCTGTCAGTGACATCTCTCATCCTTCTGACGACAAAGCAGCAGCCTCTTACTTCTCCTCAGACTCGACAAATCACAAACTGGTCAAACAGATCGTGCTTACGTATCATATTGTCCCACCCTTTGTGTTCTCCCCTTACTCTCACTCCGCATTCCCTGGTTTGTCCGTCTTCTGACTACTTTCTCCATCCTCCTGCTGTTGTTGTTTCCCCTCTCCTGATATTCCCTTTTGTTATGTGTTTCCTGATTTGTTGTGTGTAATTCTTCTGTCCATGAGCCTAGGACCATTAAAAAAAAGTCTTCTTAAACAAGCCTCGACTTCAGGACGTATCCCCACAAAAGCGGGGTCCGACAGCAGAGTTTTTACAGTCGAAGCGAGATTCAACCTAGGCTGTCTAGCTCTGGGATGTGACCACATACCTCTCGGCTATCCTGCCACCATGGACAGAAAACTATCCATTGCTAGTCTTCTCAGGCTAGTGCCCAACGTAGTGTTGCTAGAACAATCCTGTTCTTGAGATACTCAATGGCATTGCTTCATCACTGGAAAGTCCACTGTATCAATGGAGACTCCACTCTGTGCGGATTTAGTCTTGCACTCCTCCATCAGTAAGCTTGGAGCCTCCCTCTCTGCTTATCTGAGAAAATAAAGCAATTACTGGGAACGGTTTTTAGTGCAAGGAAGATCCCGTATTCTCATTTGCTTCTTTTCTATGACAAGCAGGAAATTACCAAATATATTTTTTGAGCAGTATCGGGGATCTCAGTTTCTGGGATTCTTTAGCTTCAACAACAGCTTAAACCTGTCCGTGTAGTCTGGGTAGGATCATATTCTCCAATCTATTTCCTCTATTTCGTGAGTCCGATTTTCATTCAGGAACAACAACTGTTATGGTTAACACGTTTCGATTGCCACCTTTCGTTTCAATGCTGAAATTATTTTAAAAGACGATTTTGTGCAAGCAATAGCAGCAGGTTAAAGTTCCCACATGTAGAACCGAGTCACTGTAAACACATTACGCACACAGCACGTGCGCAAAACGGCCTCATTGAGTCATACGTCATTTTGAAATTCCTCGTAGTGCCAGCCGCCAAGTGACTAATCACATCACATGCCATGGCTTTCCATTGAGAACATCCACTATTACGACTAGATGTGGCAAATCTTTGACACACTGCCCGACGGCAGGAGTACCGCCATCCCACCTTTCTAATCCCTCCCTATCTCAACCTTCTCCTCTCCCAACATTCATTCTCTCCCAAACATCAGTTCCTCTCCCAAACTTTCATCCCTCCCAAACATCACTCCTACTCCAAACTTCAGTCCTCTCCCAAACATCAATCCTCTCCCACATCAGCCTCTCCTCAAACTTCAACCATCTCTAAACTTCAATTCCTCTCTCCAACAATCAATTCCTCTTCCAAACATCAATTCCTCTCCAACTCTCCTCTTCAAAACATCAATCCTCTCCCAAATCGAATCCTCTTCCAACATTCAATCCCTCCCAAACATCAATCCTTCTTCCAAACAAACATCATTCCTCCCAACATCAATCCTCTCCCAACATCAATCCTCCCAAACGTCAATCCTTCCCAAACATCAATCCTTCTCCAACATCAATCCCCTCCCAACTTTCAATCTCTCCCAAACATTCAATCCTCTCCCAAACATCAATCCTCTCCAAACATCATCCTCTCCCAAACATCATCCCCTCCCAACATCAATCCTCGTCCAAACAAACATTCAATCCTCTCAAACATCAATCTTCTCCCAAACATCATCCACCAACATCAATCCACTCAAACATCAATCCTCTCCAACATCAATTTCTCTTCCCAAACGTCAATCCTTCTCCCAAAGTCAATCCTCTTCCCAAACTCAATCCTTCCACACACATCATGCCTCTCCCAACAACATCTTCCTCTCCTCAACATCATCCCTTCCCAAACATCAATCCTCCCAAACATCAATCCTCTCCCAAACGTCTCCTCTCTCAAACATCTTCGTCTCCAACATTTCAATCCTCTCCCAAACATCAATCCTCTCCCAACATCAATCCTCTCCCAAACATCATTCGTCTCCAAACCTCAATCCTCTCGCCAAATCATTCGTCTCCCAACATCAATTTCTCTCCCAAACTCAATCTTCTCCGAAACATCTTCTTCCCAAACTCACCTCTCCCAAACATCATCCTCTCCAAACATCATTCGTCTCCCAACATCCAATCCTTCCCAAATCATTTCGTCTCCAAACATAATCCTCCCAAACATCAATCCTCTTCCCACATCATTCGTCTCCCAACATTTTCATCCTCCCCAAACATCTTTCGATCTCCCAAACATCCATCCGTCTCCCAAACATTCAATCCTCTCCCAAACATCTTTCGTCTCCCAAACATTCAATCCTCTCCCAAACATCAATCCTCTCCCAACATCATCCTCTCCAAAATCAATCCTCTCCAAACATCATTCGTCTCGCCACATTCATTTTCGTCTCCCAAACATCATCCTCTCCCAAACATCAATCCTCTCCCAAACATCATTCGTCTGCCCAACATCAATTCTCTCCCAAACTCAATCCTCTCCCAAACATCAATCCTCTCCCAAACATCATTCGTCTCCCAAAATCAATCCTCTCCCAAACATCAATCCTCTCCCAAACATCATTCGTCTCCAAAACATCAATCCTCTCCCAACATCAATCCCCTCCCAAACTTCAACCTCTCTTAAATCTTCATTCCTCCCACATCATCTCTACCCAAACATCATCCTCTCCCAAACATTTCAATCCCCTCCCAAACTTCAACCATCTCTTAAACTTCAATTCTCTCCCAAACATCAATCCTCTCCCAAACATCATCCCCTCCAAACTTCAACCATCTCTTTAAACTTTCAATTCTCCCCCAACATCTCCCACTTCCCACATTCCCATTTCTCTCCAATTGATCCTTCCTCCATTTCCATTTCCATTTTATAAGTTCCAACGAAGTCCTTTAAATGGAATATTTTTTGGAATTCAAATCAGTTAATGGATTATAAAGATTATACATCGATTTGTTTTCCAGCACAGAAAAATTATTTTGATGTCTGGAGAAGGAGACACATTAATCTTCTCTTGGAAGTGTCTCGATTTGGTTCCAACACAAAAACAAGAAAATCTTGAGGTTGGTCTTGGAGTACAGTGTTATGACACATTCGCCTATACTATTAATGAGCCGTGTGGGGTTTGGTGTGGATTACAGGGATCAAGGTCTCAGGGCGACGTTTCGGGTTCACTGCAGGTTTCAGTTTAATCAATCGATGTTATGCACATGGACTGCTTCTGTAATACGGAACACCTTTCACCACATCTGTGCAAACAATCCAGCACATCAGCACATCCAGCACGTCCAGCACATCAGCAAATCCAGTGCGACAACTAAAGGAAGAAAGAAGGGAGAACGGGAGAGGAGTAGGACGTGGTCGAGTCACGTTCTGCGGCACGAAAAAACAAATCACAACAGAGAACCGCGGGCCACGTCCACAAATCGGAGTCGGAGTCGGTCACAAAACGGAGTACGAGTACGAGCACGTTTCACAGAACGGAGTAGAGTAGCACAAAACGAGTCGAGTACGAGCACGCGATACGTCACAAAACGGAGTACGGTACGAGTAAGAGTACGGCACGTCACAAACGGAGTAAGAGTACGATTTACGAGCACGGTCACAACGGAGTCGAGTACGTCACAAACGAGTACGAGTACGAGCACGTTACAAAACGAGTGAGTACGTTCACAAACGGAGTACGAGCACGTCACAAACGGGAGTACGAGCACGAGCACGTCACAAACGATACGGAGTACGAGTACGAGCAACGTCACAAAACGGAGTACGAGTACGAGCACGATTCATCGAACTCAAGAGTAATCGCGAAGACAAAATACAAGTGGTATCAATTATAGATGTACAGTAGTGAAAGGAAAAAGCTAAGGGTGCGTCACCGCCCTCACTGTACATCGCGGACGGAATCAGCGACGAGCGAGCGCGTCACCCGCGGTTACTGTCCTCGCTGACACGTTTAACCATGGGTGTGACGAACCGGTCTGGTGGGGAGCAAACAGCACCACAAGAATTGTTGAAAACAAGGTATTTTCCTTTCAAGGACGGAGTCGCGTCATGATTGCATGAAAGAGGACAACAGGGGAAGGAAGAACTTTGATAAAGAAGAACCTTCTGCATCTCATCTATCAACAATCAAACAATCGGTTGGAACGTTTGGTACACATTGGGGGGAGGGAAGGACGATTATAGAGGAAGCACCAGGAAGGTTGCGCGATAAGTGAAAGCGACACAACCGTGAGGGAGAGGAAGAACCGCAAACATTCATTGATTTCAAATTCATTGGAACACGTTTCGGAATGGGTGGTCATTTGATTTCTTTCGTGTTTTCTTGTTTTTCTGACCGATCGTGATCTACTGACCTCTCGGCCGTCACGGATCTACACCCGAGGTTCGCTTCTGATATTCACAAAACTAACAATAATACTGTACGTATTCGCAATGTTTGTGGTCGCCGAAAATGGCTGGGTGCGGTTGAAGACATTCTGCAGGATGTGGATAAGAGGGTGTTTGGACGTCCACCCCCCTGGTTGTTGGTGCTCGTCGGTTGTAATCACACTTGCGCTTGTTGGCTCCACGGATTCTATGGCAGCCTGGGTAAGTCTTTCATCAAACCAGCACCACTTGCAGCTTACCGCTCAACCCCGCGCCATCCGGCCCCCCCAACCCACAGCACCGCACCGCGGCCCCAACCCACACACCTCCACCGCGTACCCCTCAACCCCACCGCCATCGTGCCCCCCAACCCACAGGCACCGCCACCCGCAGGCCCCCAACCCACAGCACTGGCCCACGACCCCCAACCATGCATCACCCATCCACCATACCCCTCAACCCCCATCCTCACCACCCAGGCCCTCAACCACCATCACCATTCACGCCCCTCAACCCCCCCATCACCATTCACCCCCTACCCACCATCACCATTCACGCCCTCAACCCCCACCCCCACCATCACCATTCACGGTCCCAAACCTCACCACCACCATCACAGCCCATGCCCTCAACCCCATCCCCACCCTCACCCGCACTCCTCTCCAATCGCCCACCAACACCTATGCCCTCAACCCCCCATAATTGACCAGTCAGATCACCTCATCCCACCCCACCATGTTTACACCCTGCACATAATGACCACAACCTCCATTCCCCATCATCACCACCCTGACGCCTCTTCATATCAACTTTTTCTGCTCCCAAGCCCTCCTTGCCTCGAAGGAAGTCCTTTTCCCTACTCACCTCATGCCTCCGCAAGTGGCTCTTCACTTGCTCACTTTATTTTCCACAGTGGATCTATTCACCACCCTATCTCACCAACCTCCACATCGGCTTCCTCACTGCTCACCCCTGTACCTCCATCCTGCTGCTCATTTTCTCTTACATTCTCTGCACTTGATACCTATGCCTTGCTTCACATCACCATTCATGTTTAATTTGTGATCTTGACAGAATATTGTTTTCTGATTTTTCCTTTCCATTGTTTGTGACCACAGCTCTTGCTCAGTCGCTGTAAAAGACATTTTTCCGCCTCATCCGACGAATTCCATATGTGGGAGCCTAAGGTAAAGATTGAACTCACACTGAATTACCATCACATGACACCTCGTGTTCTTCCGGCACACCATAAATGTGTATTCATGGCCTGCCGATTTTTAACTTGCTACCAAATGTCATAAGAAATTGCTCAATTAACAAGATGTTTAGTGGCTGGTGTGTTTTCAAACACCAGTTATGATCGTGGTGATTGTTCATTGTTCGCACATTGTAGTTGGCCAAAGTACTTTCAACTCGCTTTTAAATTCTGATGGATATGAACGACGAGATTGTTGATGCAAGGATGTTCAATTTATAGACACCATTAAAAATAAGCTTTAATAGCTTTGACCTTCCTTGGAGGCAGATCAACTGTATCAATAACATCCGGCAAGTTGTTGTCTCACCCTAGTTAGGAGACCTTACTGAGGCCGAGGAAAAGGGACAAGAGGGCATTCGTTCACATTCTGTCAGGCAGGAGAAAAATGGCGTCGGTTGTACGATCTGTAAAGAAGACCAAACTAAGAAATCCAGACACGGCTCGATCGCATAACGATCGTAAAGATGGAGCATTTCCCTGAAATAGAATGGAAGTTGTTTGTCGGAAGACTTATCTTTTTTGGAAGTGCTGATAAGTGGCATTTAAACATTATCTGACATACACGCACATGGAACCCCATTTGCCCACTGCCACAAATGACATTACGAAGCTCTCGTTCACGACCCATAAAAAAACGCAAAACTTATTTCGGGGAGTTCTGCGAATCATCACAACCATGACAAGATAGCACCGGTTCAACGTGGTCTGTTTTGGGACGGAGTGTGTGAGATGTTTCGTGAATAATGTTGTGCCAACGTTCATGAAACCACTTATAACATGCATGCATAAGTTAACAGACCCAGTACTGAAGGTCCTTCTGTAAACGGGCAAGCGGAATTAGTCAAAAATGGTCAGCTTTCTTCCAGACCAATACAATGGACAATAGCATGACAAGTGGTTGAAATAGGACGTCAGTCGGTGGAACACAATGAAACTAGAAGGGTATCCGGTAGAGCGCGTACCTCCACCACGTATTCCTGATCACGAGAACATTATCGGGCCCAATACATTTTTGAATTTATGCTATACAGTACTACATTGTTTTTTAGACCCATCCTCTCAATTGGCTCTGAGTCAGAGGTCAACAATGTCTGGGTCGGCCTGGGGAGTCATGGATTCCTGGATCATGGCGGTGGTTGCTGCCAGTACCTGTGTGGGAGGGACAAAAGTCCGACAGCTTCAGACGTCCTTCGGCTGCTTCCAGTCTTGCTCTCGGATGTGACTTGACTCTGACCAAGGAATCTGAGATGGAGACTTATTCCTCTGTACCAGGTCTCTTCGAGAGAATCCTTGCTATCCACTGATTAGACTTTGTGTCCAACGACGAGGTTGCTGAGAGAGACTCAAATGACATTTTGTTACTGCAATAGTCAGTGAGCATCAAGCTGTGGCTGTATGGACATGTGGCTCGTTTTCTGATGCTGATCCGGCTCACCAGACTCTCAGCGAGGGATCTCGTAGTGGAGGAGGCCAATGGGCGACCACTGCACTCGTGTTGCAGGTTCAGGTTGATTCAGCATCTCAAGGAGATGTGTTAACTAGGCAGGCATTTGCCTGGGGGATGGGCTTGATAGGAGGCTCCTGGAGTACCGCGGAAAGTGGTCGCAGCGACGCAGCTGCTCTGGCACATGCTCCCATACCTCGACCTGACTCAATGGGTGAAGAATCACTTTAAAATTTAGTAGTTGGCATCCGGATCATGGATCTTCCCCAATTCAATTGGTTCCGTCCTATGTCACACACCAAGCTGTCCGCCAAAGGTTTCATCTGGATCAGTCCACAGCTTTTTGGATATCCTGCTCGATAAACGACAAACAAACAAACAAGAGAAGAAGAGGAAGACTATGCAGAGCACGATACTTTGCAAAACCCATAAAAACAAATCTTGGCCTCCAAAAGAATTGGTGGTTGAATTCAATGACTGATATGCAATCCTCTCCAAATTTCAAGTCAATGGGATGAGCAATGGAGGATTTTAGAATACCACCTTAGTTGTTGACCTTGGGCCTATGTTTGACCTTTTGGTCTGATGTTAGCCTCTGTTTCATTGGCTGTTTTCAATTGGGCTGTTTCAATTCAGTGACCTGAAATATAATCCTCTCGATCAAGTTTTCTCTTGCGGCCACGTCCGGTTAGGTTACAGTGCATGGCCTTAAACTTCAGATAAACAATGCGTTACGGTGGACAACAGAACATCCAGGTCTCTGGAGCTGGACTTGCAGCCTTGAGATTGTCCATAGCTTGGCTAGCTTAATCTTGTGTCTGACCTTCTCAACATTCTTCTGTTTTTTCTTTCTTTTCTCCATGATACATTGTGGTACACACAGTGACACAAACCGCAGAATGCCTCCTTTTCTTCTGTTCAAACTGGTTGAATGAGTAATTTTTTTTATAATTGCAAGCATCTGAAAACTCACCACAGGTGAGATTCATTCCAAAGTGAAGGAGAATCACCGACTTGAAATTTAATTTATTTCTCATGACTTTCTAAAAGGGTGCCATAATATTGTCCGGGCCATTATTTCGGAATTTCTGATGTGGAATAAATACGATTTAGTTAAGTTTTTTCGCTTTTTTTTTTTTCGCACTGCAAACCAAAAATACATTTGTGATACAAAATATTCTTTTAATTTCAACCATTTCTGGAAGAAGGTGCAATTATTTGAAAAAAGTCTAAGGGTGAAAATATTTTTGTGGTCATGACATTGTAATATGTACTGTGTATAATGCATATATACTAATTCTATTATATATATATATATATATTATAAATACATCATAATACAGGAAGTTGTTTGCAGACTTATCTTTGTTGGAAGGTGATAAGGTTGCATTAACAGTATTCGACACACACGCACCGGACCACTTAGCCACTGCCACAACCTGTCATTACAGAACTCTCACTCGACCATAAGCTCAAACTCACCAAACCTTTTGGAGAGTTCTGCGAATCCATCACCCGACCATGTTCGACAAAGAATAAAGCAACCGGATCAACGTGGTATGGGACGAGTGTGTGGGGTTCATGGCATTAATGTTGTGCCAGTCATGAAACACTATCAACATCTTATTAAACCACCAAAACATTCTGTAGTATAGCGATAATATTATATATATATATATATACGTTATATATATATATATAGTTTATGTAGATAGATGAAGATATTGTTGCGGTTGGGGGGGTGGGGGGTACCGAGACACCACGCTTGTCACTCGGGGATTCTTCCCCGGTTGTCCTCGGTAAAGCCGAGACCAGGGCCACCGCTCACAAATTAACGTTATGGTAACGAGTGGGTTGTTTTTAAAACCACGAAACGCCACCCAGTCAACCACGAGACTTCCAGTGATCTGCCGTCTAATTATTCCGTTAACAGAGGTTCACGATGGTTACACTGAGCGGGCAGCGCGCCCTCGGGAAAGACCAATATTATCTGATAGTTTTAATTTAGGCGGACCGAGCGTTATTAACCGCTGGTGCGTGCCGACGATTTTTTGGTAAAATCTGTGGTATTACCATCCCAGTCTACTCTCGGTTTGAACAATGCTCAGATTCAATAGAAGAACAAGGCAAACACGGACAGGTTGGATCGACAATAATTATTATAAATGATTAAAATAAATAAATTAAAAAGAACCTTTATTTGCTTAGGTAAATAAAAATGAATTTCCAAAGCAAATTCAACTCAAATGCCAGGAAAGAGACAAAGAGTAGGCTTATCGGGGGTTGATTACTGTACAAGCTAAACACAGAAAGGGTTCCCAGCAGTCATGCAGGGGGAGGGGAGTGGGGAGAATCGGTCCGCTCACCAGAAAGTCAGTCCGTAAGGCAAAAACGTTCCTGAAATCGTGTGCCGTGCTGTCACGTTCGTCGCCAGCCACCCAGCTTTGCCGTGCACCCTCTCGCGGGCCAGCCTTGAACGCCATTTACGAAGGTCTGAGAGGCACCGAGATTGCAGTCGCGGGTTTAGACCCTGTGTTGTTGGTGGACGACCCGTGCCCTCACTTGTTTGCGGCACTGCTCACACCCGCACGCGCACACACGCTCACTTACCGAGCACTCGAAGGGCGAATTGTCTTCTTCGGCGCTGGTTAGGACACCCGCTTCTTGGTCGCTTCTCTCGCCCTTGCTGTTCCTCTCTCCTTTCTGCTTTTCCTCTTTATCCACTTTTCTCTTCAGAACGTATCTTCTTCTCTCAGAAATATCTCTTTCGTTTTTCCTCACTTTTTTTAATATCTCAGAACGTCTCTCTCACAGAACGTCCTATTTTTCGCCTTTTCCTCACTTTTTTTATATCTCAGAAAGTCTTCTCCTCCAACACAAAGAAATTCTTGCTCCTCGCTCGTTTTATATATCCCCGGGCCGTTCCGCAGGGCGTGCCGTCCGCCCAAGCTCACCCCGCCCACTGCGGGCGCACGTACCATTGACGACCCAGTGCGCTCTCAAAAAGCGGCCGTCGGAGTTTCGCGAAAGAAGTTTTTGTGAGGAAAAATGAGGGTGGCTTCAGGAGCTCGTGAAAAAATGTGTCGTGAAAGTGTCTGTTGTAAAGAAAGAAAGTTCCCATAAGAGACGGGGATCGTACTTCTTTACCCTTTCTCAACGTCACATTTCAGATCCATTAGACATTGGGGATGGGGCTAATCTGAACATGCATTATAAGGAAATAACTGTTGAGGACACTGGATGTGTGGATGCATTCATCGACCGGATCTTGAAATCCGTAACAACCTGTAACTATAATACTTATATTATATATATATATATATATATATATATATATAGATATATATATATATATATTGTATGGATTTGGAAACCTTGTTCCACAAACAGCCAGTAGTCCCCGTAGTTCAGGTTATTTCATAAGTATGTGTTCTACGTTAGAAAATCCCTCCTTCTGTCTAATGGAATTTTGTGGTGCGCTACGAAGTATGTTTTTTTAGATAGTTTTTCAACAGCACTACAACAATTACAACAACAAACAACAACGCCAACCGTCCCTTCTCTCGACCCAGTCGCATGCGCACCGTGTTTTTGCCGAGGGCGTCTCGGACGCGACGCATCGGATCGAGGCCCTCCAAGGAAGGGCATAGGAGACCGTTTCCTTCCAGCCAGATGATGAAGGGCGAGCCCACCACGTGCGCCCAGCCATCGGGAGGCTTGAACCACGAGTTGTCGACAACCCCTCGTTCCAATCAGGAGCGCGGTTGGATTGTGAGGAAAGAAACCTCCCACAAAAAAGAGACGAGAGGACGACAGAAGGGAGTCTTGGTGGCGATTGTCAGGGTGTTTGAGTCCTGGTGGTCGTTGTTGAGTGTCTGCAGTCTTGGTGCTGACAAACACCAAGGTGTGGTTCAGTCCACGTGGTGGTTCAGGCAGGTGACCGCATGGCGGGACAGGTACCCCCGGCCCGGCTCTACCGAATAGACCACGGGGTCCGTTTCTTGCGTGTGTGTGTGTGTGTGTGTGTGTGTGTGTGTGTGCTGTGTTCGTAGGTCCCGTCTGTAAGTGAATTTATAAGTGTATTTCCTTCTTGTAAATTACATTTTCTTATTCGGATAACTCTGCTCTTTTTGTGCTCCCCCTCCCCGATTGTTGTTATAACTAAACCCCTGCTTAAACTGTACCAGCTCGTTTTCTGTGCTTCTCTCCTCATATGGCCGTCCAAGTGGGTTCATTGAGAAATGGTTAAAGCCGTTCGCTGCCGTAAATTGTTCATTTGTCCGGCGCGGCTTTGGTAACTTCCGCTTGGGTTACGCCGGATCGAGTTGGTTAGGATAGGCGACTCGATTCGGCAAAGTCGCGGAGGGGCATGGTTTCCGGGAAGTTGGACGCTGAGTACTTAGTTAAATTGAATTAGGACAAGTGGACCGTACCTCACGCCGTCAAAATATTGGGACCACGGTCTCATTAACTTGACCCTGTGAACAATTTCGGGTTGTCCGAGAGTTCACGACCTAAATTCCGGGTGTATCGGTGGAGACGACTCACTGCTCCACCTTGTGGTCGTTTCCTGTCCACCAATCCCGGCCATATATTATTTTATACTATATTAATTTTTATATATGTACCTACATATTGTTGCGGCTACGGGATACTGAGCACACAAGCTTGTCACTCGGGGATTATCCCGGGTGTCCTCGGCAGAAGCCGGACCTGGGGGCACGCTCACAGATTAACGTGTGATACTATGAGACAACTATTATGAGGGGACTATGAATATGAAACTACTCCTCTATATAGAAGACAAACCCTCACTTTTATCTCATCATTTCAAGATTTTGTAAGATGTGGATGTTTTACGATGAACTCCAGAGACAAGAACAGATGGTTTGATAAACTACTCTAGTCGGGTAGTGATTTTACCTTACAAAATTAATCTCTTTAGATATACCACATTCTTAAAAATCAGATCCTTCACACTTCTTCTTATATTGATTTACCAAAAGAAGTATAAAATAAGGAAAGCGGTTTTATATATTCAAAACAAAGATAAAATGTTCTTTCTGGTCTGTTTCTGTGCCCTCACTTACATGTCTCTACAAGGATCTGAAAGGGGTTGAAATTAATAAGAAATACGAGATACATTTAAATGTATAGATTTAAAGTTCCGAATGTCATTGAGAGATATTTCCTAAATTTGAGAAATGAATAATTATCTCTTAATGTTATGATTAACGATACAACAAAGTTTAGATATAAATTTTACAACACACTGGTAAAATGATGACACACTTGACCTTCTCTACTTTATTCGAGGAAAAATCACATCATTATGCTTTCATCAAAAATTTATAAAGAATTACACAATCACCAACTTATACAGAGAAAATGTTACAAACGTTATTCCTTTGTAAGATGTCTCAACTCCTTTCATACAAAGAACGTTAAATTAACCATTAAAATATTTTAATCATAAATGAACCGGTAATCAATTTACAAGCAGGTTCACAACATATCATTTAAAGATTTTAACAAATCTTATAAAATATCCATTTTGCTATACTGCTCGATTTTGAAAGTATCCTTGAAAGATAGTACTTTTCTCCAAATCCAAATATAAAGCTACACAAATACATTCAAACTATCTTGTGGTTTTGTTATTAATCAAATCATTGTTGGTGATGAATACAACAAGTTTAGAACTTTATAGAGGAGAAGATGCCTCGAGCGAGTTGTAAGACTTGATTGAAAAGACTTTAAGACTAAGAGTAAATATGTGTTAAAACCATATAAACCAATGTCATTAACAAAGGTGAGAAAAGGAATTGGGAAAGAACAGTATCTGTCATATTGTGAGTTAGAAATGAGGAGAAGTCAAGTTAGGGATCATTGTCCATCTTACTCGGAAAATATAGAGGTCCAGCTATTCCGTGTAATTGGATTTACAAGCCCCAAACTTTATTCCTTCTTTCTTCACGACAACGCTCCACTTGACACATTTATTTATAAATGAACTTTCAAAGCAATCTGGAGATATTTCTGCGTTCCTAACACAGACTAAAAAATAATCTCTCTTCACAACAACCATTTATACATATCCCCCATAACCATATTTATCAGGTTTCTTGACACATTACCAAGTTTATGGAAAGCTCATTATGTAGACTTAGCATCAAAATTAAAAACTTTAGCGAATCTTAATCACAATTTCTCAATCAAGAGAGATTATCTACTTATCACAAAGGAATATATCCGTATGATATAATGATCTCTTGAGAGTTTAAAGAAACACAACTTCTTCAAGAATTCTATGGCAAGTTGAATAAAACTCATTTTCCGTAGGTATACACAGATAAATAGGTTTGGGAGAAGTTATATAAAGAATGTTGGAAAAATTCTGACTTGGTATTCTTAAAACTGATGTATCTGTTAATGGTGATGGTTTGACTTATACAGTCTGTCGTAATAAAAATTATTTGGATAGACCCCTGTTCACTATTACACGCCCGGTTTGGCTTGAATGCTATCGTTTAAAAATTACAAACAGAATTTTGGAATTAATCATGCTATTTAGCATATTGGCTTTTAATGATGGAAAGGCTAAAAGAGGTAGGGATATCTCAAGTATGTTCAATGGATATGCCAAAGCAAATAACAAATACTTTCTCTATTATAATAAGACAAGTCTGAAGACGACACAATGGTTCACGAGCGATTTGACGTGTCAGATGTTTCAGAAGCAAGATGAGACAATGTGATAATTGACCAAGATTATAAAAATTGATTAACTGATGTGTAGGTGACAGCGTTATTAACTCAAATGTCGAAACCCGTTCATTCAACAACTTTCAAAATTTGACCCTTTGCATAACATTTAAGGTCACAAAACAATGTTGTGGACATTAAATAAGGAAACAGGATACGTAGTATAGCTTATTGGGTTTTTCACAAGAGGTCGAAAACCGCGTTCGATTCCACAACTTGAAAATTTGACCTTTGTGGCCTTTAACGGTCAAAGGTCAAGGGCATTTGACCTTGGTGCAAACTTCCTCTGGAACTTCCAGGAACCAATATTAACGTCAAGGCTATATGGCAATTTCCACTCCTCGGATTTATCCGATACCTTATGATAATCGCGTAAAAACAAACTTGAAATGAGGGGCCACGGGCAAGGTGCGAAGATAGAGCAAAATGGTCTTCAAGACTTTAGGTGCGGGAACTTACCTCAAGATTATAGCCTAAAGATAATATCATATCCTAGCTCTCAAAGTTTGGGCGTCATATGATGTTTAATGTAAAAATGAGCAATTTCTAATTTTTGCCTTGTGACCTTGTCTGGGACGAAAATGAACAATTCGGACAACGGCAATTTTCTAGATATTTCATTTGCTTTCAAAAACTGAAAAACATTCCATTCAGTTCATTCCTTAGGAGAAGTTAGATTTTATCAAATACCCCCATAAAATGGGCTATTTTTTGGGCGTGCTCCGCCCAAATAGGGGATAGGCACACCCATCCAGGAACACACTTAGACATTGTATCGCAAACCATAACCAAGTTTCATCAAGATCGGATCAAACTCCACGGAGTTATGCTCTGGCGACAGACACTACAGACAGACAGCCGGTAGGCGGACATGGGTAGTCGATAAAGTTCGAATTAGTTCGTTTTTTCAGCCGTTACTAGCCACAAAGCGTCCATTCAGCACGGTTCTTTCTACACTATAACTAGGAGCATACCATGAACTACATGACCAGTTTCATGTAATCTGACTCATAGTCTCTGAGATTATAACGAACTTTCGTTTTTTATTGTTTTCTCGGACCCAGGGTTCCATTCAAGTCCTATCTTCTCCGACAGTTTTCATAGGATCCGGCTGGAAATTTTGCCAATATGGCTGATTGTACTGCCCACAATTGCTCGTGGCCCGATTTTTGATTTCGAAAAAAATTTTTTTTTGAGATTTTTTTGAAAATTCAAAGGTCCGTGCTACGCAACGGAATGGTCAATATTAACGGTCTCATTGCACACAACTAGGTCATGCGTAACTAGAAGAACGTTTCTCCACATAACTAGACATACCATGACCTACCACCAAGTGTTCATCGAAATCGCACATTGTGATTAACGGCAGCCAAAGACTCTAACACGACCTCGACGGAATACGTATAAAGACTAAGGAGCATACACATATCACGAATATGAGACAGAGCAACAGACAGACCAACATACGACGGAAATACTTGTAATAAGGGTAGACCTAGATCGATACCATCGACACAGACAACATACGACGGAAATACTGATAAGGTAGATGATATCGGACTACCCACAGACAGACAGACAAACTTATCGACGGAAATACTGATATAAGTGGCTAGATTCGATACCCAACGACAGACAGACAAACATATCGACGGAAATACTGATAAGGGTAGACTAGATCGACTACCCAACAGACAGACAGACAAACATATCGACGGAAATACTGATAATAAGGGTGGACTAGATAGACTACCCAACAAGCCGGTAGGCGGACATGGGTAGTCGATCAAGTCGAATTTTGTCATTTTTCAGCCGTTACTAGCCAACAAA
>CM068957.1:122767139-122786745 GCA_035128595.1 Eptatretus atami
CGGTTACCACTGTCAGCAGTTATAAAGTGGCAGTTGTAATTATGTCTTATTAATTACGTAACACACCAGTATACAAACACCACATAAAAGCAGTCCTGGCGAGGTCTGGAATGTCTGATTGCTCTTTTTCTCGTTTTGATATGTAAAATGTATTGTTACGGATTTGGACGTTTACTGCACTCAACATACAGGTCTATAGATCAGTTATATCGGTAAGTACGTGTTGCCAGTTAGGGTCCCATCCCGAGTCTAATGGGTAATTAAATGTTCCTGTGCTGTGGAGTTATTTTAATAGTCAGGTTTTATTTTCTTTTCTTTTTACACCACCATCAACGCCAAGCGTCATCTTCCCCTCGCTCTGCTCGACGCCATTGCCTACGTGTGTTCGATCATGTACGGGGCAGAGATTTCCTTCACCTCAATCGTGACTCCTCCCAGGAGGGCAGGGGCGTGCCCCTTGTCCAACCAGGAACCTCATCACCTCAGATCGTGACTCCTCCCAGAGGGCAGGGTCGTGCCCCTTGTCCAACCAGGAACCTCATCACCTCAGATCGTGACTCCTCCCAGGAGGGCAGGGTCGTGCCCCTTGTCCAACCAGGAACCTCATCACCTCAGATCGAGACTCCTCCCAGAAGGGCAGGGGCGTGCGCCCTTGTCCAACCAGGAACCTCATCACCTCAGATCGAGACTCCCCCAGGAGGGCAGGGGCGTGCCCCTTGTCCAACCAGGAACCTCATCACCTCAGATCGAGACTCCTCCCAGAAGGGCAGGGGCGAGCCCCTTGTCCAACCAGGAAGCTCGCACCTCAGGCTGGCTCCGCCTTAGCCAGATAGAGTGTTCGGCCCCGGCCAATCGGGAGGGCGCGATGAGTCGTCCGAGAACGGACCGTCCAATGAGAGGCGAGTGGCGAAAAAAGGTCTCTCGCGCCTGAGCACAAAAAGGATGGGTGGTCTGGACAAGAGAGAGGGAGATACGGTGTGCTCGTGGCAGCAGCAGTGGCAAGTTCGGAGGATCGTTTGTGAGACATTCCTGGTGGGAGAGGGCGTTTTAGCCCAGGCAGTTTCGAACCTGGCATCCAGGGCCAGTGAGTGGTCATCGACGAGGGCCCTACAGACGGTCGTGGTTGTGGGTTCGAGTCCCGTCCCCCCAAGATCGCGAAGACCACACGAGGTGGACAGGTCCGAGACAGGCCTCAATAAAGACCGCTTTGGTCCGATTTTTTTTAGTGTATGCGTGTGTGTGTTTGTGGCGCCAGTCCAATAAGTAGGAAATTGTACAAGTGCCGTGCTGTACATATGTGCCTTCTATATTCGGATAACTCTGCCCCTTACGTGCTCCCCTCATTTCCCTATTGTGAATAAATATACCTATGTGTTAAATGTATCAGTTCGTTTTTGTCTTTCTTCTATTGGTTTAACACGATGCGTGTTGGAGGAATAGCCAGGCTGTTGCTGCTGTAAACGGGACATTGGGACCGACGGATCTCGGCGATCAACCGCTCGGGTCGCACGCGGTTCGAGTACGCGAAGCGGCTCGTTCCGTACGGGTGCTGTCGAGGGTGTGGAGACTCCGTAAATCGCCATGTGGAAATCTCGGTATTTTGAAAATTGGCAAATAACCCTGTACCACGTGGCAGAAATATTGACGCTTCACGGTCTGATAAGGGACCCGTACTTTTCAGAGTTTTCCGAAAAAGTACGATCTAAATTCCGGGTGATCGGTGAGTCGACCCTGCTGCTCCATCTAGTGGTCGTGCTCGCAGCCGATACCCGGCCCCGCAACAGTATTACACTTGCTCGTGAAACTATTGCCTTCAAAATATTATTCTTTCTGCCCGAGTGGGTTAACTTATTCCATCATTCATTGGCATAACCTCGAGAGAATTGCTCATTATTCCAATCTGGATCCTAACCAGAAATAATATAAATGATGAATAATTGTCAGTAAGTCCTGCACATCAAAACACTTTCTTTCCCATCAATGCCCTTTTCAGTTTTGTCACATTGCACAAGATCTTTGGAGAGAAAAAAAGTGGGTAATCATTCATGATAATGACGTGCTTTATCAAAAATTTGTACACAGGCATTTTGGTGTGTGCTGGAGGCACTGTTCATATTGTTTTAGATGCTTATTTGTCTGAGCAGTGCCACTCAATTATCGTCTGTTGGGCTGGTTGGATGGGCTCGAGGTATACACACTCACATCTTAGCTGTCTAGCCTGGGTTGAATCCTGACCAAGTTATAAACTGTCATCCCAGTGTTTCACAGGCAGGGTGAGTCATCAATGTGTGTGCCGTCTCTCGGATGGATGTTAAACGGGTGTCCTGTCTGTGAGCATTAGTTGGTGGACGTTAAAGACCACATTGTGTCCTTCGTGAAGAGTAGGTGAGCTATCGCCAGCAACCTGAACAAATTAGAAATTCCTGCTCTAACCCACAGGGGCACTGCATCAGTGGCACTGTCACTCCCTCAGAAAAATATTCGCAGGCATGTGCTACATGCAAAAGATAAAAATAATAATATTCCATTGACGTCTGAAAATATCAGTGAAGAACAATTGGCCACCATACATGTCACAAATTCAAGATATACTATCTTCGTACACAAAAATGGAAGTGGAAGAGCTTGGCTAAAGAACATAGCAGCTAGAACAGTAAGAAAGCAGGAAAACACACCAACAGCAGGGTGGAGGGAAATAACAAAGGGTCACTTGGAGAAAAATGTGCAAGGGGATTTTGAGAGAGTAACGGGAGGAGAGGGAGGGGGGGGCAGGACACAGGGAGGTGAACAAGCTGGATACAAGCTCAAGCTTGTGAAGGGGCTGAAAAAACAGAAAGGGAAGACTGGAGATTAAACAGTCATGAAACAAATAAACGGAAAGGTGGATGAGGGAAGGGAAAACAAAATAGCCTGGAAGGAAGGAGTGAGCATGGGGGTTTCACCCCTGTCTGTCTGTCTGTTTGTTTGTTTGTTTGTTTGTTTGTTGTTGAACAGCCATCAGCCAGGAGGAGGTGAACAGCCATCTTGAGGCCCCTCCCTCCAGGTTAGAATGAGATTTAATAGACTGAATGAGTTGGTTTCACATGTGAGAGAACAGAGGAACAAATGAGTGGATGTGAGCAGTGAGCCTGATTTTGAGTTTCTCCGATTTTTGAGAGCCATGCAGTTCGGGACAGGAAAGGTGGCGAGTTGACAGAGTGGGGGAACGTGCAGAAGGAACAGAGGAATGTAGATAGGGTACAGGAGAGCATGGAGAAGGGGTGGAGATGTATGACATGCAGATTTAGCAAATTGTGGAAGAGGAGCATGGGGTAGGGGAAAGGAGGGGGGGGGACATGTAGGTGTCCCGGAGCAGAGACGGTTGTACGGGGCACAAAGAAGAAGAAGTCTGGGAGGGTACTGACACTGCGATGTCGCATTCACTGCTGAACAGAACAGATTCGTGCTCAGCATCTCAAGGTCAGCAGGACAAAGACTTACATCCTGAGTGTGATGGAGGAATGATATACTTAGCTTTGTATGCGAATAACATGGAGCAGAACCGTTAGGATTAGTGTTGTCCATCAAGTAATTTTTAAAATGTCATCGACATCGTTTTTGCTCAAGGTTGCTTCTGAAATACGTACTTTAGTCTTGGCAAACATGAAAACCACACAATGTTTAAGAATAGCAATATACTGTATATCATGTTCCCACAAACTTGTTTCAGCATGACATGAATTCCCACAGTTGCCTTTGAAGTTTCTAAATAGAGCTGATACTGAGTCCTTGCATGTTCACAAAGACATTGGTTTTCCTGATGTGTGGTGGGTTTCATCAACGTTGTGTAACCACAGGTCATCTGACAAAGACAATGTAGTACTGTAGTGTTTAACGAGTTTTCCCTTCCAGAGATCTCGACAGTGCAGTCTTCTGAATGATAACGTCAAAAACAACCTCGTGACAAAATTTTTGAAACGTATAATCACACCGCTTACGGACGACGAGGTTTGCACTGAGAAATTGCCAAAATATGAGATCTGCGCACAAAGAAGTTTAGTGATACTCGAGTCGTGGGCCAACAAGGTTTAGTTGTTTTTTTTCATAAAATCATGTGCAACAACTTTTGGAAATGTTTACCAATATTGGGCTCTGTTTACACATTGGCCAAAGCTTGGAGATAAATATATTTGTTCAATGTACAATTATATGCGGAACATGTTTTAGGAACATTGATTTTTAAGATTGCAAAGGTGATTGATTTCCTGGCAGGTGGGATGAAGGGGTCGGGAGCGGTTAAGAAAGAGAACAGGTATGAAACCAAACTTTTTTCATAAATCTTGTGAGTGGAAGAAACTTAAATATGACATAACCTGAGACATTGTCGTTGGAAATGGCCCGAGGGGTTAATATAGTGCTTTGAAGAGAGCAGTAATGACTTAAAGTAATTAATTCTGATAGATATTTATCTCTGTTACTGAAAGTGGACGGAGGTTATGTTTTCACCCCTGTCTGTCTGTCTGTTTGTTTGTGTGCAGGATATCTAAATAGTTCTGCACAGATCCAGAAGAAATTCGGTGTGCAGGTTGGGTGGGTGACGAGGATGAACTGATTAGATTTTGGTGAAGATCCGGATCCGGATACGAGAAATTTTTGAGCAATTCTTCACAACTTTTTGAGATATCGTGCTACATTTCGTTTTTAGCCCTATCTCTCAATGGTGAACGGATTCGGATGAAACTTGGTGGACAAGTTGGGTGTATGACAAGGAAGAATTGGTTTGATTTTGGTGAAGATCCAAATCCGGATCTGAATGCGAGATTTTTTAAATTTCAAACGTGATTTTTCACCATTGAGAGACGGGGCCAAAAACATTGTTTAGCATGATATTTCAAAAATTTATTGGGCCCGATATGTTCCACTGGATCAATCATTGCATGGCGGAGGTATAGGCTCTACAGAGTGCCATTCTAGTTTAGATATGTTGCTTATATGTCGAGTTAGACGGGGTCTCCCTTTCCAAATGTCTGTGTCCAAAATGACCAAACATTTTGACCCCATTTCTACCATTCTGTCCTCTGTAATCAGTCTTTTTATGGATTTTTAGCATCCTGCTAGGCCGGCGGCACAAGTTTTGGTGGCAAAAGCCGTCAAGCAGTTGCAACCGGCCCGGTTACCTCTGAGAGCCAAGGGTGAGAATTCACCAAGTGGTAGCTCCATCCACTCGATCGAGCAGTGGCCAATGGTGAAGGAGAGGAGAGGGGCGGGCACATCATCGGTGACACACGAGCCAGGGCATAAAGGTGGGGGCAATGACAGAAGTGAAAAGAGAATGCTCAAAACAGATCGCCGGAGGCCGCTTCTGTCCGAGAGCTCCCATGTGGAAGCCATGAAGAAATGTGGATAAGGGGCAGGCATTGGAGCATTGGAGCCACACCTCCCTCTCTCCTCCTCAGCCCACGTCACAAGACATTAACCTCCGCTGCCTGCCTAGATTGCTCCTGCAGGCTTTGTATCGCATTTGCCAAACTCTCTTCTGTCTTGTCACCCCCTGCTTTGTCTCTCTCATGTGGTGTGCATGATTGGGCCCAATAAGGCTGAGGTTAATTAAGGTCTGCTCTTCATTTGTTTAGTTCATGGGTGCATATCGGTTGAGGATTAAGGAATTGTTTATTTATTATGTACCTGTTATTTATTCCTTGTGTTTCCTTCCCTGTGCCATTTGCAATTAAATATACCTGGTGTCATGGTGAGTTCTGGCTCTCGTGATTCTCCTGGGTGATTAGATGAGACCCTTAAGGGACTAATTGGCCATGGTGATTCAACACCGCACATCCGGATCGAGTTGCACCTCAACTCGCTCATCCAATTTGTATATGACATGCTTGGGAGGGATTAATGGGAGTAGAAAAAGGTCATGCTTTTCGATGGGGATGATCTCAGATGGTGATGAACAGCTGTCTTGAAGACCTGGAGTGAAAAAATGTGAAGTTGACTTTTACAGGTGGGGAAAGAGAGGAATAAATGAGTGGAGGTGAGCAGTGATTCTGAATTTTGTGAGTTTGACCAGACGGAGGTTGATGGTGGACCACGTGCACCCTGCAGATACCTGGTTTTCCAAAAAAGATCATGGCTGATTGTGAGACCAGGTATTTCAGTGACTGAACTTCCTCAAGGGGTTGTTAAGAAAGTAGATGGGAGGGTTTGCCAGATAGTCCTTTCGGAGAGAGATAGTAAGAGTATGAGATTTGTCAGGATTGAAAATATGTTCCAAGTTCCAGCTTTTATGTTCAGTTCCAGTAAAAACATTTTCCAGCTTGTGATTTGTCAAGGTCTGAAGAGAGGGAGAGGCTGCAGCTTGCCTGTCTGAAGGATGAGGGATGGACCGGCAGAGGTAGAATAGTCAGCAATAAATAAAAAGGATTTTTCTAGAGCATAAGAAAAATAATTAATGAAGATTTGGAATAGCTAGGCCAGGGCCTAAAACACTGCCTTGGGACACTCCAGCCTTGATAGCGAGAAGAGATCAAAGGATTCCGTTGAGAGCCACACGTTGGCTTTGAGAGTGAAGGAAGTCAGTAAGTCATGTGTGGAGTTAGCCTTTGATGCCATAGGCAGAGAGTTTGGAAAGGCCTGGTGCTAGACTGTATCAAAAGCTGGAGATATGTCGAGAGAGAAAACCAGGATGTCCAAGTTAGAGGATCTGATCGGAACCAAATTGATGATCTGAGATGAGGCGTTGGAGAAAAGAAGGATTTGATGTGACCTGCGATGATGGTGGATTCCATGACCTTGCTGATGATGAGAAGTAAGCTGATAGATCTGCATTGAAGGGATCCATTTTTGCACCTTTTTATGTAATTCAGTGATGTTGGCTGATTCCAAGCAGATGGAAGTTGACCATGGCAAATGACAGGGTGAAAAGGGCAGAGAGAGGATGTGCAGAGCAGTGGAGGAGGTTTTTGGATATGTGAACTGATGTCGTTTGGCCAAGTTGCAGAATCAAAGCCACCTTCTCAGGTGCAAAGACCACAGAGTCCAGAGCAGTTGGGTATGACTGAGTCGTATGGGTACAGAGAGTGAGGGGTTGGGGACACAAGATTTGGAAGCAAACACAGAATTGAAGGATTCAGCCTTCTCACGAGCAGAGTCTGCTGTGGTGCCATTTGAAGAGAGGAAGGGATGGAGGGGGAGCATAATCCAGAAACAGACTTACAAGCACCACCAGGTTTAGAGGAGGAGACAAGGTTGAAAGTTCAATCTTGAGGTTTGACATATTGGTTTCTGGCTCTCCTGAGAGTGGAACACACCTGTTGCAGGCTTTCTGGAATAATCTGAGGTTGCCATCCTTTGCCTTCTTCCTGGGAGTCAAAGCTAACTGAGACTATCATTTGGATGTTGAGACCACTGAGACCATTACTCGGTGCTGAACATGAGGCAGCCGAGCCAATGCTACTTCCCTCTCCATGGTGCCCCAAAACTGTAGTCCTCCACGTACGCACGCTGTGTCAATTTGGATTTGCTTTTTTGTGTGACTGAATTTTTTTTTCCCCATTAAAGCTCCATGAGTTTGGTACAATCTGTAGCTGAGGACTGGGGTTTGTAATTCTTTCTTTTTTTGTTTAGTAGTTATTCATAGTATTCCCTACTTATAGCATGGAGGAGGGAGACCTTCCCTCCACATGTCGCACAACTTTCCCTCATTTTCAATAATTAAGTATTTTGAAGTCAAAATATGAAATAAAAGTGATTAATAAAATAGGTATTAATACTACAATCTCTCTCTGTCAGTTATATCGGTAAGTACGTGTTGCCAGTTAGGGTCCCATCCCGAGTCTAATGGGTAATTAAATGTTCCTGTGCTGTGGAGTTATTTTAATAGTCAGGTTTTATTTTCTTTTCTTTTTACACCACCATCAACGCCAACGTCATCTTCCCCTCGCTCTGCTCGACGCCATTGCCTACGTGTGTTCGATCATGTACGGGGGCAGAGATTTCCTTCACCTCAGATCGTGACTCCTCCCAGGAGGGCAGGGGCGTGCCCCTTGTCCAACCAGGAACCTCATCACCTCAGATCGTGACTCCTCCCAGGAGGGCAGGGTCGTGCCCCTTGTCCAACCAGGAACCTCATCACCTCAGATCGAGACTCCTCCCAGAAGGGCAGGGGCGTGCCCCTTGTCCAACCAGGAACCTCATCACCTCAGATCGAGACTCCTCCCAGGAGGGCAGGGGCGTGCCCCTTGTCCAACCAGGAACCTCATCACCTCAGATCGAGACTCCTCCCAGAAGGGCAGGGGCGAGCCCCTTGTCCAACCAGGAAGCTCGCACCTCAGGCTGGCTCCGCCTTAGCCAGATAGAGTGTTCGGCCCCGGCCAATCGGGACGCCTGCGATGACGTCGAGAACGGACCGTCCAATGAGGAGGCGAGTGGCGAAAAAAGGTCTCTCGCGCCTGAGCACAAAAAGGATGGGTGGTCTGGACAAGAGAGAGGAGAGACGGTGTGCTCGTGGCAGCAGCAGTGGCAAGTTCGGAGGATCGTGTGTGAGACATTCCTGGTGGGAGAGGGCGTTTAGCCCAGGCAGTTTCGAACCTGGCACCAGGGCCAGTGAGTGGTCATCGACGAGGGCCCTACAGACGTCGTGGTTGTGGGTTCGAGTCCCGTCCCCCAAGATCGCGAAGACCACACGAGGTGGACAGGTCCGAGACAGGCCTCAATAAAGACCGCTTTGGTCCGATTTTTTTTAGTGTATGCGTGTGTGTGTTTGTGGCGCCAGTCCAATAAGTAGGAAATTTAAGTGCCGTGCTGTACATATGTGCCTTCTATATTCGGATAACTCTGCCCCTTACGTGCTCCCCTCATTTCCCTATTGTGAATAAATATACCTATGTGTTAAATGTATCAGTTCGTTTTTGTCTTTCTTCTATTGGTTTAACACGATGCGTGTTGGAGAAATAGCCAGGCTGTTGCTGCTGTAAACGGGACATTGGGACCGACGGATCTCAGCGATCAACCGCTCGGGTCGCACGCGGTTCGAGTACGCTAAGCGGCTCGTTCCGTACGGGTGCTGTCGAGAGTGTGGAGACTCCGTAAATCGCCATGTGGAAATCTCGGTATTTTGAAAATTGGCAAATAACCCTGTACCACGTGGCAGAAATATTGACGCTTCACGGTCTGATAAGGGACCCGTACTTTTCAGAGTTTTCCGAAAAAGTACGATCTAAATTCCGGGTGATCGGTGGAGTCGACCCTGCTGCTCCATCTAGTGGTCGTGCTCGCAGCCGATACCCGGCCCCGCAACAGTATTACACTTGCTCGTGAAACATATTGCCTTCAAAATATTATCCTTTCTGCCCGAGTGGGTTAACTTATTCCATCATTAATTGGCATAACCTCGAGAGAATTGCTCGTTATTCTAATCTGGATCCTAACCAGAAATAATATAAATGATGAATAATTGTCAGTAAGTCCTGCACATCAAAACACTTTCTTTCCCATCAAGTGCCCTTTTCAGTCTTGTCACATTGCACAAGATCTTTGGAGAGAAAAAAAAGTGGGTAATCATTCATGATAATGACGTGCTTTATCAAAAATTTGTACACAGGCATTTTGGTGTGTGCTGGAGGCACTGTCATATTACATGATATATTGTTTTAGATGCTTATTTGTCTGAGCAGTGCCACTCAATTATCGTCTGTTGGGCTGGTTGGATGGGCTCGAGGTATACACACTCCCATCTTAGCTGTCTAGACTGGGTTTGAATCCTGACCAAGTTATAAACTGTCATCCCAGTGTTTCACAGGCAGGGTGAGTCATCAATGTGTGTGCCGTCTCTCGGATGGATGTTAAACGGGTGTCCTGTCTGTGAGCATTAGTTGGTGGACGTTAAAGACCACATTGTGTCCTTCGTGAAGAGTAGGTGAGCTATCGCCAGCAACCTGAACAAATTAGAAATTCCTGCTCTAACCCACAGGGGGCACTGCATCAGACAAGACATTAACTCCGCTGCCTGCCTAGATTGCTCCTGCAGGCTTTGTATCGCATTTGCCACACTCTCTTCTGTCGTTGTCACCCCCTGCTTTGTCTCTCTCATTGTGGTGTGCATGATTGGGCCCAATAAGGCTGAGGTTAATTAAGGATCTGCTCTTCATTTGTTTAGTTCTTGGGTGCATATCGGTTGAGGATTAAGGGATTGTTTATTTATTATGTACCTGTTATTGATTCCTTGTGTTCCTTCCCTGTGCCATTTGCAATTAAATATACCTGGTGTCACGGTGAGTTCTGGCTCTCGTGATTCTCCTGGGTGATTAGATGAGACACCATTTAAGGGACTAATTGGCCATGGTGATTCAACACCGCACATCCGGATCGAGTTGCACCTCAACCTCGCTCAGTCCAATTTGTATATGACATGCTTGGGAGGGATTAATGGGAGTAGAAAAAAGGTCATGCTTTTCGATGGGGGATGATCTCAGATGGTGATGAACAGCTGTCTTGAAGACCTGGAGTGAAAAAAATGTGGAAGTTGACTTTTACAGGTGGGGAAAGAGAGGAATAAATGAGTGGAGGTGAGCAGGATTCTGAATTTTGTGAGTTTGACCAGACGGAGGTTGATGGTGGACCACGTGCACCCTGCAGATACCTGGTTTTCCAAAAAAGATCATGGCTGATTGTGAGACCCAGGTATTTAAGTGACTGAACTTCCTCAAGGGGGTTGTTAAGAAAGTAGATGGGAGGGTTTGCCAGACAGTCCTTTCGGAGAGAGATAGTAAGAGTATGAGATTTGTCAGGATTGAAAATATGTTCCAAGTTCCAGCTTGTTCATGTTCCACGCTTTTGTGATTTGTCAAGGTCTGAAGAGAGGGAAGAGGCTGCAGCTGCCTGTCTGAAGGATGAGGGATGGCACGGCAGAGGGTAGAATAGTCAGCAAATAAATAAAAAGAATTTTTCTAGAGCATAAGAAAAATAATTAATGAAGATTTGGAATAGCTAGGCCAGGGCCAAAACACTGCCTTGGGACACTCCAGCCTTGATAGCGAGAAGAGATCAAAGGATTCCGTTGAGAGCCACACGTTGGCTTTGAGAGTGAAGGAAGTCAGTAAGTCATGTGTGGAGTTAGCCTTTGATGCCATAGGCAGAGAGTTTGGAAAGCAAGGCCTGGTGCTAGACTGTATCAAAAGCTGGAGATATGTCGAGAGAGAAAACCAGGATGTCAAGTTAGAGCTGATCTGATCGGAAACCAAATTGATGATCTGAGATGAGGCGTTGGAGAAAAGAAGGATTTGATGTGACCTGCGATGATGGTGGATTCCATGACCTTGCTGATGATGAGAAGTAAGCTGATAGATCTGCATTGAAGGGATCCATTTTTGCACCTTTTTATGTAATTCAGTGATGTTGGCTGACTTCCAAGCAGATGGAAGTGACCATGGGCAAATGACAGGGTGAAAAGGGCAGAGAGAGGATGTGCAAGAGCAGTGGAGGAGGTTTTTAGGATATGTGAACTGATGTCGTTTGGCCAAGTTGCAGAATCAAAGCCACCTTCTCAGGTGCAAAGACCACAGAGTCCAGGAGCAGTTGGGTATGACTAAGTCGTATGGGTACAGAGAGTGAGGGGTTGGGGACACAAGATTTGGAAGCAAACACAGAATTGAGGCATTCAGCCTTCTCACGAGCAGAGTCTGCTGTGGTGCCATTTGAAGAGAGGGAAGGGATGGAGGGGGAGCATAATCCAGAAACAGACTTAACAAGGCACCACCAGGTTTTAGAGGAGGGAGACAAGGTTGAAAGTTCAATCTTGAGGTTTGACATATTGGTTTCTGGCTCTCCTGAGAGTGGACACACACCTGTTGCAGGCTTTCTGGAATAATCTGAGGTTGCCATCCGTTTGCCTTCTTCCTGGGAGTCAAAGCTAACTGAGACTATCATTTGGATGTTGAGACCACTGAGACCATTACTCGGTGCTGAACATGAGGCAGCCGAGCCAAATGCTACATTCCTCTCCATGGTGCCCCAAAACTGTAGTCCCTCCACGTACGCACGCTGTGTCAATTTGGATTTGCTTTTTGTGTGACTGAATTTTTTTTTCCCCCATTAAAGCTCCATGAGTTTGGTACAATCTGTAGCTGAGAACTGGGGTTTGTAATTTCTTTCTTTTTTTGTTAGTAGTTATTCATAGTATTCCCTACTTATAGCATGGAGGAGGGAGACCTTCCCTCCACATGTCGCACAACCTTTCCCTCATTTTCAATAATTAAGTATTTTGAAGTCAAAATATGAAATAAAAAGTGATTATAAAATAGGTATTAATACTATGCCTTCAAATCGATTGTGACTCATACGAGCACCCACACTCTGGTGCGTGCGTCCGTCCGCATTACAGATGTAACATGGCTCTAATGGTGCAGTCCCATGCATACAAGCTTATCGGCATCAGTAATGTCCTGAAATTGAGCGTTGGGCACATAAAACTGCTCGACAATTTATACATATCACTACACTTCCCCTTGTGATTTTATATCAAGACGTCTCAGCTCATGGAAGATTAGCAAGTATGGACAAAGGCAATCCGAGCCTCCACCGAATGCAAATTGAACACACAACTTCTGCCTTGCTCAATAAATGAGCTCCTGCTATTTATCGTCCATTATGCTGTTTCAGAACAGTGCAGAAATGTATGGCAGTGTGGAACGGAAGCAACAATAAAGATAGGTTGTGGTAGGCATGCTAGATGTGCATTTCGACGGGGACGCACCTGCATAGCCTCATATAGCTGGCGTGCCTCCCTCTGGGCTGGAAGGCAGATGAGCCACACGAGTGCGGTGGCAGTCTTCTGACACATATCGGAAGTGATGTGCTCCTCCAAGTCCTGCACAATGTAAAGCAGTAAGCTTATGTTACCGGTAGCTAATACTCGGAATGTAAACAAGCTCTATGTATCGTGTGTAGTTTATGAATGGGAAGGCCCTGGGAAGGTAAGAGCAAACCACATAGTGAAGTTCCTTGCTCAGAAAATTGAACTTCAGTGGTGCCCAAACCCTGTAGAGGATACATCATTCATCCAATCCGTTTCAGTTGGCCAAATTAAAATGACATGTGGCTTACTCATACTAAGACGTTTGTTTGTTTGTTTGTTTGTTGAACAGCCATCAGCCAGGAGGAGGTGAACAGCCATCTTGAGGCCCCTCCCTCCAGGTAAGAATGAGATTTAATAGACTGAATGAGTTGGTTTCACATGTGAGAGAACAGAGGAACAAATGAGTGGATGTGAGCAGTGAGCCTGATTTTGAGTTTCTCCGATTTTTGAGAGCCATGCAGTTCGGGACAGGAAAGGAGGCGAGTTGACAGAGTGGGGGAACGTGCAGAAGGAACAGAGGAATGTAGATAGGGTACAGGAGAGCATGGAGAAGGGGTGGAGATGTAGTGACATGCAGATTTAGCAAATTGTGGAAGAGGAGCATGGGGTAGGGGAAAGGAGGGGGGGGGACATGTGGTAGGTGTCCCGGAGCAGAGACGGTTGTACGGGGCACAAAGAAGAAGAAGTCTGGGAGGGTACTGACACTGCGATGTCGCATTCACTGCTGAACAGAACAGATTCGTGCTCAGCATCTCAAGGTCAGCAGGACAAAGACTTACATCCTGAGTGTGATGGAGGAATGATATACTTAGCTTTGTATGCGAATAACATGGAGCAGAACCGTTAGGATTAGTGTTGTCCATCAAGTAATTTTTAAAATGTCATCGACATCGTTTTTGCTCAAGGTTGGCTTCTGAAATACGTACTTTAGTCTTGGCAAACATGAAAACCACACAATGTTTAAGAATAGCAATATACTGTATATCATGTTCCCACAAACTTGTTTCAGCATGACATGAATTCCCACAGTTGCCTATTGAAGTTTCTAAATAGAGCTTGATACTGAGTCCTTGCATGTTCACAAAGACATTGGTTTTCCTGATGTGTGGTGGGTTTCATCAACGTTGTGTAACCACAGGTCATCTGACAAAGACAATGTAGTACTGTAGTGTTTAACGAGTTTTCCCTTCCCAGAGATCTCGACAGTGCAGTCTTCTGAATGATAACGTCAAAAACAACCTCGTGACAAAATTTTTGAAACGTATAATCACACCGCTTACAGACGACGAGGTTTGCACTGAGAAATTGCCAAAATATGAGATCTGCGCACAAAGAAGTTTAGTGATACTCGAGTCGTGGGCCAACAAGGTTTAGTTGTTAGTTATTTTTTCTTTCATAAAATCATGTGCAACAACTTTTGGAAATGTTTACCAATATTGGGCTCTGTTTACACATTGGCCAAAGCTTGGAGATAAATATATTTGTTCAATGTACAATTATATGCGGAACATGTTTTAGGAACATTGATTTTTAAGATTGCCAAAGGTGATTGATTTCCTGGCAGGTGGGATGAAGGGGTCGGGAGCGGTTAAGAAAGAGAACAGGTATGAAACCAAACTTTTTCCATAAAATCTTGTGAGTGGAAGAAACTTAAATATGACATAACCTGAGACATTGTTGTGGAAATGGCCCCGAGGGGTTAATATAGTGCTTTGAACAGAGCAGTGATTGACTTAAAGTAATTAATTCTGATAGATATTTACCTCTGTTACTGAAAGTGGACGGAGGTTATGTTTTCACCCCTGTCTGTCTGTCTGTTTGTTTGTGTGCAGGATATCTCAAATAGTTCTGCACAGATCCAGAAGAAATTCGGTGTGCAGGTTGGGTGGGTGACGAGGATGAACTGATTAGATTTTGGTGAAGATCCGGATCCGGATACGAGAAATTTTTGAGCAATTCTTCACAACTTTTTGAGATATCGTGCTACATTTCGTTTTTAGCCCTATCTCTCAATGGTGAACGGATTCGGATGAAACTTGGTGGACAAGTTGGGTGTATGACAAGGAAGAATTGGTTTGATTTTGGTGAAGATCCAAATCCGGATCTGAATGCGAGAGTTTTTAAATTTCAAACGTGATTTTTCACCATTGAGAGACGGGGCCAAAAACATTGTTTAGCATGATATTTCAAAAATTTATTGGGCCCGATATGTTCCACTGGATCAATCATTGCATGGCGGAGGTATAGGCTCTACAGAGTGCCATTCTAGTTTAGATATGTCGCTTATATGTCGAGTTAGACGGGGTCTCCCTTTCCAAATGTCTGTGTCCAAAATGACCAAACATTTTGACCCCATTTCTACCATTCTGTCCTCTGTAATCAGTCTTTTATATTATTTTTAGCATCCTGCTAGGCCGGCGGCACAAGTTTTGGTGGCAAAAGCAGTCAAGCAGTTGCAACTGGCCCGGTTACCTCTGAGAGCACAGGGTGAGAATTCACCAAGTGGTAGCTCCATCCACTCGATCGAGCAGTGGCCAATGGTGAAGGAGAGGAGAGGGGCGGGCACATCATCGGTGACACACGAGCCGAGGGCATAAAGGTGGGGGCAATGACAGAAGTGAAAAGAGAATGCTCAAAACAGATCGCCGGAGGCCGCTTCTGTCCGAGAGCTCCCATGTGGAAGCCATGAAGAAATGTGGATAAGGGGCAGGCATTGGAGCATTGGAGCCACACCTCCCTCTCTCCTCCTCAGCCCACGTCACAAGACATTAACCTCCGCTGCCTGCCTAGATTGCTCCTGCAGGCTTTGTATCGCATTTGCCACAACTCTCTTCTGTCGTGTCACCCCCTGCTTTGTCTCTCTCATGTGGTGTGCATGATTGGGCCCAATAAGGCTGAGGTTAATTAAGGATCTGCTCTTCATTTGTTTAGTTCATGGGTGCATATCGGTTGAGGATTAAGGGGATTGTTTATTTATTATGTACCTGTTATTGATTCCTTGTGTTTCCTTCCCTGTGCCATTTGCAATTAAATATACCTGGTGTCACGGTGAGTTCTGGCTCTCGTGATTCTCCTAGGGTGATTAGATGAGAACCATTAAGGGACTAATTGGCCATGGTGATTCAACACCGCACATCCGGATCGAGTTGCACCTCAACCTCGCTCAGTCCAATTTGTATATGACATGCTTGGGAGGGATTAATGGGAGTAGAAAAAAGGTCATGCTTTTCGATGGGGGATGATCTCAGATGGTGATGAACAGCTGTCTTGAAGACCTGGAGTGAAAAAAATGTGGAAGTTGACTTTTACAGGTGGGGAAAGAGAGGAATAAATGAGTGGAGGTGAGCAGTGATTCTGAATTTTGTGAGTTTGACCAGACGGAGGTTGATGGTGGACCACGTGCACCCTGCAGATACCTGGTTTTCCCAAAAAAGATCATGGCTGATTGTGAGACCCAGGTATTTCAGTGACTGAACTTCCTCAAGGGGGTTGTTAAGAAAGTAGATGGGAGGGTTTGCCAGACAGTCCTTTCGGAGAGAGATAGTAAGAGTATGAGATTTGTCAGGATTGAAAAATATGTTCCAAGTTCCAGCTTGTTCATGTTCCAGCTTGTGATTTGTCAAGGTCTGAAGAGAGGGAAGAGGCTGCAGCCTGCCTGTCTGAAGGATGAGGGATGGCACGGCAGAGGGTAGAATAGTCAGCAAATAAATAAAAAGAATTTTTCTAGAGCATAAGAAAAATAATTAATGAAGATTTGGAATAGCTAGGCCAGGGCCAAGAACACTGCCTTGGGACACTCCAGCCTTGATAGCGAGAAGAGATCAAAGGATTCCGTTGAGAGCCACACGTTGGCTTTGAGAGTGAAGGAAGTCAGTAAGTCATGTGTGGAGTTAGCCTTTGATGCCATAGGCAGAGAGTTTGGAAAGCAAGGCCTGGTGCTAGACTGTATCAAAAGCTGGAGATATGTCGAGAGAGAAAACCAGGATGTCCAAGTTAGAGCGATCTGATCGGAAACCAAATTGATGATCTGAGATGAGGCCGTTGGAGAAAATGAAGGATTTGATGTGACCTGCGATGATGGTGGATTCCATGACCTTGCTGATGATGAGAAGTAAGCTGATAGATCTGCATTGAAGGGGATCCATTTTTGCACCTTTTTATGTAATTCAGTGATGTTGGCTGACTTCCAAGCAGATGGAAGATGACCATGGGCAAATGACAGGGTGAAAAGGGCAGAGAGAGGATGTGCAAGAGCAGTGGAGGAGGTTTTTAGGATATGTGAACTGATGTCGTTTGGCCAAGTTGCAGAATCAAAGCCACCTTCTCAGGTGCAAAGACCACAGAGTCCAGGAGCAGTTGGGTATGACTGAGTCGTATGGGTACAGAGAGTGAGGGGTTGGGGACACAAGATTTGGAAGCAAACACAGAATTGAGGCATTCAGCCTTCTCACGAGCAGAGTCTGCTGTGGTGCCATTTGAAGAGAGGGAAGGGATGGAGGGGGAGCATAATCCAGAAACAGACTTAACAAGGCACCACCAGGTTTTAGAGGAGGGAGACAAGGTTGAAAGTTCAATCTTGAGGTTTGACATATTGGTTTCTGGCTCTCCTGAGAGTGGACACACACCTGTTGCAGGCTTTCTGGAATAATCTGAGGTTGCCATCCGTTTGCCTTCTTCCTGGGAGTCAAAGCTAACTGAGACTATCATTTGGATGTTGAGACCACTGAGACCATTACTCGGTGCTGAACATGAGGCAGCCGAGCCAAATGCTACATTCCCTCTCCATGGTGCCCCCAAAACTGTAGTCCCTCCACGTACGCACGCTGTGTCAATTTGGATTTGCTTTTTTGTGTGACTGAATTTTTTTTTTCCCCCATTAAAGCTCCATGAGTTTGGTACAATCTGTAGCTGAGAACTGGGGGTTTGTAATTTCTTTCTTTTTTTGTTAGTAGTTATTCATAGTATTCCCTACTTATAGCATGGAGGAGGGAGACCTTCCCTCCACATGTCGCACAACCTTTCCCTCATTTTCAATAATTAAGTATTTTGAAGTCAAAATATGAAATAAAAAGTGATTAATAAAATAGGTATTAATACTACATGCCTTCAAATCGATTGTGACTCATACGAGCACCCACACTCTGGTGCGTGCGTCCGTCCGCATTACAGATGTAACATGGCCTCTAATGGTGCAGTCCCATGCATACAAGCTTATCGGCATCAGTAATGTCCTGAAATTGAGCGTTGGGCACATAAAAACTGCTCGACAATTTATACATATCACTACACTTCCCCTTGTGATTTTATATCAAGACGTCTCAGCTCATGGAAGATTAGCAAGTATGGACAAAGGCAATCCGAGCCTCCACCGAATGCAAATTGAACACACAACTTCTGCCTTGCTCAATAAATGAGCTCCTGCTATTTATCGTCCATTATGCTGTTTCAGAACAGTGCAGAAATGTATGGCAGTGTGGAACGGAAGCAACAATAAAGATAGGTTGTGGTAGGCATGCTAGATGTGCATTTCGACGGGGACGCACCTGCATAGCCTCATATAGCTGGCGTGCCTCCCTCTGGGCTGGAAGGCAGATGAGCCACACGAGTGCGGTGGCAGTCTTCTGACACATATCGGAAGTGATGTGCTCCTCCAAGTCCTGCACAATGTAAAGCAGTAAAGCTTATGTTACCGGTAGCTAATACTCGGAATGTAAACAAGCTCTATGTATCGTGTGTAGTTTATGAATGGGAAGGCCCTGGGAAGGTAAGAGCAAACCACATAGTGAAGTTCCTTGCTCAGAAAATTGAACTTCAGTGGTGCCCAACACCCTGTAGAGGATACATCATTCATCCAATCCGTTTCAGTTGGCCAAATTAAAATGACATGTGGCTTACTCATACTTAAGATATGTGTGTCGTCCCTCAGATGGATGTTAAACTGGGTGTTTTGTCAGCTGCCATTAGTGGGTGGACGTTAAACATACCACGGTCGGTGTCTTTTGCGAAGAGGAGGCCAGTTATCGCCGGAACCCTCATCAAAGCACAAATTCCTGCTCTAACCTACAGGGGGCACTGCATCAGCAGCACAGCTGCACGCCCCCCCCCCCCCCAGCAAATGATGCCACCCACAGCCACATGCTGCATATGAAAGAAGATCCTGAAGATGCTCCAAATCCGATACAGACGTTGCGGAAGGTATTCATACATTGTTAGAGTTCTGTCTTTTACGCAGCATTACTTTCAACAAGGTGAATGAGTCTGAACAAGACACTATGATCGACTCTCCACACAGATTTCTGCAGCCGATGTTGAGTTGGGTACAAGAAATCAGTAGGACATTGCTACAAAAATGTACATTAGGAAATTGGACACAGGAAGCCATTCGGCTCATCAGGCCTGAACTACATCGACACCACGTTCATTCAATGTCGGCACACAAGGGGCCCCTTGTCCACATCTGTCCACGTGTGCAGATAGAGGGGCCAAGGAGAACAGACTTGTATTGACATCATCTCAGACTGCCCAGATCATGTGACCCGAGCCCAGATCATGTGACCACCAGATTGAAGGTTTGCACTGTGAGGCATCAGAAGAGACAGAATGGCAGCAATGAATTTGCAATGACAAAAATTGGAACGATGGTTGGATGTGTTTGTGGTGATTAGCCAAGTAGCCAACTATGTAGCCAACCAAGTAGCCAACCAAGTATTCGCAACTATGTAGCCAACCAAACAGTCAACTATGTAGCCAACCATGTAGCCAACCAAGTAGCCA
>CM068957.1:122793546-122808036 GCA_035128595.1 Eptatretus atami
TACAGCTTGTTTTGTGTTCTCATCAGCAAGACAATATGGTCAATATTACAAGGATTACAAGGAAATTATGTGCAGGAGGAGGCCATTCGGCCCATCAATATCAAACTTGTGAAGGGGGGGGGGTTGGGGGTGTCGAGGGACACTCTTACTAAAACCAAAAGACACCAAAACTGCAATGTGGCTGAAAACATCAAAACCCTACCTGCCAGGTGTTAAAGAGAAGACATTTTCTTTCACATCACACACAGGTTGGTGGTCGCTCTGTCTCCTACCACCTCCTTTCTGGTCTTGCACTATCTGCTAACCCCACCCCCCCCCCCCTCCCACCGATTGACTTGATGGTTGATGGTGTAACCCCAGTCCTTGAACAATCCAAAATCATGATCTTTTCCACCTCTTGACCATCTACCCCCAATTCTAACTCTTTCAATATTTCCATTTTTTTCTTCCTGATTGTTTGCTTCTGTATCCATCATGTCTACCTGTGCGTCCTCCCTTACCCCTCATTCCTTCCCCACACCCATTATTTGTCCAGGTCTCCCACTATTTTGTCCCTCAACCCTGATGTGTGTGTGTGTTTTCCCCTCTCTTTCTGCTGAAAGAGTTTAAAATTTGAAAATTCAAAAAAAAATTGAATTTGAAAATCCTCTTCAAATTCAAACCTAAACGGTTCAGCCTGGTTGAGGATGTGCTCTACCGAATGCCGTTCCAGTTTAACTTGAGTTGAGTTAACACACGGGCGGTCTCAAATAACACTTGGAGTTTTGTTCATGACTAAGTTTGTGCATCCACAACCAAACAAAAAATGCACTGGAACTTCATAAAGCGTTCCTCCGTTTTGGACTCTTTTGTCAGTCAAAATGAGATCCTCCTCAACTGTGGGTGGACAAACTTGGTTATCAACAAAACTCCATGTGATCGAGGTGGCCATTGTTGGAACTTCTATATCATCTGCACACTTTGATGTGCATCTTATAAAAAACCTAAACGGTTCAGCCTGGTTGAGGGATGTGCTCTACCGAATGCCGTTCCAGTTTAACTTGAGTTGAGTTAACACACGGGCGGTTCAAATAACACTTGGAGTTTTGTTCATGTCTAAGTTTGTGCATCCACAACCAAACAAAAATGCACTGGAACTTCATAAAGCGTTCCTCCGTTTTGGACTCTTTTGTCAGGCAAAATGAGATCCTCCTCAACGTGCTTGGTGGACAAACTTGGTTATCAACAAAACTCCATGTTGATTGAGGTGGCCATTGTTGGAACTTCTATATCATCCTGCACACTTTGATGTGCATCTTTAAAATATTTCCATCAGTTAAATCCAGATGTCCTTGCCAGACAATGTTAACCAGATACCATGCAGCCATTCGTGTGTAAATTCCATCAAGCTTGATGGTTTTATTGAGCACGAATTTCAGGTTCCACCCTGTTTGGTTTTCTGTTGCCAACATCATGATTATCAGCAGATGTATGAACCCAGGAAACACATACGGTACTTGTATGGATTGGTTACCGACACTAAAGACAAATTCTTTAAAAATGTATCTGCATTCGTTCATCGGCGTTTTATAACTAGAAGTCAATGTCAAATGTGAAGCACACCTTATCAAGATAGTTACCTGTCGGTTGGTCAAAGTGATTGATTTTTTGAATCTCTCTCTTGAATCTTTGGCATGGTAAATACCTGTTATATATCTCAAACTATAGCAGAGGCTGGTGGAAATCTGCAAAATACACACACACCACACACACACACACACCACACACACACACACACACACACACACACACCACACAACCTGCGGCCAATTACATTTTTGGTGTAAGTTAACTTACACATGCAATTCTGAGAACTCCTTAACCATCCATCCATCCATTGGACCATACTCTGTGCAGAAGGTTGGTGCTGCCTCAGCAGTCTCCTGGGCTATTGGGCACAATCCTGGACGAGTCACCAATCCGATGTAGGAGTCCTCAACCCCTCACTAAAAGTCCTCCAACCCCTTCCCACAAAGCCTCAACCTCCCCTTCCCAACTCTGTCCATCTTTGCTCTTCCCTCCACCCCGACCTCAAGTCCTCACTCTTCCAACTGGAAAGCATCAATTTCCTCCCCTCTCCCCCCCAACACTACTCAACCCCCCACCCCCAAAGCCTCAATCTCACCTTTCCAAATCTGCCCTATCTTTAATATGTCCCCACCCCACCCCCTCCTCACCTTTCCCTACTCATAAAAGAAAATGGGCATTCCCACATCGAAACAGTGGAATGTTTAACACTTTCCGCTCATCTATCATGCTATCACCACCATCCATCCATCCATTGGGACCATACTCTGTGCAGAGCGTTGGTGCTGCCAAAGCAGTCTCCTTGCTATTGGGTACAATCCTGGATGGGTCGCCACTCCGACACAGGATACCAGCAAGCTGGCACTCATTTTGCCAACCTCAGAAGGATGACAGGCAGAGTCAACCTCACCTGGTATTAATTCAACAGCTGAGTGGGATCCAAAACCCGCCACCCTAACCATTAAGCCAACACCAGGCATTTGCTATCACCAACTTCACAGAAACCCATCATGGTCACCTGTCCAACTCACAACTTTAAGAGAAAATAGTTGGAAATAATAGCAAGGACCTGTGTAACCTCCACACTAAAAGCGCTGCTTGAGAGAATGCCACAAAATTATTTGGGTGGTACATAAATAACAGAACGCTGCCTCAATCACCAAGGCCAATCTTCACAAGGTCCGTGACACCAATCGGCTCAAAATCCTTTTAATCGTCATTTTGGTCGTTTTACACTGAAGGGAAAACGTATCGAGAGGGCATGCCGGTCCTTGACTTCGCGCAGCAGTCAGCACCAACATGGCGGCCGTAGTGTATAAATGGTGGGTGAAGTCAGGCGAACTGTCCAACCAATAGGTGGAACTCAGACATACTCTTGCTCCTGTAATAGTATCGATTAACACGGTGTTCGACAACAATTCCATCACTGCAAGAGAATTGCAAAATATGAACCTCGTCAACTGAGTTTTGCTTTCCTTTGGGATTTCAATTCGATGGTTTCACATATCCACTCGTTTAAAGGAGATGGTGAACCACCCAGAATGTTGTACAGTTCTATACTGAGAAAATATATTTAAAAAAAGACATTCAAACAAACGAGCCTTTGATAGCCGCGTGGATGGATTCCGCGTCAGTCTGCGCATTGAATTCCGCAGCTTCGAACATGGTCCCACGGAACTTGTTCTGAAAAGGCAAAAAAACAAACAAAATGATTTTTTAAAAATCAACATTTTGCAATGTGGATACATTAGGGATGCCACCTGCAGGGTGAGTGTTCCGCCCAAGGTTTGGAGTCCCTCTGAAGCGAGCAGTAAATCACCATTATTACAGGCAAGTGAAGCCGACCTATGATGATAATACGAGTTTCCTTTTGAGGAACTTCGATACAGGAGGAGGCCATTAGGCCCATTAAGCAAGCACAATGTTTGCCAACATATGGTTGTTTGATAATAACAAACATCTAAATTGCTAACCTTACAAAACAACACCTTTGTGACTTTTGCCCAGAGATACCAAACACGAATCCATAAAAGCAAAAAAATTCCTTCTTTGCACAAACCTTTTCTCATCTGATATATGAAACTCTTTTTAACTGTTAGACTAAAACTAAACTTTTAAACTTTTAAACTCACTGACTGGTATTAAAGATCGGTGCCTTCTGGGTGATGAAGAAAGCTGAATTTTGCTTGCCGATGGAGATAGAAGCCGGTACACCGGAAAAAATATCACGGCATCGTCGGACAACATCCATAAATGAAAATATAAATAAATGAAAACTCAAATACAGGTGAGTGACCCGAGACAATGGGGAAGCACGGTTCGTATGTATATATTTGCTTTTTTCATATATTTGCTGTTTTTTTGTTGTACTATTTGAGCAAAGACTGAGTAGTAGATGGAATCATAATAGCTATTTGAGCAAATCATAGTGAACAACATTCTCTTACAATATACATGTTATAAAACTATAACGTCATTACAACACTTACACTATCATCGCCAAATCAGATTCTCACATCGACTCTCCAGCACACACAAACACGTGACGTCAAATATTCATAGTTAACAGCCCACCGACAGACAAAGACAGATGACGATGTATAGCGTTAACGACGTTAACATTCGGAAGAGTGCTTATGGAGCAACAGACCTTTTTGGTATTTAAACGGTGGAATAAACATACAGATCTTGTCACAGGTATAACCGAGCTGAACATGCACAGGTAAACACAATGCAAAGACATTTAGGAATGAGGGTATAACCTGAAACTAAAAAGAAATGGCTACATGCACTTTCAAGGGTTTGGGAAAAGCGCGAACACTCACCAAAGCCGAAAACATCTCCACGGAATGTGAAAGCTCGTTAACCGATCGACAGGACAATGAACTCAATCAATCCAACAATATCAATATCACCAGGAGTAACTGCGGCACACCGTTCCCAAGGCATACAAGGCTGCTCTTACCGCCATGCCTTTGATGAGGTCCATGAAATCCATGAGGTGGGGTCAGCAGTGAGACTGGGCGTGGTAGCGGGGAAAAATCGAGAATTAACTTGGAACGGCTGGAGAATCGCGCTGGATGGACAGAAGGAATTGGTCTTGGCGAGAATTCCTTGTGAGGAGCTCGAAGGGGGAGACAGCGGAGGCGGTGGTGTGGGCGAGTCACAAGAGCTGCAAAGAGAAGACCACCCAGATGACTTTTCCCTGGACCGAAAACCAACTTTCCATCGAATATTAGGGAAGGAGAAGTTTGAGGGTTTGGACTCTCATTCGAGTAAACTTAACGCATCACAGCTGGGTAGAAACACTCATGGAGAAAATGGATACTGTATCAAGAGGCTTGCCGAGCAAGACGTTCATGAATTGTCCTAAAAGATAGACATTACGGGCGTTTAAAGAATCCATTCAACAGGAATCCACAAAAATCCTGTTACATCAAAAGGGGGCAAAACAATCGCTTTATTGTTTGAGGAATTGTGGTGACAAAGATAATTTTACGATTTCAAATGCTACAACAAAAGAAGATTTCTCATGTTTAATAGGAAAATGAAAATTATCAGAGAAAAACAATGTCTCACACATTTCGGGTGCGTGGGTTGATAGAAAAGTCGTCCAATATTCTGTATATACCTAGCTCCTTGTACAGCTGTGATCTTTTCCTTTTCTCCTCTCAAAGATATATTCTATCCATCAAGCATGGCTCCCATTGTGAGCAATTCAGTGCTTTAGATGCTGCCATCAATATAATGGTGAGAGCATCTCCTCTGAGTCTGGGGGAATCAGCGGTTTGAACCCCGTCCGACTCATAGTATGTGCGGCTTCCTTGCTTGATGCTCAGGATTTTAAAAGAATAGAGCACGGTCAAACAACTATAGGTTGGCAATCGTAGCTTGGCCTGTTACAGGCTAGATCCTCCTGCTGAAAAGTTCCCTTGAAGGGAACTGATATTATTATGAAGCCACCGCCTAAAAGCTATGAATCTTTGAGCGAAAGTGAATTTCCATAAAGCTCTAAATCTTTCGACAGAGACTTGGTAATTCGGCTCGGATACTGGCATCCTTTCCAAAAAGGCATAGTGACACTTTAAAGACCCCAAGTAGGTGGGACAGTTGGCTTGATGGTCCCTTTCAGAAGGTGCTCCATGAAGCACAAGGACAAGTTTCATACATGTACATACATGTACATATACATATATATATACATATATATTGAGATCTTGTTCCATTATGAAATGACCACGAGGGGCGAGAAGATTCCGAGCCAAGTACGCAACCTCGAAAACCATATTCTGCCAACCCACGACAGCAATCACTGTGAGACACACCCGACGTTTCACTCTCACCACAGACAATGATCACCTGCATTGCGACAGAGAAATGCCCTGTTAAAGAGAAATGCCCTGTTAAAGAGAAATGCCCTGTTAAAGAGCAAAGCAATATTCAATGTGGATATCTTAACACTACAGTAGTATAGTACCATACCGTAGTGCGTCCAGTGGTTTTTAAAAAAAAAGAAAACTAACGTTCTACACTATAAATGTATCAAATTCACCGATGGTAAATAAGCATAGAACTGCCAAGCTTGGCAACCAAACAACAATGAGTCCATTGTGGACTGTTTGGGAGTTCCTGCCCTTACCTCGGAGCTTCACAGGCAGAGAGAGAAGAGAGAGAGAGAGAAGAGAGAGAGAGAGAGAGGAGAGAGAGGAGTTGGGGGGGGGGGGGCAGCAATCTGCACAGCGAGCCCTCCCTTCCTCGGCAACGGTTCCAAGCACCCCTGGTCAGAGCCTCTCAGCTCAATGACGATGACGCAGAGCCCCAGTTTTATATCCACTTCTTCCTAATCCTTTAAAAGTGCAGAACAAGCATCACCACTGAACAAATGAGTTAAAGTACTTCGTAAGCGCAATAGTACGTACTCCACAGAAATGTCATGCAATTTCATGTGTTGATAGTGGATACACCACAATACAGTAGTACAGTATTATAATACATTTAAAGCTTTATATACACACAACTGTAAAAAAATAAAATAATTTAATAAATCAAGACAACTACTTGAGGTTTTCAAAAGTTGTTGGAACAACATACCCGCAATGATCCAAGAAACGACAACGTTTGAAAACAAAAACATCCATCAGAAGAGTAAGTATCATATTTACCTCCACCACCGAAGGTGGACGGCGGTTATGTTGTCACCTGTCTGTCTGTGAGCAGGATATCCCAAAAAGTGATGCATGGATTCGGACGAAACTTGGTGGACAGGTTGGGTGTGGGACAAGGACGAATTGATTAGATTTTGGTGAAGATCCGAACCCAGGTCCAGAAACTAGAATTTTAAATTTTTTAAACTGATTCTTCATCATTAAGAGATATCTCAAAAAGTTGAAGACGGATTTGGACAAAACTTCGTGGTTGAGTTGGTTACGTGACAAGAACAAGCCGATTTGATTTTGGTTCATGTCCAGATCCAGATCTGGTGCGTCAGTGGGATACAAAGCGTAAACTGTTCAGCCTGGCGGAGGTGTGAGCTCCACCGAGTACCGTTCAATCCTACGTATAATTCGCCTGGACTTTTGGCTTACATTAAATATATATTTTCAATAAGGTCTATGTTGAAAACAAAAAAATCCGCCATTTCTCCGACGATTGTGAATATCTTGATGGGAGAACCTTTTAATGCGGAATACCATGATCTACCATTATTAAGTAGTTCTGTGACGTCACAGCCACTTCTGATACAGCAAATGTAAACGCAGTTCTTCTGATGATTGCAGTTTAATAAACATTATTATTATGCACAAGAAGAGGCAACAAGTCTAAAACTGTATCCTCCCCTCAACCCCACCCCAATTACAGGGTAAAAAAAATCCATGCTGTACATTTGTATGAATTGTGAGATCCACCATGGGCGTTCACCATGTAGATTACAGTAAAACGAGCATTATATAAACTGTGGCTGAACTCAAGGAATCCAAGGTAAATCCCTGCAGAGTCAACTTTCCTTCATGTGATCTTGAGATAAATGCAAATATCAAAAACAAACAACGATGAGGAGTGTGGGAGTTAAACAATTGGATCACTATCGAGCTGTTAGGGTTAGGGTGAGCAGCTCGGTGAATATCATGGCTCTGCCTCACTTTTATTGATATAATTGATACAAGGAAAATAGGATCACTGGACCTGTTGTTCCTTATCTGGGCCCTGGCCTAATGCTTCAACCCAAATTAGCTAGCATTCAGACTGATGGGTCTGGAGAAGATTTTGAAGGAATTTACTAATTCCGCCATATTGACCTACTTAAAGTCAGGTGACTGGAACAAGCTTTGCAATCCGTGTTACCAGTGAAGAGCAGAACCCTGCTGCCAAATTTCAGCCGGATCAGCCCAGTGGTTTGGCTGGAGAAGTCAAATAGGAGATGGACGGATGGATGGACAGTACGTGATGACAATACCTTTCCTGGAATTCCAATTCCAGATAAGCTAATCATCCATCATGTATTTAGCAAAGCAGCACAAGCTCAAAAGCATGCAACCACTCAACATGTCCCAACACACGTCACACACAACTGAACTATAGGTTGCACAGCAGGGTAGATGACATCACATGGATATTTCGTTCCACCATCTGTTAGGGATATTTAAGTGTAATTTTTCAATCCACGATGGACGTAAATGTTCAGGTTGCAAAAATATTAAATTTCCACCTCCCACTATTCCATCCCTCCACCCCGACATCATTCCATCCCTCCACCCCGACATTATTCCATCTCTCCACCCTGACACCACTCCAACCCTCCACCCTGACACCACAACATCCCTCCACCCAACATCATTCCAATCTTTCCACCACCATAATCTCCACCCTGACACCACTCCAACCCTCCACCCTGACACCACAACATCCCTCCACCCAACATCATTCCATCCTTCCCCCCGACATCATACCATATCTCCACCCTGACACCTCAACCTCCACCCTGACACCACAACATCCCTCCACCCAACATCATTCCATCCACCCCTGACACCATTCAATCCCTCTACTCGACACCATTCCATTCTCTACCCTGATATCCACTCCATTCCTCCACCCTGACACCACTCCATCCCTCCACCCTGACACCACTCCATCCCTCACCCCGACACCATTCCATCCCTCACCCGGACACCATTCCATCCATCACCCCGACATCATTCCATCCTCCACCCCACCACCAATTCCATCCCTCCACCCCGACACCATTCCATCCTCCACCCTGACCCTATTCCATCCCTCCACCCCGCACCATTCTATCCCTCCACCCCGCCACCATTCTATCCCCTCACCCCGCCACCATTCCATCTCTCCACCCGACTCCATTCCATCCCTCCACCCCGCCACCATTTCATCCCTCACCTCGCACCATTCATCCTACACCCCGACACCATTCCATCCCTCCACCCACACTATTCCATCCCTCCACCCGACACCATTCCATCTCTCCACCCACCACCGTTCTCCCTCCACCTGACACCATTCCATCCCATCCTCCACCCCGCCACCATTTCATCCCTCCACCCCGCACCATTCCATCCCATCCCTCCACCCCGCCACCATTCCATCCCATCCCTCCACCCGCCACCATTCCATCCATCCACCCCGACACCATTTCATCCTCCACCTCGCCACCATTCCATCCCTAAACCCGACACCATTCCATCCCTCCACCCGACACTATTCCATCCCTCCACCGACACCATTCCATCCCTACACCCTGACACCATTCCATCCCTCCACCCTGACAACATTCCATCTCTCCACCCTGCCACCATTCCATTCCCCCACCCGACACCATTCCATCCTCCACCCCGACACCATTCCATCCTTCCACCCGACAACATTCCATCCCTCCACCGACAACATTCCATCCCTCACCCGACAACATTCCATCCCTCCACCACAACATTCATCTCCATCCACCACATTCCATCCCTCCACTCCACCACCATTCCATCCCTCCACCACAACCATTCCATCCCTCCACCGACACCATTCATCCTCACCCGACACCATCCATCCCTCACCGACAACATTCCATTCTCCACCCGACAACATTCATCCCTCCACTCCACCACCATTCCATCCCTCCACCTGACACATTCCATCGCTCCACCACAGTCACAATTCCATCCCTCCACCATTCCATCCTCCCCCCGACACCATTCCACCTTCCACCCCAACAACATTTCATCCTCCACTCCAATCACAATTCCATCCTCCACCCACCACCATTCCATCCCTCCACCCCCCATAATTCATCCCTCCACCCGAACACCATTCCATCCCTCCACCCGCCACAATCCATCCCTCCACCCGACACCATTCCATCCCTCCACCCCAGACACAATTCCATCCCTCCACCCCAGACACAATTCCATCCCTCCACCTCAGAGCCCCTTCCATCCATCCACCACAGCCCCTTTCATCCCGGTACCCTGGTCAGAGTACCAATAACACCCATCAAATCTCACTGCAAGCCCTGAGACACACTGTATCACTACAATATATGATGCTTAACAACACTTCACGTGCCAATAGCAAAGGGTGGCTACAATGTCTTGTTACCCCTTGTAAAAATTGTGACATTTTGTACTGAAGTAGAAAAAAGAAAACAAGACGTTGGTAGTTGAGGTTTCAGTATGCTGTGGCAAACCTGAGAACGAGTAGTGTTCATTTCAAGCAAGGACGCCTCATCTCCCCTCCCACCGGGGTAGAACAAATCACACCATGGTTTTCTTTAAAGGTTATTTTATGGGATGACCGAAGAGTGATGGTGTAGTTGCCGGAACTGATGGCAGCTATGTTTTTCAAGATCGTTTCCATGGTGATGGGTCGTTGCCAGAATTGGTGGAAGCTATATTTTTGGGGATGGTTTCCATGGTGATGGTGTAGTTGCTGAAATTGGTGGCAGCTATATTTTTGGGCTGTCACCACGGAAGTGATGAGGTCCTTGGGTTCAAGTCCAGCGTTAAGTCTGAATTTTTCACACTAGCCCCATGCAATAATTTATTCCTCTTTATTAAATTCCCATATGAGGTTTATCTCTAATACACCTACACGCACGCACGCACACACGCACGCACACACGCACGCACGCACGCACACACGCACACACACACACGACGGCCATTATAAAGCTTGCAGTGTTAGTGTGGGAAAGTTCTGAGGATATCCAAAGACTCAAATGCTCAGTGGGCCGTACCCGTGTAAGTGAGGAGGTCCTTGGGTTTGAGTCCCGGGTTGAGTCAGAATTTTTTCACACTAGCCCCAAACAGGAATTTATTCCTGTTTATTAAATATATGTTTATTCCAAAAACAATTTTTGACTTTGAGTAAAATGATCAAAAAGTCCAATTTTAGCTGTGTTTCTATGGTAACGATTAAAATCATCATTATAATCCAACTAAATGAAACGCGAGTAACTTCCATAGTATTTGAGATAGAAAGGCAAAATTAGTATCAAAATGATGAGTGCGAGAAAAATTTGAACATGTACACCTCGACACCATCTGTGGATTCGGCGATGACCTTCGGAGATGGCAGTCGAGGCAGGCCATCACAGTTTAGTGTGCCGTTTGGAAGCACAAAATCTGATTTCGTACCCGTGCAGTCGTCCGCATAGAGGAAGAGGCACCGTCTCTGTAGCCGAGCAGCGGTAGTGAATGGAATACCTTTCCGAGGATTGAGCAAGAACTGAAGCGGCTGATGATCAGTTTGTAAGAGGAAATGTCGACCGATGAAGTACTGATGAAACTTCAGCATGCCCCATACAAGGCTCAGTGCTTCATGCTCAATTTGAGCATAATTCTGCTCTACGGCCATCAGAGCACGGGACGCAAAACAAGCTCAGTACCCTCACTCATTATCTGATACACTGAGAATGCCATACGACGAGTTGTCACATGCAAGAATGAGAGGACGTGAAGGTTCGTAATGCATGAGAACTGTGTCTTCAGTGAGACGAGATTTGACTCGTTCGAATGCTGCTTGTTCCGTCGAACTCTAACTCAAACGAACGAGTCAGCGGAGCGAGCTCAAGGCTTCGGTTGCTGACCTACCTCTGGCAATACTGAGCGAGTCCAATGAAGGAACGAAGCTGAACTTTGTCTTTTGGGCTCTGCATGTCGGTTATGGCGTCGACTTTCTGAGGGGTTTTCAACAGCCCATTCTTGGTGATGACATTGCCCAGGTACTCCATTCCCTTCTGAAAGAAGAAACATTTGTCTTTGTTCAGGCGGAGACCCTGAGCAGCTAATGTCGACATCACTTTATCAATTCTCTCAAGATGCCGTTCAGCCGTGGCGCCCGCGGTGAGGATGTCATCCAAGTAGCATTGTGCTGGTAAGTCGGCACAAAGATGATCCATAACTTTCTGCCACATTGCTGGAGCTGATGCGATACTGAAACAAAGACTGGTATACTGGTACATACCCTAACAATTATTGACGGTAAGGAAGTGACGATCCTCTGGTGCGACCTCGAGATGGAAGTGGACATCACACAAGTCCAACTTTGTGAAATATCGACTTCCCACCAACTTCAAATATATCTTGTCAATGGATGACAGTGGATAGTGCTTCACACAGAGGTTGGGTTTTACGGTTGCTTTAAAGTCACAACACAGGTGGATACCTGAATTCCTCTTAAGCACTGTGACGATGGGCATTGCCTGCTCAGAATGCGCCACTGGTTCAATGACACCAATCTTTTCCAATCGGTCGAGTTCCTTTGACAGACAGTCCTTTGACCCGATCACGAAGAGCATCTGGCACAGGTTGAGGCCACCAGAATCGCAGACTGACACCCTCCTTCAGGTGAAGGTGACCCGAAGCACCTATGAGCTTCCCGAGCCCAGGCCCGAATAGAACTTGGTGTTTTCCCAAGGAGATGGAAACGACGTATGAACCCTGTAAATGTCTGCCCAATGCAGACGAATTGTGTGCAATCAGTCATGACCAAGGAGAGATGGTCCAGAACCATCAACAACATGCAGGGGCAACAATGCTTGCTGTTCCCGATAACAAACCTCTACATCCACCAAACCTAATGGTTTGATAAACTCCCCAGTGTAGGTAAGAAGGGTAGTGTGTACTGAAGTTAACACAGGACAACCCAAACGATACCAGGTCTGCTTGCTCATGAGACTGACTGATGCCCCACTGGATCCAATGCAAAGTTGACTGGCCTGCTATTCACACTCACAGACACCTCAAAGGGGTGATTTTCATCTGTCATTGGAACTATGCCAAGTTGATCAACCTCATTGTGAGCCTTGACCACAACATTAACCGATGACTGTGCCTGGCCCTGACAGACCCTCCGCACATGGCCTGTCCTACTACACCAGTGACACACTGCATTCTGAAATGGACAGTTTCGATGAGAATGTGAACCACCACAACTCTGACAAGACTGCTGTGGCAGCTGGCCCTGCGATGACTGCTTGCATGCAACCGGAAAGAGGTTCCTGATCTGCTGCCCAAGATGGGGGATTATGAGCACATGACCTGCCAGCAGCTCTGGCATTGACAGACAAGTCCTCCCAAACAATGGCACGGACATTCTTTCCAGCTTGTTCCACGAGAGCTGCAGTTTCAACCACATTAACAAAGGTAATCTCTTCAAACTTTATCCAAAAAACTGATGCAACCATATTCGCATCCCACAACACAGTGATAAAATGACCGCTCAATCTCTGTGACCGTTCATCGTCACCAAAATGGCAATCCCCTGCCAGATGCTTGAGTCTGGCAACAAAATCAGCCACCTCTCATCGGGAAACCAAACCAGGTTGTCAAACTCATACAGCGATAACTGTGGCAACTTGCCCGGTTTAGTATGGTCGTGTAACATCTTGACTATGGATTTGTAGGCAATAGCATCATCCAACGCCTTCGCAGGTGAAATCAAGTCAGCCAGCAGACGGAACACCTCCGCCGACAGCAACAACAGAAGAATCGCTTTCCATTTCCCAGCATCAGCGACGTTGTCAGCGATGAGATAGAAATTAAGCTGCTGCACAAAGAGTTCAAAGTTGTCTCCGGCATACTCAGGGACCTTACCATGTGATGTAGTCATGGTTTGATAAATCCTCGTTGCCAGTTGTGGTGTCTTTAGCACAATGGTGAGGACACACGGAGAGGATCTAGCACCCTATTTATTCCATCAAAGTGGGGCTCACTCGGTCAAACACTACACCGCAGTCTCCATCTCCTAAACTGTGACTCAGGAAAGACGTTGTTTGTTTGTGTGTACAGCGGTGCTATAGTAAACACGTACTGTACTCCAAGTCCTTCTTGCTCTTCTTCCTGCATGTTTCAAACACTTTCTGGGCTGAAGTTCAGTGCACCTCAAGGCAAAAGACGTTTCGGGAGTGAATCCCAGCTGGTGTAGGTTGGCATATGAGAAAGTCACGTCTGAGACAGGTTGAGGCTGAAAATATGGATGCAACCAACGACTCGATTTGCAGCTCGTGATGACATGGTTACTTATAGTTCATATTTGGACATTCTCATGTATGCTGCCTCATGTTTTGCTTTTCTGCATGGGATTTTTATATGGGATAGAAATTGTGTTCAAATCCCAAGGCACCACCAACTAGTACAGTTGCTCAGCAGGCAAGGCTCAGGTCTGACATTTCTACCATCAAATGGTCTATTTCTGAGACTGTTCAGGCACCATGTGACAGGTGTTATGGATCCTCCTCAGGGGGCATGTTAGGGTTAGGGTACGCTTTTGGGATGGGATTCACATTAGGGTTAAGGTTTGCTGTTAGGACTAGGGATCGCTCTTAGGGCTAGGGTTCGCTCTTAGGGCAATGATTCGCCGTTAGGGCTATGATTCGCCGTTAGGGCTCGGGATCGCTGGTAGGGCAAGGGTTCG
>CM068957.1:122811923-122835873 GCA_035128595.1 Eptatretus atami
CCCTCGTTGATCGCCTGAATAAAATTTTGTGGAGTTCGATATCATGATTAGTTGTGTTTTCTGAAGGGCCATGGTGCCGCCCATAGGCAGAGCCACCCCCAAAATTACATGTTTTGTAGGTGGGTACCATTTCAATTGCTATCTTTCTCCTAGGGGTTTGTGAATCTGACATGGTGTTCTTGCGTATTTGGTTAGCCCTTATGGGAACTCTGCAAGCCCACGGAGCTCGATTTTCATTCTCCTCAAGTCAACGGTCACAAGTACGAAACTTAGATTATTTATGGAATTTGACAAAAATATCTTCTCCGAGGGTTGTTCAAAATCTGTTTCAGGTTGTATTTTGGTTAGCCCAATGGCACCGCATACCCCCAGACCTCATTTTTCATTTTATCTCCAAGGTCAAGGCACGCAAGTCACGATATTAGAAAATGGAAATTTTTTAGAGGGGCTTAGCTGATTTTCATTTGCATTCTTCTCCTAGGGGTTTGCGAATCTGGCAAGGGGTTTTGTATTTGGTTAGCCACATGGCACTGCAATAGCCCCACGGAGGTGATTTTCTTTTCGTCCAAGGTCATAGGCCAAAACATATAGAAAATTGCGAATTTTGTTTTTAGGGGTATCCAATTCATTTGCATCTTCCTAAGGTTTGTCATATTAGCAGGGTTTTGTATTTAGCCACTGCACCTGCATAGCTCCCACGGAGCTCATTTTTCATTTGCGCCTAAGTCAAGGTACGTCTCATATAGAAATCGAATTATTTACCTAAAAATCATTACGACGCCAAACTTTAGAACTAGGATGACAATATTTTTATGCATAATCTTGAGGTCATTCCCAATCTACAAGTCTTGAAACCATTCTTGCTCGTATCTCGAACACTTGCCCGTGCGCCCCCTTCAACTTTTTTTTACGCTATTTCTCATAAGTATGATAATCCGAGGAGTGCAAACTGCCATATAGCCTATTATGACGTATATTGTTCTCTGAAATGTTTCAGAGGTAACTTTCCACAAAAGTCATTAATCCTTGACCTTTAGAAAGTTCCATAAAGTTCAAATTTTCCAAGTGTGGGGAATCAAACCGGGGTTTTTCGACCTTCTTCGACGAACTAACTCCATTAAGCATAGCATGTATCCTTGTTTCCTTATTTTAATGCTCCACAACATTGTCTTTGTACCTTAAAGGTTATGCACAAGTCAAATCTTAATGTTTTGAACGAAGACCGGGTTTTCGACATTTTGCAGCTAATAACCTGTCATCTACCACATCATGTGATCATTTTATAACTTGGTCAAACATTATCACATTGTCTATCCTTGACTTCTGAAACAATCTAACATCGTCAATATCCGTGAACCATCGTCGTCTTCCAATTGTAAATGCATAAATCTTCTTCAACTTGAAACACTATTGTGTTGCCACCCCTGATATGCTGCACATGATATTAGTGCATGGTTTGAGTATTAAAGATACTTGTTTTTACTGCCTTGATTATATAATTAATTTGATAACGTTTAACAGGTTTAAAGGTTTAAATAAATAAGTTCAGGTTTTTCCTCCATTTACCCAGTGTCTATTCCACCACCCCATTTCTAACATGTTAAATAGTTATTTTGTGCGTGTTTGTTCCTTTGTAACATCCTCTAAACAGTAAGTTTCCTTTATGATTTTCAATTTTGTTTGACTACCAGGCAGGTAACCAAGATCTAAAATATTATCTTACTCCTCTGCACATTGTGGATGGATGAATTCAGAAGACAAGTATTAAAACGAAAAGATTGTCTTCCTTATCAGGTCAGGTATCGGAGCAGTGCCATTTTGACAGCGCGTCGCTGGCGTCCACTTCCGCCGGTACTCCAGGGCTCCGTGTGCATCCCCCAGGCAGATGCCAGGCCCATCCCCATCCCTTGAGAATGTGATGGTCAACCTGCTGCAACCACAGGCCACGTGTCGGCCCACTGCCTCCTCCACTCATTAACTCCCTCTCTGAGAATCTGGTGAGCAGGATATTCAGCGTAGTAAAACGAGCCACATGTCCTACGCCCAACTACGCTCACGGACTATCAGGTACAAATCTCATCTCGAGTCTCTTCATAGTGTCCGCTCGTTGTACACAAAATCCGACCAGCGATAGCCAAGATTCTCCGAAAGACCTGGTACCAAGGAATAAGTCGTCACATCACAGTCCTGAGCGTCCAAGTCTCGCATCCATAGAGCAAGACTGGTAGTACCAAGACGCATGAAGACTCGGACTTCGTCCTCCCCCACAGTACGCAGCGCGCACGACGCCGCATCGAGTGTGAATCATGACTCCCCAGGCCCGAACCAGACGTCTATTGGGACCTCTGACTCACAGCCAGCAAGAGACCAGAATATCACATGCCAAGTGTAATAATCTCTCCAACCTCAACATCCTCACACAAAACAGCTACAGACAGACAGCAGCATCAAAGATGTACACCGAAACCTGGATCTTAGTCTTTGAAACCAAGAAACCGTAGATCCCGCGAGGCTGCCCATCCTCATTAGCCACCCGAGGCCCTAAGGTATCTTAAATTCTCCGCAAAGGAGACTGCATCATCTGCCAAATATCAACCGAGATCTTGACATTCCAAACGATGCACCGCAGCTGATCTCTCGACATCTTCCCTAAATCCAGTCCATACAAGTGATGAATAAGGGTGGCCAGTCGACCCTGACGAACTCCATGTAATAACTGAAAAAGTCAGAGATGGTCCACCACACTTCACAGCACTTCTCAGTACCGGTAGATTCTAGACATTCAGACGATCAGTTTCTGCCCCCACGAAGACCAAGAATCTTCCAGGGATCCCGATGCACTGAATCGAACGCTTTCATGAGATCACATATGCTCAGCAGCCCCTGCCGAAACTCTGTCTGTCGTGACCAAGTCTGGATCGGTCAATCGTTGACCTCTTGGTGTAAGCCTGACTTCTGGACTGCTCAATCAGGATGTGGCGACCCTATCAAGAATATTCCGAGCAAGCCTTGCCCGCACTGAGACAGCGTCACCCCCTCGGTTAGTTGTTTGCATTTTGCGATCTTTATCTCTTCTTTTCCCTTTTCTTTATGAGTTAGGAAACATATTCAATGGTCTCCTCTTCATATTTCATTTTTGGTTTGATAGATGCCTGTGTTACCGATTTTGTTCAGAGTCACAAAACTGCAACTGCTTTTACTATTACGAGTGCCATTTGCATTTCCACCAGCCTTTGATGATTATGTTTCAGTCATGGATTGCCACATTATCCCTGGAGCTTTGCCTCTCGTTTTCAATTCCGTTTTCTACGCAGCCCGGTGTTTGTTTTTGTTTCTTTCATCAATGTGCGAATGTGGCCCTCTACAGTTGTTCGAGGAATCTTTCAACAGGATTGTTGTGTTAACACTCCTTGTATGTCCATTACTCGACAGTTTCTGTTTTGGGATCAGTGCCTGTGACATACTTTTCCTGCTTTCGTAAGTAATGCGTGTACCCAGCGGGTGCCCTTCAACTTCAGATCCTTTTGTCATGATGCCTACCACTCTTCTTGCTCTAACTCAGTGCTCCGATGTGATTTGGCTTTGTAGAAACGTATTTTGCTTTTGCTGTATTCCCTGTAAGCTGGACTGTAGTTATTCACCTGTCACAGTGTGTTATTGCTTTACGCCCCTCATCAGCATTTTTTTCCTTTCGTCTTTACATAGCCTTCTCTATTCTCATTCCCTTCTAGTTTTGCACGTTTTACTGTTTACGCCTCATGCTCATCTTTTTCTTGAATCAGCTTTCAGCTCTGTCCTATTCAGCTCTGCCTCTGCGACTCTGGTCTAATGTGATTTCCAGTTTCCCTTGGAGAGACATAATTCTTTTCTTTTTTCTTTCTCTTGCTGTGTTGTGTTCCATTAGACTTTCCACTTTTTTTTTTAGGCTATATTCTCATATGGCGGGTGGCTTGAATGGACTCCATCAACTTTTCAGGACCCCCCATATATTCATCCAGCTCCCCATTACTTGTGTTCCACTTCATTTTCCTGTAGTACGCATAACTCCTTAGTCTACTCTCTCTTCCTCTGTTAGCTTTGCCAGCATTCCAGCCTAAATGCTGGATGTTTTTTACCATTCTCCTATTATTTTAGGTGGCAGTCTTTTAGTATGTTTTGCTTTACAATCTAAGCCTTTTTTTGTGTCCTTAGTATTTGAGAACTGTAGCACTTCGTATGACCCTGCATTTTCTTTGGTATCATCTTTCATACGATACTCATTTCATGAGGTCTATGGTCAATCTCCTTGTTTGTCCACACCTTCTTATTTTTTTCAGTCTTGTTTTGTTTTTTAATCTTATAGTCCTATCTATGTAGTTTTGGCGCCTGTAATACCGATTGAACATCCACCCCATAGTCCATTGATCTTCTTGCAATAGTTCATAGTGAACTTATTGTGCTATTTCTGGTTACATTAGTTTCCTGTGACCCTTGGTGACTCCCACTATAATCCTCTTTTATTTATTACTTCATCTTTGTCCCTATCAGTTTCCATCGATTGCATGATAATCCCCTCAGCTAGAGTGTATCTTTCGTGTCTGTGGTGCAGTTCTTTGTATTCATATCCACAGATTCGAGCGTGGTCGTTAGAATTATCTCTTCCTATCTTGTTTTGTAGATTCAACATCGCCTTCTTATCGTGTAGTCATTATATACTAGAACAGGAAATTGTATCACCTAAGCTATGTGTACGATTATTTCCTTATCTCTATTAATTTTTTTACTGCTTCTTTGTTTGTACCGTTGTTACTCTCAATTATTTTTCATTTTTGGGTCAGTCTTTATTGGACACAGGCTTTTACAGCACTCTGTTGGATTATGGTAAACCTCTAGTAGTCACCTAGCTCTTAATTAGTAGCGGTTATACCACCTCACTCTATTTTTTTATCTTCGCCGCAAATCCGTGTCTTCCGTAACTTTCTCAGTGAGAGACTGCAATCCCGATGTCTAACGCTTTGACTTGCTCAGTTTATTGATACATAATTAGTTTTTGTTTTTTATTCATTCTTCTTCTGCTCATTAGTTGATTTTTTTTTTATGGACATTCCAGCACTCCCACCAAGTTTTTTTGACCTCCTCAGTATATCCTCAAGTGAGTATTCCGCCGTTTCTGTCGTTGGACGACACCTCTAAGCACCACTCCGACACACTCTCCTCGCAATCTTGTATCCAGTTTATCCGTTGTTTTCTCTCTTTATCATGTCAAGATTTGGGGTCCGAGCTTTTGCCCCTATATCTCCGTCTATTCCTGTGATCTTGCCCGCGAAGGGAACTCTGCACAGTATTGTTTGGTACTCACGGAGTGTGTTTTCATTATTTTTTGTTGTTTTTTTTGCTGTATTATGTATTTATGTATTTACTGGTTGGCGCTAGTCAAATTCTGCCATCCTATACCTTCCAAGTCTTTCCTTATTTCTTTTTAGTTCCAAATACAACATTTCATTTAAATTACATTTTCTTTTGATTCACATAATCTGTTTAGTCGGTTTTTTTGGTTTTTTATTTATGTTTTATCGGTTTTATACCAATGATATCTTATTGCTAAACCTTTTCTTTTTTGCTGTCCCAAGGTCAAGGTCACAAGGTCACAAACTTAGAAAATTGCGAATTTTGACAAAAAATTATCTTCTCCGAGGGGTTTGTCAAATCTGGCTAGGGTTTCGGTATTTGGTTAGCCCAATGGCACCTGCATAGCCCCACAGAGCTCGATTTTTCGTTCAAATCCAAGGGATAACAGTAAAGATTGACCACAAGTATAACAATGATCAAACATATTGGTACGGATACAGTTATTACTGCAAAAAGTCAGAAAAACCCGGTTACGCCAAAAACTTAAAATAACCTGCATCACCTTTAAATGCACAAAACAATTTTGACATTAAAATAATGGAAAGACATCTATAGGCTAATGGATTTTTCTCCGAAAAGTCCGAAAACCCGATTTGGATTCCCAAACTTTAATATTACCTTTTGAACTTTTAAAGTCAACCGATTAACTTGTGCAAAGACTCTCCTCTAAACATCCAGAACAACACACCATATACTTATATGCATTCATCCTGGAATTTATCCTACTTCAGAAAATCAGGCAGTAAAAAACAAAGGTGAAGGGCTCGCCACGGCAACGGTTCAGATAGAGCAACAATCCGTTTCAAACTTAGATGAGGGTAACTATCCTCCGAATTATCAGACAAAAACTATCATCCTCACCTCAAGTTTGCGTCGTAATATTTTTAGGAAAAATCGCAAATTTTCTAATTGGACCTGACCTGACTGCACAAATGAAAAAATCTAGCTCCGTGCTATGATTGCCATGCTAAACAAATACCAACCCCTGCTAATCGACAAACCCTAGGGAGTAAGATCAATTGAAATGGCTACCCCCTAAAAACAAAATCGCAATTTCAAGTTGTCCTTTGACCTACGAAATGAAAATAGCTCCGGCTATCATCCATTGGCTAACCAAAATACCAAACCCCTGCCATCCAACCCCCTAAGAAGATCAAATGAAACAGCTACCCCAAAACAAAAATTCGCAATTCAAGTTCTACCGTGCCTGAATCTTGGCAATAAAATAAAAACGACTCATGTGCTATGGCAGGCCATGGCTTAACCAGAAACCGAAACTAAGCCAATACCTAGAACCCCTCGAGAAAAATTTGGTCAAAATCGCAATTTCTAAGGTTTTACCTTTCCTACCTTGACAAATGAAAATCAACTAAGCCATTGGCAACCAATACTGAAACCCCGTCGATTCAACAAACCCCCTAGAGAATGAAGAAATGGCACCCCCTAAAAACTACATATTTTGGGCGTGCTGCCATAGATTGGGCGCACCATCCCATTCTCAGGAAAACACAACTAGATCAGATAAAACCTCCACCAAATTTATCAGATCAGATCAAAACCCACAGCTATCTCGGACATGACAACAGACACACAACAATAACGAATATATGGTCATTTAATTTTTCAACCAATAGTTATGTACAATCAACTCGTCTTTATCATCAACACCCCGCATTATCGGATCAAGTATATCCATATTATAAAGTATTTCATTATCTTAATAAACTCAAAAAAGAACTTCGTTTTTTCACACCAAAAAGAAGCATGTGGGCTAACGGCTTAAGGGCAGGTAAATTAGGGTTCTGAAGTCACCCTTCTGCGTAAAAATACATCAGTGGTGTCCTCAGCCTGTCATCCTCTGAGCCAAAATGAACCAGCTACCGGAAAAAAGGCACGCATCAGCACACAGGCTCCTCCCCTACAATATTCAACCACACCATAAGCATGCATATGAAATAATAACAACAAACACGTAAAATGCACTTGGTTAGGAGCGAATAGCCTCCGCCAGCAGAACATTAATGTTTGACCCTCTAAGGCCGATCCGGATTCTACCTAACCTAAATCTAATTCTTTCTTATCACCTATCCAACTCTTCCACCAAGTTTGTTCAGTGACTCTCCACAAACTTTTAAATATGCTCAGAATGCATATTTCGCCCTCCCGCTGCGACAAAGCTAAACAAAACAAAGCCCCCCCCGTGGGATGAAAGCGCATTAACCTACCCATCACTGACGACAGGGGTAAATTAACTCCCCCACCTTCAAGTGCAGATAACAACTTATTTTATGTTCTATAGAGGAAGAATAAACTTTATTTATTCTTTAATAGAGAAAAAATACCTATTATGTTCTAAAGAAATAATACTTAATTTTATCTTAATAGAGAAATAATACTTAATTATGTCTAATCAGGAAAAAAACTAATTTTATGTTTTAACGAGGAAAATAATACTTAATTAGTTTAATCGAGAAAATGAAACTAATTTAGTCTAATAGAGGGACTGGGGAAAAATTAATACTTAATCAGTTTATAGAGAAAAATAATTTATGTTCTAAAGAGAAAAATAATACCTATTTTATTCTTATAGAGAGAAATAATACTAATTTTATGTTCTTAATAGAGAAAATAATACGTATTATTTCAACTCTTCATCAGAAATAAATCTGCATAAAAAACAACATACAAACATGTTAATTTAAGTGTACAGTTTAACAAATTTTAAAGTTGAAGTCCCTCGCCACGATTTCCCCTACCCCCTAATTTTGATCTGCGTTCATGGGATTTCAAAATTTAAACTCCCTAACGCAAGCCCGTTGTATACTGAACACGGGTATCTGTTCGATAATCTGTGGATCGGACGTTCATAAAACTATTCGGAACAACTGATGTTTTTTCTTCTTTTTACAGAAAATCTCGGCCATACTTTTGAGATTCTGAGCCATGTAGCTAAATGACAGACGGTATCACACAGGACGAATGAAGAGGATCAAAACAAAAGAATGGTAGAGACAAAACTGCAAGACAGCCACAGTTTTGCAGAGGAGTGCACGAAGAAAAAAAAAATGGCAGTTGGCAAATCTGTTTTAATCTTATCAACACTCTCTTATGGTGTTATATTATCACAAACAATGATTGCATTTCTGCACATCAGTTCCAAGCTGGAGTGTAACTTACATGTTTAGGAGAAGTTCACATTGTTCACCAGTGTGTAATCCATTACCAATGGGACTCAAAAAGACAAAATATTATCCAACAATAAAAAATGAATCACGACAGGAAAGAAAATACCTGAAGATAGTTTATCTCTCGAGTCAAAGACACTGCCCAAGGACCTCAGTGCAATTTAATGCCACACATTACCAAAACTAACTCATAACCGACCCACATCAGACAAAAACAGATGATGAACATCGAACAGAAAATGTAATGCATCAACAGAGTGATTCAGGAATCCTACCACCCTGGAAGCGACCAAAAGCTGACTTGGTGAACGCCTCACCAGAGAAAATGAGGCAGACATCCAGTGTGGTGAGAAAGAATCAAAATAAAACCGTTTAACCATTTCAAAAGTTTTCGACCATATTACATCCATCCTTTCACATGCAAAAATTTAAAACCCCATCACTGGAAAGAGCTACCAGATTAAGTATGCTAACCCACCATTGAAAAAGCAAGGAAAGCTGATCTTTTGGATGCTAACCTCCTCTGCTCAAACAAATTTCTGCTCGAGAGTGAAAGAATAAGCAAATGCAGTCTCCTGCTATTCAATGAGCATAAGTGAACATGCACCTAACCCTAGCAGAACTAACTAAAACCACACCCCTAAGCAGCAAATCTACCCGAACACAACCCCACCCGAAACAGCGACATACCGCAGCCTAATAAGCGAATCACCGAACAGCAAACCCACCCACACCAGCAAACCCCCAGCCCGTACCACAAACCCCAGCCCAACAGTTACCCCAGCCCTAAGGACAAACCTCGCGAAGACGAACCCGACCCTAAAACAAAAGAGCAACCCTAACCGAACAGCAACCCCCCCTGAAGAGCAGAAACCCAGCCCAAACATAAAACCCCACCCTAAGAGCACCCTACCCAAAACAGCAAACCCTCGCCCTAAGAGAAACCCCACCCAACATCCGAACCCACCCAACCAGCGAACCCAGCCCTAACAGAAAACCTAGCTCAACAGCAAACCTGCGCCCTAAACGAACCCAACCCTAAATACAGCAACCCTCTCCTCTAAGAGCAAACTACCAAAGAGCAAACCGACACCAGCATGAACCCGAGCCCTAACTCGAAAACCCTACCCAAAAACCCCACGCCTCAGAGGCAAACCCAAGCCCTAACAGCAACCCGACACCTAACAGCATCCCACGCCTAACAGCATCCGAGCCTAACAGGCAAACCCCAACCCTTAACAGCGATCCCACTCAACAGCAAACCCAACCCTAACAGCAACCCAGCCCTATCGCGACCCCAGCCCTAACAAACCCTACCCTAACAGCAAACTCTAGCCCTAACAACAAACCCTATCCCTAACCAGCAAACCCGTCCCTAACAGCATCCCGAGCCCAACAGCGAATCGCTATCCCAACAGCAACTCAGCCCTAAGAGCGGAAACCCTAGCCTAACAGACCCCAGCGCCTAACACGGAAACCCTACCCTAAATCAACTCTACCACCTAACAGCAAAACCTATCCCTACAGCAACCCTAGCCTAAGGAGCACCCCACCCTAACAGCAACCCCAACCCGAACATAACCCCAGCCCTAACAGCAAACTTTACCACAGGCAAACCCTGCCCTACCAGCGAGCCCGGCCCTAACGGGCAATCATACCCTAAGAGCAAACCCTCAGCCCTAACACGAACCCCGCCCGAACAGCGAACCTAGGCCCTAACAGCAATCTAGCGCCTAACAGCAAACCCATCCCAACACGGAACCCTAGCCCTCAAGACGACCCTCAGCCCAACACGAACCCCAGCCCAACATTGAACCCCAGCCCTAAACAGGTGCAAACTCTATCCCTAACATCAAACCTGACCCTACCAGCATGCCACCCTAACGCTAATCAGTATCCCTAACACCGAACCCTGTCCCTATCCACACCCGCACCCTAACGCGATATCATAGCCCTAACGGGAATCATTCAGACAACCCTACCCTAAAGCGATCCCTATCCTAACATCAAACCTTAACCCTAATTGGAATCCGCATCCCAAAAGGTCTTACCCTAACCAAACATCCCCCTAGAGGATCCATAACACCTGTCACATTCGAACAGTCTCAAAATAACCATTTGATGTAAAATGCAGACTGAGCCTGCCTGCTGAGCAACTTACTAGTTTTTTACGTTGATTTTAACACAATTCTACCCATATAAGAATCCCATGCATGAAAAGCAAAACATATCAGCCATACATTAAATTTCCAAATATGAACTATAAGGTAACCATTCATCACGACTGAAATCGGATCGTGGTTGCATCCATAGTTCACCTGCAACCGGTCTCAAAGACGTGACGGTTCTGCATACAACACAACCAGCTGATTCACTCCCGAACGGTCTTGCCGGAGTGCACTTGAACTTCAGCCCAGAAAGTGTGAAACATGGCATGAAGAATGACAGGGAGACTTGGGTACATACTTGGTTTCATATCACCGCGGTACACACCAAACCAACAACGTCTTTCCTTAGTGTCAACATGTTAGAATTAACGTCTGTATTTTACGGATATCCCCTTGATGTAATAAATAGCTAATCCTCTCCGTGTCCAACCATTGCTTGCAAACACCACAACTGGCAACGGATGATTTATCAACCATATCGTACACAATTTATTCCCTGATATCCAACAACTTTAACCTTTGTCAGCAGCCTTATTCTATCTCATCGCTACAACGTCGCTGACTGTAAAAAACGATCTTCTGTTTCTGCGCTATTCCGTTTCTGTTTCTACTTATTTCACCTTCGAAAACTTTATGATGCTATGCCTACAAATCATATCAAGTGTTACACTAACCTATACAAACCGGCAACTCTGCCCACAGTTATCGCTTATGAGTTTTACAACCTGTTTTCCCATGAGAGTTCTATTTGTTGCAGACTACATCTTTCATGTGGATTGCCATTTTTACATAACGGTCACGCATGAAGATTACGGTCATTTTATCACTGTTTGTGTTACGAATATGTTTGCATCATTTTATATTAAAGTTTAAAGCATTACCTTTTTAATGTTTTTAAATGCAGCTCCGTGGGAACAAAGCTTAAAGAATTCCTGTGCCATTTTATACTTTTCATTCAATCCATGAGCGCTGCAGTCACTTTTTGTCGTCATAATCCCCCATCTTCACAATCAAACCTCTTCCGTTTCCTTTCAAAACATCATCAGGCCAAGCTGGCCAACAGCATCGCGTCAATTTTGTTGTTCAACATTCTCATCGAAACTTCCATTTCAGAATCAGTTTCACTTGTTAAACACCATTTGCGAGACGTGGGAGGGAGATCGGCAACGTCCCACCACATTCATCCGTAATTTTTGTCAAGCTCACAATGTTGATTCAACTTGTTATATCCAATGACAGATGAAAAATCACCCATTGAGCGTTTGATGTAATTAGCAGGGCCAGTGTCAACTTTGCAGTGGATCCAGTCATCAGTCTGATCTCGATACAAGCAGACCTTGCTATCTTTTTTCCTGTTTAACGCCATACACACTACTCCTTCTTACCGACACTGTTGAGTTATCAAAACCATAGGTTTTTTGAGTATATTTTTGATCCTAACATGCAATCTTTCCCCTCATTTTGATTTCTTTACCATCTCTCCTTCAGCGATTCCACAATTCGTCTCATTTTGCAACATTACATTTCAACGCTTCCCTCCTGAAAACACCCCAACTATCGCTTCTACTCAATGCTTTCCACTTCACCTAAGGATTTCCAGTCGATTCTATTCCCCAACCTGTCCAGTGATCTTTCTTATCTTTCAAAACTTTCTTCAAAAACTCACCGATTTAAAAATTTCTCAGAACCAGTCCAAAAGCAATGCCATCCCACAGCTTAAAATCGATTATCCACCGTTTTGACCTTTAAACAACCAAACCCAAACCGCTGAACACTACCACTTCATCCATTGACAAAATACTATTTAATTTACACCATTTCACAAAATACTTTATGTCCACTCCATCCTCACCGCACCAGATCGTCACTTCCTTGACCTCTAATAATTGTATTAGTTTAACCAGTATCACCATCTTTTTTCCAGTATCGGCATCACTCCAGCAATTTCAGAAATTAATTAGCATCTTGTGCCACGTACCAGCACAGATGCGACTGATTACCATCCGCACCCTCGCCGCACTCCTAACGCATCTTGAAAATATAAAAGTATTTCACATATCTGCCTTCTCCCAACCAAATACAAAGATGTTTTCGTCAAAATTAACCTCAAGTTCATCACCAAAGTCTTTAAACCCCCATAAAGTTCACCCGAAACCACATTCATACCCAAAGACGAAATTTCACTCTTCGTCATGACCGCCCGAGATCCCAGAGTAGTCACAACGAACCTAGCTCGCTCCCTGACCGTCTTATTAATCTACGAACCAATACACATTAACGAGTCAAATTCTTCCACTGAATCACATCATGCATACAACTTCACGCCTCTCATTCTTGATTACAAATCCTATGCATCCTCAGTAGCAGAATACTGAGTACTATCTTTTTCTCCCTTCTCTATGCCGATAACAAATGACTCCAAATTCATAATCACGCCTTTAGACTGAGAATCATCATGACTCATCTCGACTTCCTCTCAAAATGATCATCAGCCGCTCATTTCGTCTCAATCTCAAAGATCCAGTCCGACTACCTCTGCCCTCCTACAGAAACCTCTTCTATACACTCACTGTACGAAATCAAATTTCTTCCAATAACCACACTAAACTTGATGCCTCCTCGACTGCCATCTCAATTCATCGCACATCACACAGATGTCAACATTCAAATTTTCCCCACCATCATTTATGCTTAATGGCCGTTCTAGCTCACAATACTATTGTAAGTACTCTCTTCTAGTGATTACTTAATGATGATACTACCATAAAACACAGCTAATTTGACTTTTGAATCAGTACTCAAGCAAAAAATTTTTTTGAATAAACATATAATACAACAGAAAAAATTCCTTTTCTATAAAAAAAAATCACTCAACCCTGACTCCAAAACCCAAGACCTCCCACTGACACTATACGCCACTGCATGACTTTATATCCTCAAACTGTCCACACAACACTGCAACTATAAGGCTTTTCTTTCCTCTTCTCTGTTCGTTCTCTATGATAAATACAACCAATTTAATTAAAAAGAAAAATTTATCATCATTGTAAAAATTCAACTTACGACTTACCCAAACCCATCACTTCCTGTGACATCCAAAATATACTCTCCCACCAATGTCAAACTACACCATCACATGACCCCAAAAAGTATAGCTTCACCAATCTCCAACACCCATCACCATGAAACGATCTTAAAAAACAACGCCATCTATCCCAACAACCATCACTCTTCCATCCCAAAAATAACTTAAATAAAAACCAATTTTATTCACCCTATTAGATATCTTCCTGCCTATGAACACTACTCTCTCAGTTCCACACCATACTGAAACCCAACCCTGACCAACGTCTTTTTTCTTTTCTACCTTCAGTACAAAATCCGAAATTTACAAGTTAACAAACTTTATCCACCCTTGCATTCACGTTGATAAGCATCAATATTTAAGTAACACTACTTCATAATTTATTATTACTCCACCCATGTTCGTTTTTTTTACCGATAAATAAACTTATATGAACCTATCATATATGGTTCTTTTATATTGAATTTCTTAAGTTTCTTGATGATTAATTTTTTTTAATGACCTTATTGTTCTGGAGGTTAATATACTATTGGATTTATTAATTGAAGAATGATATAAAGAAGTTTAATGAATGTGTTATCTTTAATAGTTTTAAAATTTTACGTGTTTGCATAATTGTCATTATTAATGGATAGATTAAATTTGCGATAATAATTTTCTTGATGATTGACATCTGGACTGCAACTAGGACATCGAGTCTGGCTTAATATGATATAATTCATTTACAAAGTACTCCTCAGATATGTCTTAGATTGAATGTTCTAGTAATGAATTCTAAAAATTTTCTAAAATCCACTTCGAATTAAGTGCACTGAGATATAATGTCATAAGAATTCATTAGAAATTTTCTAATGAATATCTTTGATATAATTTAAATCGTTGCGATATATAAATGTTCCTTAACTGGAATCTTCAGTAATATTAATTCTGTGAATTTATAATTTCTAATAGATGTTAATATAATTTTCAGTTAGAAACTTTTGTATGATTTGAATCGTCTAATTAATATTTTGTATTAATTTGCTTTTAATGAATTTCATAATAAATTGCATGAAAAACCTTAAATGAATTCTAATAGAATCTAAAGATTCGTTATATTAATATTTCAGTATATTAATTCTCTCGAATAATGTTATGATTAATATCTTATAATTATAGTAATAGGATTTCAAATTTCAGTTAATGATTTCTCAGAATCAATACATGTTAAAATTAGTTCATAAGATGAATTGCAGATGATAAATTTTAATTTTCCTCACGATTGAATGTCAGTTATATCGTTATCTCTAAATGAATTATTTATATTTTTCTTATGCATATGTTCATAACCGATATATCCTAAGATTAGATATAGATCGTTCAGTGATTATGTCAGTGCCACAGTGAATGAAGTCGTTGAATAATATGCTAGAAATATTAAAATTAATATTTTCACGCCTGAACATACGTCCACTATTAAAAGTACACCTTAAAATCCCCAACCGATAATACAAATATCCATTAGTCAGTCCACCCTCCGTTCAAACCGTATATGCATGTGTTACGTTCATATTCATCTTAGCTTCCTCTCAAATACATAAGATGATAGTATCTGATTGAATCAGAAAATTTCATTCACGACTTCCATCCACCCCATCCCATACTTCTCCAACCAAACCACTGACATACCCGAAAGCAGCATTCTCTCTCACTAACACCTGATTGGCAAACTTTTCCATCACCTGAACTTTAACAATGCGAATAGAAATCCTCAAAATCTTTCCCAACCCATCAGTCTGATCGATAATTGTAATCTTAGCCAGCCCCAAAAGAACAACCACCCTACCTGATTCCTTTATCATATGATCAAATAAAAAACAATCCATATACACCTGCTCACCCAACCCCGTAACAGCCTTATGTAGCAGATTTAACTCCCAGCCCATCTTTTTTGAATTTCAGTACTCAATCACATAAAAATGACCCAAAACATTCCTTACCATCGCACATTTATATAATCTCCTTTTAGTAACACATTGAACCCAGTGTACCTCACCAATCATACAAATTAACCACCCAAATTTTCCTAATTTATGATACCATTAGTTCCTCCTCTCGTCACCCATAATCAAGCAAGTTTATCAAACTGTCCCACATCATCTCATAATAACCTTCCTCTGACCATCCCAGTCCTACCCCCGCCCGCCGCGCCCTTCACTCCAAACCCACACATGCTGCCTCTCAAACCTTCTCCCATCCCCAAGAACACACCCAACGGCCACTTCTCCCTTTTCCCAAAATAGACCTATGAAAACCTACCTACATCCAAAGCCAGAAACTCAGCCAAAATACGATATCGAACTACTCGTTGAGCACACCTCGCCCAGCGCCCTCGAACACCTTTACCTCTATCCCCACTTACCACCAGATAACAGAAACAAATCAAAATCCTTTCGTTCACATAACCAACTCAACAAATTATCAAATCCTGCTTCAACTTTTTAAATCTCTGTAAAAAAATCAGTTAAAAAAAATTTAACAATCTAGTTTCGTACGCCCGCTATCTCACCAAAATCAATCAATGTCTCCTCTTCCCACACCCAACCTCCTCACCACATTCCTTGCCAATCCATTTATCACTCTGAATATCCTGCTCACAACACAGTCAACAAACCCCTGCTGGCCAGCCCTTATTAAATATATACTTACGTTCTGATGGGTTTTTTTTTCAAACTCGTTTCTAGTATTCATTCGTTATGTTTTCCAACAACTTTAAACCCAACTGTATTCGTATTATCAACATATTTTCATTTTGTACAGGTGTTGCATATAAACTTTAAAATTATAATACTTGACACTGTATTTTGCGATCCACATTCAAGCACATAAACAGACATTTCTGAACTACTATCGTACAAATAGTTTAACTCATTCAGTTATCTTTTCGCACTTAAAAGATTAGAAAAGTAAAAAATATGCCTCCATCATTGACTATCGCGACCATCCTGTGCGGTGAAGACCTTCGCAAGACGCCCGCAATTCCCGCACGCCCCGCCAATCTCCGCTCTCCTCCGCTCCTCTCGTCTCGCTCTCTCTCTCCTCCGCCTTTACTCCACTACATAACATCCCAAACAGGTCCACAGATACATTTTTTCCAATCCTGCAGTCGACTTCTTACCATCGGAATGATACATTATATTAAACTTTTTCTTTTGTTAAAAGACCACTACGCACTACTGATGCTACATACTACTTATAAAACACCACACAATAGCGTCTCAACCAGCTCTTTTACACATCTCAACCATCCGCCAATCACATCAGTTAATAAACGCGGTCCACCATACTGTTGCAGAATGGGAGATTCGAGAGCGGGCATCTTCCAAACTTCTCCCCCTCTCTTCATAATTAACAAAGTCTCTAATAAATGGAACATAATTATAATACAGTATTACTAATAAACTTTGCCTATTCTCAACCGCAGAACGACCATCAAGCAACTGTCCCACCACTTGGTCTTAATCTCACCTAAGCCTTTTTAAATATCAGAGCCTACCAATTACCAAATCTCCTGTCAAAAAATTAAGCTTATTTAAATCACTTGTCCTCAAATATAGCTACTGCTTGCAAAAAATCATCCCTTCAAGAACTCACAGATCAGCCGTAACATGCAATCTACGATGCCAACTATATTTACCTGCTCTATCTTAAAATCATCATCAAAATAATAATCCGCACATACTATTGATCTGACGGTTCAAACCTCTATTCCCCCACTCAGTAAGATCTCTCACCCATGAAGATGCCACAATGCTAAACACGAAGTCCACAATGACGGAGCGTTATTAAGAATAGATTTAAGAGAAAAAAATAAAAGACACATACATACCAACCAGAATACAAGGAGGCATGAGACACTTTCATCAACCACGGAACCAAGAGTAAACATGTTTCGCTGAAATGTCAAATTCCGAAAACAGAGAACTCTTTTTGATGACATTTAAACTCTGGAGAAAAAATATCCTTGGTACACCACAAGTCCTCAAGGAGCATGAAAGCGATTTTCCCCCCCTTTATTAAGCAGGATTTTTATGTCCTGGTTTACATATTCGTTAAGAACCCCAACATCTGTTAGACAACAAACTTCTTCTCTGCCAACTCTTATACAAGTCCATTCTCCATTGTATTGTTTCGACCCAATCTTATCTATGTACTCTAATTCATGATCCAAACCCCATCAAACTTCGCCTCCCAATAAATGCTATGTAAATTTGTTTCGCCAAAAATCATCTTCTCTCTTGCACTCCTTGTACCCCCCACACCACCCTCCGCCATCCCCCTTCCGCCTCACAGGCTATTCTCCCCCAAACCAATCCCTCCACCACCGCATCTCCACCTGTCCAATATTCGCGATTTTCCCCCCTTACCACCCATCCTCCACTGCTACCCCCACCTCATTATTTCATTACCCACAAACACCTAATGACACCTGTACGCTTAAGCTCCAGATCCTTTAATTGATATGTGATTGATAGTATCTTCACTAACACTTTCACATCCAATTTTTCTTTTTTGCGCTTTTTCCAAACCCTTTAAAATCAATACCATGTTTAATCATTACCCCGATCTAAAAAGTTCTTGCAGGTAGAAACCAATCGATCAGCTCGCGATAGCGCGGGTAGAAAGAGCCTATATGTACTATGCCACCTCAAATACAACAAAACTTCTCGCAGAACACCTCTCGATGGGTAAAGAGAAACTCGATAACTCATACATCTCGGAGACTTTATTAGCTTCAGTCTGTAACCGGAATACTTGACTTCAATGAATCCTGAAGTTCATAAAACTAATTCATATGATCTGATGAGCAAATACGGTGAGATAGTGTAGGATGAAGCGAGGATGAGTACTTCAAGAAATTATCACTATATCCTCAAATAACGTATTATAATGACCACTACTGACTCAGTCCTTTCTCAAATAGTACAACAAACAAAAACACATAAAATAAACAGAGCAAAGCCGGCAATCGCAATGTCACAATACACTCACCATTCATGTAAAGTTGTGAAGATAGTTATTTCATATATGTATATAGCATGTGAATATTTATGCACAGTGCTTATTTTCTGTTACCTCGTCATCTCGATCTCAACAGAAAATCAGCTGCTTCGGATGCGAACCCAAGAACGACCACTGAAGTACCAGTCAATAAAAGTAAAATAGTTTTTTTCTAACAGTAAAATATAAATCAATAAAAATTTGGCAAAAATAAATTTTCTTTATTCTTTTCGTCAAAATCACAAATTTTTAAGTTCCAATCTTAAGTTGTTAAGAGCCAAGAAACACACCATAGTGTATAGCAAACATTTGCCTAAGTGCTCATGTGCCTCTCGCTGACCGAACTTCCTCAAAATAAGCGATGGCTATCACATACCTCCTTCCTTAATATATCATTAGGCGGTAGCGTGGGGTCGTTCCAAACTCGCAAACGAACAAGTAGCTGCAGCACCATGCAATCCCAATTGATCCACATTCAGCGAATTATTTTTAAAACCGGAAGGCATGGGGTGTTGTTCGCTGCCAGACAAGGGCTCCGGACCGACAGTGCCAGGCCTCGAATTCAATCGGACCAGCCTAAGCGACCCGGCGGAAGCCCATGCACACCGAGCTAGTCAAAGCTCGTTTTTTTGAATGCGTGTTACATATATTTCTCATAAAATCTGACAACATTCTTTTTCACCATCTCCTTTAAACACTATATTAAAGCCATCAATTTAAACCCATAACGAAAGCGAGAAATCAAGACATTACGAAACGGCATGAAGTTCTAGATTCCAAGCTTTCAGAACATTAGAGAAGGCGGCCGAACACCGTAACGATACTATAGCACGCAAAGTAGCTCTATTCCACCATTGAATGACATTCGGCACTTGCACCCACCGAGTTAACACTACCCCCCATGTGTCTGACGCTGCCTAATCAAACCCATCCTCTCGATAACCTTTCCCTCCATTTAAAACAACCCAAAAACATTAAAAATTACGACATTTCACGACCTTTAAATCCGTGTTTAGAGAAGACGGGCCACCTTCTAGATGACCACCCAAATCATATTTTCCATCTCAACCATAGTACAAGTCCATCTATTATCCAATTATTTCTCTTAAATTTGAATCATGACCAATAATGGTCCCTGTGAACTAGTTATTCAGCCCCAAATACCGGCTAAATAGCGTCCTGAATCCTCACTCCCACGTGAAAGACATTACTAACGCCAGTGAATAACCTCTCAAGAACCAGTACCGTACCATAACCTGCGTTTCGCTCAAAAATAAACTTGTCAAAAATATCTGGATTACTTCAAACATAAAGCATAAGTATTAAAACGCTATATTCTATTGCTCACTTATAGCTTACGGAATGTTGCCGAGCGCATCCAACTTGTTGGCAGAGCCGCCTTCCTGCGGATCACCCAAGAATAGCTGAGCTAGTCTTATCACGAGTTCCGTTCTGTGCGCCACTGAATTAATACACCAGCGGTTGACTTCAGCCTGTCGCTTCCGAGGTGCGACGAAATGATGCCAGTCCAGTATACTGGGCCGGTGTATAACCCACAAGATTCACAAATAGATACTCACCAGTATCCTGGTCGTAAGAGAGCGAAACCAAGTGCAGTTGAGCTATGAAGAAGGCAACCAGATCGAGACTTTATAAAGCCAATACATACGTAAACATGTGCCAACACTAGCGATCATAATGAGTATGATACCGACACCGACAAAATGGATTATAATCATTCCCACCTCTTCGATGCCCTGATCCGCAGTTGGTATTATGATAATGTAGAAGACAGCCCTACAAGGAGGAGCAGCCGAATTAGATATGACATAAAGAATAATTTACAATAATTAGTCACCTATGTATATTCCACTTACCACAAAGTATCCTGTAACCTCGTGAAAGAAGTGGCAGTATTCTGTGACCTGGGCGAACATTGGATATAGAAAATGTGAATGCCTGCCTGGTAAAAAGGAGCAACCCTACCATATTGTTGGATCTTATCCATTTAACATGTCGTATCGCGCATAAGCAAAAAAATGTGAATGCTAGGAAGGTTCGGCAGATCAATTTATGTAAGTTTTTTGCCCATGATTAAACAATTTTCTCAAGCAAGTTTGATCACCAGTGAACAGAGCGTCCAACATTAAAAGTCGACTCACTAAACCAAATCCCTAATCAACTGAAGTTTGAAATCTCGCTAACCCACAGATTCCGAGATTTCCTCACACACACTAAACCTTATTCATGTATTGTCAACCACCAGAAAATCTAAACCGACAAATTCAGAAATCTCCATCACTGCAATTTATCCGTCAAAGATAGGTCCACATCAACAATTATGATTTTCTGTTACTAATATAAGATAATAGTTAAAATTCCTCCAGAATAAATGCTCCTCACGGAAATAATAACCTTAACAATCAATGCAGAATTAAAATTTTAGTATACCACCTCATGTTTGAGTGACATTGGAATAACTATAATTATTTTATAATCATCTAAGTACTGTCCCGACATATATCCTGTAAAAGTCCGTCACGTGCGTGCGGTTAAGATCCAAGTACCGCTGCACCAAATAAAAATTTACAAAAAAATAACTTAGTTCAAACTCCGAATGTCCAGAATAACACAACTAATCAACACACAATGCGTTCTCCTATCCCTCCTCGCATGAATGCTCGGTCCTAACCTCTCTCTTAGCTGTCCTGTTCCCTATTACAGACCCGAGATGCACGTACCTAAGCAACCCACAAATAACAATAATAAATAAAAACCTCCAATAAATTAAAATACATCCCACACTAATACCAAAACACCCCGCGTTCCTTCGCTCTCTAACGAACACCGAAGGATATGTCGAGACAGGCATATTTGAAATATTAATCTATACTATTTAAGCCCAACCAACACGAAAAACAGCACAAGATAATGTATGAATTACCTGAGTGTCATCACCTATCCGAAATCCGACATCGCTGATTATAATCCCGTATTGTGAACGCAACCACTGAAAACCAGAGACAATGCTCTCCCAACCACCGAACCATCGCGTCGTCAAAAATAAACCGACATCACCCGTAATTGTCCTTTCATGATATACCGAAATAACAAATAGATCAGTAAGTGAACACAATGCTTGGCGAAGCCATCACTATTGGTTCACGATTCAAGAAACATAAACAACTTGAATAGTCACACAAAATCACTACAGATCGAATCAGCCCTAGCAAGATCAAATATATCGCATGGCAAATCTCAATCTAAACCGAGATGCACAATCCCACAGAACTCATCGTTGTCGTAAAAACCAAACCGGGTCCACACCACCGAAACACCACACATCACACACAACACATTCAGCAGTCACACACAGATATCCAACAACTGGAACACCAGAACCGTAGAACTAGTACGTCCCCTAGAAAAAAAAAAGACAATAAAAGACCAAGTACCTATGTTTTATGAGTAAATAATATATTTCCAGTATCCGGGCAGTGGCCACAAAAACGGGCACAACAAAAAAACCAACAAAAACCACCAAATTGCAACAGACCCCCGCTCTCTTGCAAGCCTACCTCAACGCACTAAACCCGAATCACGCGGCGTAAGACACCTCCGCTGCCAACCACAGCTTGAAACGGCGCGGACAAGTTTCGACACCCAACTTCAAACAGCCTACATGAAAGCTGATTTCGAAAACAACACTTAAAGTCTAAACTTCCTATATGCCCGTCACTAATTATTCATATTACGCCCACAACCCTAACGTTACCATCATTTGCGCTGTTTGCGCACAAATCCTCTACAAGTGAAAAGATCATCGGCAAGAGGCAAAAAATTAACACACAAATAACGACAAAGAGAAGAAAAGATCAGAAAAAAAATTAACTCCTGGTCGGAAGCACTACAACGCCCAGCACTGTCTCGATGTTACGACCCCACTTCCAAATCGACAACAAGCTCGCTCTTGAACATCCACTATGAACAAACAAGCATCCGATACCACAACTTGTCAGCTCCTACCTAAGCTACATAATGGCTTATTAAAGGGTGGCCCAACAGCATCCACCACATAAGAAAACGTAAAAGAAAAAACCGCTATTAGAAATACATCCGACAGTAAATCACTCTCCGGTGAATTCCGATCCGTTGTTGACCCGTTATAAAAGTAAGGATAACAGCAAGCCTACCGACTTCCCTTCCCCCATCGGCCACGACCACGCAGACAGAGAAGCGCTCTGGTAACGTTGAGTTATGGGTAAAATTATAACAATCCGCAAAACATCTAACGTGGCTGAACCTGCGGCTATGTTAAGATGCAATACATACAGAAAGCTTATATGAATTCAAGACCTTGAAAAGCCAGACATCGCTTCAACGGAGCACCCCAGCAGAACATATACCTGGCACAGTTTTCAATATAGACTCGGGTATCAGCCGTAGTCTAGTCCATGAAAAAACCAAGCATAATGCAAGCATCCAACCGGTCACCAGACACACACACACAACCACAACGAAACGCACACAACAGCACGAAACCAAACCGACGCACAACTACACAGAGAACACACACACCACAAGCACCAACAGACAAATTACTGAAATTATAAGAATAGATTGAAAGACATACACTACAATGACACAGCGACGAGTTGCTCTCCAAGCCATTTACCATTTCAATAGTAATAGTTAAATTACTTAACCTTATTGTTACAGAGATATCAATCCTCTGTCCAACTATCCTTGTTACCACTCTTTCGCTCTTCTCATAAAGTTGCTTTGATAAAGTGTTCTCTAGAGTTTTTACATCCTTGTCACAAAATCACTTCCGTTTGCTTCACCGATGTATCACTGGTGCGCAAGTACCGTGGCTCCTCAACATTCCCACGTTTCTCTTTTTTTCAGAATCCGGTTCACATTGGTTCGGCTTGCAAGCAGTCTTGACTGGATATTGACGCTTTGCAAATGTGTCGTAAAAGAATTGCATCATGCAATACCTCTTTAAACACTTATGTACATGCCACAGAACCTCTGACGAACATATATGACAAACAGAACCAGGTAAATTAAGGAAAGTCTTT
>CM068957.1:122848257-122867985 GCA_035128595.1 Eptatretus atami
CACATCACGAAACAATGTTAAATAAGAAAGAAGGGGTTTCATCTACATATATGGAATGCAAAGATGGGAAGGCGGGGGGGGGGAAGAGCGGGTGTAAAGCTGAGCCAAAGAAAGTTTAAGATTGAGAAAAGGAAGGTGAACTGTTGGAGGCAGGGAGGAGGTGGGAATTAAAAGGATAAAGATGGTAGAAAATTTGGGAAAGTGAAATTAAAGGGAGTTAAGAGAGGGTGTATTTGATCGATCTACTCAACTCCACCTCATATGGACTTGCTCTTGATGAAAGAAAAAAAAAAAAACGACATTGCTTCGTCCCTCATATGCACGTGCCTCATAAAAAAAGCCCACAATAATAATGGAAAAACAATAAAATCATCGCTTCGAGTAACTGCTATAGAGATATTAACAACCACCTGAAAGTACACTGCATTCATCTGAATTCGTCAAATGTCATCCTTACGCGAGTACAAAGGCAACCAATGTGAATCATTGTATCGATAGAAACACAAAACTTCTACTGCTGATCGGAATACAGTTTTCGATTCCATCTTTCATGCATAAACATGTCTTGTTCTGTTTTTCTTGTTTATCCGTCTACTGTGTTAATATCAATTGATTTTCTGTAAGAAAAGATTACGTGCCAAAACTCAACTGCAGTTTTATTCACAATCTAAGATGTATTTTTGTATGTACCATTCTGATATAAAATGAGAAGATGAAGGAAAACTTTGGTGCGGTGATTGACGAAAAATTAAGAGACAAAACTTGCGATGAACACATAGTTAATTTGGTTTCTGAGGTGGGTAGTGATTCAGGCTCTTTTAAGCTACCATGCCAGCCCAATGCTTAAACCTATCATGATCGAGCTACATGTATATTTTGCATGTGACATGGCGCGAATGCTCGAGAAACTTCCCATCCCTCCTACGTCCCTTACATTCCCCTTCCCTTCCTACAATAACTACTAAACTTCTTTACTTTTCTCCACACTTTCTCTCTCTCCATTTTTCCTCTCCGTCATCCTCGTTTCTCTTGCTTTTCAATAGTCCTCAATTCAGTCTCTCCCCTCCCCTTTAGTTCAAATATTACATAGATAACCCGTTAATTAACAAATCAGCAGACATCACCATTTTCTCATGATAAATTCGATATGTAGCGTGGTCCAAAATTATCATAACAGCATGAGATTTTGATGACAGGTAAGTGGGCATCGCTCGCATTTACAAGATCACAATCATCGATTAGAAACTCTTTCGATCGTGCCAATGAAAGTGAAGGACAGCGCTCAATACGGAGATGAAATCGCACATATGAGGCTGCTCAAGGTTCAACGATTCCAACACAAACGGCAGAGGAAGAGAGAGAAATAAGAGAAAAAGAAAAGAAACTACAGAAGGGCACTCGGCTTGGGCGCATACCTTCCGCCAGTAATCCTGATCCACGAGAACTAATCGGGCCGCAATAACTTTTTTTGATATCAATGCTACGCAGTACTATATGCGTTTTTTGGCCCTTATGCAATTGTAAAGAATCACTTTAGAAATTAAATAATTCTTGTATCCAGATCCGGATTCGGATCTTCACCAACATCTGAATCAATTCGTCTTGTGACACACCCAACGTGTCACACCAAGTTTATCTGAATCACGTCCAAAACTTTTTGAGATACTCGTGCTATATATCGTTTAGCACTCTCTAATGGTGAAGAATCACTTTTAAAATTATCAGATGCCGGATCTTGGATTCGGATCTTTACGAAATTATCAATTATTCCTTGTCAATGCCCCAATGGTCCACCAACGTTTGTCCTGAATCGTCCACAACTTTTGAGATATGTGCTATAATATCGGTTTAGCACTCTCTCAATGGTGAAGAAATCACTTTAAAAATTATCAGATCGGATCTGGACTTTCGGATCTTAAACGAAATATAATAATTATTCTTGTCACTAATGCCCAATGTGTCCCCAAGTTTTGTCCGAATCCGTCACAACTTTTTGAGATATCGTGCTATATATCCCTTTTGGCCTTATCTCTCAATGGTGAAGAATCACTTTAAAAATCCTAGTAGGCCAGAACTCAGGATCTTCAGCTAAAACTCTAATTCAGTTCAAGCTTGTCCACATCACATGTCCACAAAATTTCAATTCGATCCGTCACTAACTTTTTGAGATATCGTGCTATTATCCTTTTGGGTCCTATCTCTCATGGTGAAGAATCACTTTAAATAATTTAGTAGCCAGACCCGGATCTTCACTAAAATCTAATATTCAGGCCTTGTCACACATCGAACTCGGTCCAAAATTCCATCGGATCCGTCCCCAACTTTTGAGATATCCCTGCCACACAAACAAACAAAAAGACCGAAAGGGGTGAAAACCATAACTACTTTAACCTTTGGTGGGGGAGAGAAAGAGAGAGAAAGAGAGAAGAAGAGCGAAAGAGAAAGAGAAGAGTTCTGGTTGAAGAGAATCTAATTCAACATGGAATGCTTTCACTCAAGGAAAAGCAAAAGATAATTGATTATATCATCAAAATACTTTCATAAACTGGAATGTTTTCATGCTATCCTCACTGTATCAGTGCATTTCCCTCAACTGTATGCAGGTATTGCTATATCATCATCAGTGCACATAGTTTAATTAGATAATGATCATCAGAAACCAGATTTAGAATAGACATCCACGTGCTTGAAGCTCAAATAACAAGAAGCAGCCGTGAACTCATTATTGCAGTTGCAGCAGCATTATAGTGTGAAAGGGTTGGAGACAGTGCAAAAAAACTTTGCCGCCACTGAAAAAGTTGCAGAGCAAAAACAGGAGTAATATTCAACTGTTGAGGACAACTGGCGCCACTGCTGGGGGGGAATCGTGAACCTGGCTGGAACTGATAGAAAATGTCAACCATCTGTGCTGAAGGTTCATCCTTTATGATTTGGGGGAGGAAAAACATTTTCATTCGGACCTTGTACAGTATGTGGTGATCATTGTAAGAGTATTCTCATGTTTGGATAGTAAGTGAGTTCACTTCTTGGTGCCATTCACGATGTGTTGTTGCTAGTTTTTGCTGGTTATGGTGCATTCTGGAGAAGCTTCTGCTCATTGAGTATTGATGCAGATGGCACGCTTAGCAGCCACAGCTCGGTTCCGCGCAAGGCAGATCGCACAACATAAGGACACGCGTCGCGCTGATCGACGCATATACGGGCAGGGAGAATGCAGCTCTCAGGGCGTAAGGACCCGGCAGAGCTTAGAACAGAATAAAACAAATTAAATTTCTCATCGTCTTTCATCTACGATTTGATAAAAAAAGTTCATGTTATTCTGCTTATGTGGACAGCCAAATTAATTCCGTATGAACACAAATGGAAGAGAAGCCAAGTAAGTGGGATCATGGATTGGTGTATACGCCAAAGGCAAATGTGACTTTTTCCTGTGTATTATTGCATTTCAAGAACTTCGAACAGCAATCGGAAAATATCCAAACATCCAAGGCAGCAAAAAATGTATAATTTAAGAAATCATCAACATGTGAAGGCAGAGTGGGTGTCAGACGTCTTCGATGAAAGGCAAATTGAAGACGCTGGTTCTGCACACAACATCTTTATATTAGTTTTTCTCCAGGAAGTAAAAAATTATTTTGAAACATATAATATCTACTGTACATACATATTTTCAAGTGTTTGTGTGTTTGTTTTTTGCGTTGGTGTGTTTGTACGTTATTCATTCACGGCTTGAACCGTAGCACCGGAGGAGCCCAAAAGCTTTGGGTGGAGTAACTTAGGATCTGGGCAAGGTTTCCAAGCTTGCCACTCCCCCCCCCCCCACCCCAACCTCCCGTCAATGGAAATTATCTGTATGTATGTTTGTGTATTTCTTAAAATCATGGAAAATAAAATGGCTGGGCCAATATCCTAACTTGAATTTGCAGCAAGTGCTGGGGTACCAGGTTCAATAGTCAGGGCACCAAGAAAAACCCTCCCTCCCTCCCACAAGGGAATTCTCTATGTATGTGTGTACCGGTCTGAAAAGCATAGAAAAAAACAAACAACAGCATTTTGCAAACGTGCTGGTCAGGTCATGGCACAGAAACAAAAATCCACCCTCCCTCCCCCCCCCTCTTCAATGTAGCTGATATCTCAAAAGTTGTGGACAGATTCAGCCGAAAACTTTGGTGGACAGGTTGGTTGGTGGTTTGGGAACAAAGAACCAATTATTAGAATTTAATTGTGAAGATCGGATTCGGATTGGATACTTAAATTTTAAAAATGATTCTTGACCATTGATGAGATGGTGTCAAAAACGATTTATAGAAATGATATCTCAAACCCGTGTGGAGGCTTATGACAAAACTAGGTGGATGAGTTGCGGTGGGTGATAACAACTGAAATTAGATTTTGGTTAAGGTCCGAATCTAGATCGGCTATCATGGGATACAAACCATAAACTTGTTCAGCCTGGCGGAGGTGTGGGCTCACTCAAGTGCGTTTCGAGTTACGATAGTGTTGCAATTTAGCAGGAATGGGTAGTTCGACAAGGTACACACAGCAAATTAGACTACCACCTAATTTAATCTTCTGCAAGATCTTCAAGATTGAAGGAGGCAGAGGAGGCAGACTCAACCAGAACAAGAGGAAGACACAAGGAAGCACATGTTTCTTGTGTTGACGCACCTACAACTTATAACTAGCAAGAATAACACTAGCTCTTCTCAACATCCCAATTTCCTTCCATAATGCAGCACGGAAAGCAACACACACCTGTTGACATGTTTAAGTTCCTGGGTGTGGGAGATTTTCACCTTGCAACAACTTTTTCATAGATTTCTGGCCATATGGCTTTCAACATAATACCCACAGGGAATGAATATAATTTTAAAAGAAGAAGACTTGGAGGGGGGGGGGTGCGGATGAGAGGAGTGTGATTTTGATGATGTAAATGGTATGACTTTGAATGACTCCTGGAGAATGCAACATAATTACAGTCCATACCTGAGGAAGCCAGGCCAGGTGGCAGGGTGGTACTGGAAAGACTAGTGAGCATCTCTGTGACTTTGTAAGTTCACCACTAGCAAACTGGCCCCTTCCAACAACAGTCATTCCGCTGGATGTGAATACTATGTGAGTGGAGAGTAGGTGTCAGCCCATGGCAGATTAAAATTGTATGTTTTGGATAAGTGAGTTTTCCAATACAAGTGAGTTAACTAGGCTGGTACATAAAACGTAAAGGCACACAAAACAAGATAGAAGTATTTCAGCCATTTTGTTTGGCAGTTGTTCAATAAGCATAATACATGAGTTCTCCAGTGTGTGACGATAGAAGTTTCAAACCCAACTCATCAAATTAACGAGAACTTGCAAATTTTCGGAGTGATGAGTTGCTCCAATGATATATTTGGAAATGGTCATTTCCAATAATTCCATGGTTTAGGATAAATAATATTTTATAGTATGCAGAGACATTCTATGACAGTCCATTTAGTGGCAAAATGAAACAACTAAACACAACAGGTAGTTAAAAACAGAAGAAGAAAAAAAAAGATTCTAAGTGTGTGAGTGAAGAAAAAAAAGAAGAAAAATACAATATGGAAATAAAATAACAGTAGGTATATACAACAAGAAACTGATCTACCTTCAACTGTAGACCTGCTGTAGGAAATGCTTTCTTTCCAAGATACACCTACCCTCAGGGTGTCCATAGAATATCGTGTGTTCTGGCCATGTAGAAAAGAAAGTCAAGAAATGTGATCTGTCTGGTAATCTCTCTGATTGGAGACCTCATGACTGCTAAGGTCCAGGTTAAAATCCATACAGTGTGCCATTGTCACCCTAAAGCCCTTGTAATTCACGTGAAGTTACATGACATCACTTAATCACCTTATCCTACCTTTAAAATAGGTACAAGGTCCTTCATCTAACCTTGGTTATTGTAGGAGAGAAATATTAAAGAGTTCTAACACAAAGTCAGATTGATAAAATTGTCACATCAGAGGCTTGAGCTAATGCACGCACTCTGCACTGGAGGTTGTAAACAGATCTGTGATTGACTGAAGGATGTTCAAAATTTCACTCTATGACTGCGTTTTTGTTTGTTAAAAGTTACTGTGTTTAATTTCATTTATGATCTGCAAAACGATCGGCCAATAAGTAACAAATTTGGTGATTGGTTGCGCGCGAAAGCAGGCAGGCGGGAAAAACATTTCTTTACAATTAACTGAGATACGGGAGGGGAGAGACGAGATGATAATATCATAATATATAATAAATAAATGGACAGACCAGGTGCTCAAAAGACAAACGAGTAAGTTAAGCACTTACATACAAAATAAATAACCCCGCTGATGGTGCCGACATACCAGATTCAAACTCTTACAATGGGCCAAGGCAGGGACTTAAGGGCAGGCATGTCTGGTTGTTGCTGAACCACATGTTGTCATTGTGTAGGCTGTTATTGCAGAGGGTGAAGGAGTAGCATGGGGTGGAAGACGAGAGGATACAGCGATTGAGGAGGAATATCACGTTTCCCCACTCAAGGTCCAACTCGGGGAGTGCAAAACCAAAGAGAGTGAGAGAGGGAGATGTCTTCTCCAAAAGGTCCAACTGCGCGTGCACATGGCTTTTACACCCAAGGACTGCCCTCTGATAATGCGGCTGGTTCCCGTCATTGGGGCGGCTCCGTGGAGGGAGGGGGTGGGGTGTGTGGTGGGGGAGCCCCCTAAAGTGTTCCTGCCCAAACCTAAGCCCACAGCTCACCACAATGCTGTTCGGCCTGCAGATCTTCTGGCCAACAGCCGCGTGATGTTGTCCATTTTGTCTAAGAAGTAGTGGCTTCCTTGGGTGCATTTTTGTGCCAAGTCCTTTACTGGCCGTCGCTTGTACAAGGATATTTTATACAATACAACCTTACCCTATTCTGATCTATTGGTTTTACAATCATCACCATCCGTCAATGCACTATTACATACAACTTTCCCCTGAAGATCGCCTAATACAGCAGTTTATTCTCCAATACTCGAGCCATGTTATACTATTCTTATTAACCAACCTCCTCTTTGAGACTGAATATGAATGACATGCAATTGCAGTATAATACACCAATGAACTTTGTAGGTGCATATTTTGATAATTATAGGTTAACATATTAATAATTAACATCACATGGAATATTACGCTTGCAGTTTGCTGCCGCAAGGCATTGAGGAAGACGCTGTGGATGAAAAAGATCGGAAGAGGTTGATTGTATCGAAAAGCAAGTGGCCCTTTGCAATCTCAAAAAACATCGCTTCATAACTCACCATTATCCCTCATAGTTCATACAACAAATCTTAAAATCACTGTGAAGGTATGCAAATCACGTTAGAGAAGGTGAGAGTGAGAATAGGTGCACATGGTGGGAAATGCATGACTTTGTAGAAAGGGCAGCTGAATTGGAATTAAATGTCCTTACCAGCAAGCACGAGTCGATATATCCGACCGTGAGCGATTAGCGTATAGTGGTGCAAGGATCAGTCCCGGAGGCCACGTTGCGCTACAAATTGTCTGTCTCAGAGCCTGCAGGGGCACTTGGTCGATGTAAATAACAAAACCAAGAACCACTGATTAAATAACTTTACCACCCTCTGTAATCTGCACACGACCTCGCGACCAGAAAATTAACAAGAGCGAGAACTTGCTTTTGGCCAATACGTCCCAAATCAGTCCAATGAAGAAAAAGAAACCCAATAACCCACGTGTTTGGGTTCTCTTCGGTAAATAAAAGAAAGCAAATTGGCATTTACTGATATCTTTTGTAACACTAGAAACGCAATAAAGACAACCAGGGTAAACAACCGGAGTAAAAATTAGTTGGCTTTAAAGCACGTCGAGCCGATAGTGAACTTCCAAAATGAATATGAAGAAACTCTCCAACACACCATGTTTCATTCGTCTCCAGCGTTTAATCTCTTTCATATCTAAAATACCTGATGTAACATACATGAAGGCAAAACATGTGTCACTTAATGTACATATACTAATCATTCGTGGTTTATATACCTGGGATTTATTACAATTTGCCTGGGCCATGACAACACCCAGGCTACGCTCAGCTAATCTGTGCTAGCTGTCATGGCAATGCCAACACAGATTTTTATTGGGTGGAGTCGGGTCAGCTGTCCAGCAAGGGGTGTAAGCAGTGGGGTGGAGTCAGGCAGCGGAACCTACGCTATATAATATGATACTTCTGATTTGGACGTTCTCATAACTGCTGCGTCATCAACTCTCCAAAGGTTAGGTGGGAGGAAGCAACGGTCTAGGTAGGAGGCTCTTCACATAACTGTTGGGAGGTGATGACGCCATCAGTAGAGAACGTCCAGTCAGAATTGACTTCGTTTGATAGGCTTCTATAATATGATATTTGTACATCCAAAAAGGGCATAACTCTGTGAAAAATTGACGAAACGCCCTGAAACCGAACTTGTTCTGTAAAAACTTATTTAAAAGAAAGCATGTACAAGTTTTCAGTTGAATATGTTAAAGGATTGGGGAACAAGTTGAAAAACCACAGGTGGGATGACAGACAGATATACAGAGAGAACCCTATCGTCCCTCCGGTGATTACCAGTAGGGAACAAATAAGTCAATGTGCGATGGATTAGTTTATTAATAATTCTCATGAACTGTTCGGCCTTACAGAGGATTTGCTTCGTGGTACGGAGGTGTGGATTGGCAAATGAATGCAATGAATGTTTTAAAAAGGCAGTGCAAGTTATCAACTAAACTTTGGGACATTTGTTAGACAGCTGATGCACGCCGGGCGCATTTTCTGAGGTTGTGGGTTCAAATTTGATTTCACTTTTTCTCTTTCATTTTTTTTTTCCTTAACAGCTCGTCTTCTATACACCGAGTGGCATAATGTTCTCGTTGAATTATTGCTCTTCCAGAGCAAGCAGAAACAGTTATTTCAAACATTGCATGCTCTGGAAATACTCATATGATTTTTCCTGATTATTACCTCGCGCACCGAAGAGGTGGACGGGGTTCATGTTTTCCTCCTGTTTTGGCTGTCTGGTTAGTTTGTCCTGTGAAGCAGGATATCTCTGAAAAGGATTGCTGATGAGTTCGGACGAAATTCGCGTGGACAGGATGGGTGTGTGACAGGACGAATCGATTAGAATTTGGTGAGGATCCGGATCTAAAAGTGAGATTTTTAAAGTGATGTCTTCACCGATTGAGAGAAAGTGCCAACAACGATTATATATCCACAATAGTCTGAAAAAGTCCCTGATTACTGATGTGTTTCGTCGCGAATCGGAGCAAATGTGGTGGACAGGTTTGGACGTGTGGGAGCAAAAGAATTGATTATATTTTGTGAAGCTCCAGATCTGTTCAGTGAAGTGATTCTTCCCATTGAGAGATACAGGGCCAAACATGATATATGGGATGATACTTCAAAAAGTTGTGAATGGATTATGACAAAATTTGGTGGAGAGTTAGGGTAGGTGACAATACAAGTGATTAAATTTGGTTCAGGTCAATGATGCAGATCCAGCCTATGCATCGTGGAATACAAACGTAATCTGTTCAACCTGGTGGAGGTAGGTGCTCCCCTGAATAAGTTCTCATTTTGTTTTTGTTTTCAAGAAGTTAGACATTTTCTGTTGGCACGCCCAACTTGTCTACTTTCTTTCCTTCTCTTTGAAACATTGCCCATTTTACTTCCGAAACCTGATAGTTTGCCATATCCTCATAATTATAAAACTCAAGAAAATGATGTGATCTACATAAATATAAGGGGTATGTTGAAAAGTAATGCCTCCTATTCTTTTTCTCCAAAAAGGTTAAAGGATATTTTGAATGAAACAAAACGCAGTCTGCACAATTAGTTCTTCCGCCAATGTGTGCGAAGTTTCGTGATTTTGACATGAGATGTCTCAATGATCGCAAGTCCAAGATTGGCAGAGAGCAGACACGACGTTGTCAGTAGCTTTGAGGTGTGAAGTGCTTCAGATGAGAGTTGTGATGACTGACTGATGTTGAGACGTTGCGATGAGATGACTGGAGATGAGTGTTTGAGATGAGTGTTGGGATGAGTGAACTGGAGATGAGGTGACTGGAGATGAGAGTTGGGTGCACCATTATGATATGATTTGATCCTGAGAGTAAGGACAGTCAATGCAGTTCCACCCACAAGGAATCAACCACTTCAACTTGCTCCGTTCAGATTTCATCTCTTCACCAAGCGTAAGAAACACCTTCATGGTAGAACATTTTTCTCGATGATTATGTCCAAGTCGGCTGTGAAATGCTGGTTGTCAGCAGGATTCCAGTTACATTGTCAGCAGCATCACAAACTACTTGACGTTATCAGAAATGTGTGGACCTTAGAGTGGTGATTATGTTGAGAACTAATAAGAACTAGTGGTTACAATAAAGATTTATGTAAATATATGTCTGTTTTCATTCGAATATCTCTACCAGATTTTGAAGAAAATAATAGGCAGGCATTTACTTTTCAACACTTTTCAACATGTACATAAACTGTGCTACCTTTAAATATTACTCATTGCTACTGTAAGCAGATCTTGTGTAGACCTTTAGGCAATCACCGATGGGTATTTCACCTAATTTGCGACATAATACTGATTACTCGATATGCGGAGAACCTTCCTGGTTATTCATTGTTAACGCCAATTCAAATGAAGTTTCCTGTAATATGAAATAAAGAAGACTGTACAACACGAGACACACAGCAGTCTACACAATAACTTTCGAATCAGTATGGTGATTTTCTGTGCCTGAAGAGATTCTTCCGCTTTCATGATGCAATGTTGGCTAAATTTCTCTTCTCATGAACATTGTTCATGAACTTAGCTTACAAAGTCAATCCACTCCCACTTGTAATAATTGAATCATGTCTGTTTTCATCACTACAATCCACCTTTGATTTTGGCAGTCATAAGATGGTTGGCGTAAACGTTTCCCATGGTGAAGAAAATGCTCTATCTTCTGACATATTTAGCGCGTCGGGCAGGACGCTGTGTAGTTTTAACAATTCACCACTTCCTGCTTGGATCGCAGATGCTTCAGAGGTGCAAATCTCCACTGTCCTGCTGGTGGAAGACTCTGGCCTCGACTGATTTTCAGCAGCCTTAAAGTAACGCTTTCCAACCGCACGGGTTTATATTCGTGTGATTATTAAAAGCAATGTAACATTTTCCCTGTGATATCCATGTCCATTATCTTGGACGGCTTTCCACGGTGTAGCTTTCGCCAAAATGCATCACCGACTGCTGCACGCCGGTGGACAACGGTGCCCTACAATTCTCCGTCAAATTCCATCCATCGCGGGCAGATTTGGCGCTTGTTGCCCAACTCTTTTCTGAAATGGTAGATTTCTATTCAGTTTCTTAACGTGGTCAAACATCCATGAAGTGTTTTCCAAGGTTTGTTCACGAAATTGATGAACTTCCTGTTTGGGGTAACAAAACGAATGTGTGACGTCACTAATTCTGGCCATTTTTTTTTTTTGTTTTTTTTGGTGGTTGAGGAAAGCGAGTCAAAAGTTCTTCTGGCATGCTGGCACCTCGAAAGCCAAAATACTCGGATTTCATCATCAAGTTCAGTGTTTTGTGGCCACTTTTTGGCTCGTGCTGGCATTCACCATAAGATTGAGTTCCAACAAATTATACGTTATAACCGGAATTTTTTCATTCCCCATTTTGTGTGCAATGAAGTGCATGATATAGATGGTGATGCCTCTGGCAACATGCGGGAAGATTATTTTTCAGCTACCACAGCATTTTTCTGATCATAAAGAAGTTGAATATTGAATACGCATAATACCTTTCCAGGACTTTTAATTCGTGTTTTTACAAAGGGGGGGGGGGGGGGGGGGGGAAGCGTTACGCATCATGTAACTGGAGGGGTTTTCCAGCTCTTTGTCATCCCCACTTCTCACCCACCTCTCCCCCCCTCCTGATGAGAACTGAGTCGAGAGCCTGATGAGCGATATATTTAATGTGATGGTGGTGCAGCACAGGCATGATGGGCCAAATGGCTTTCCTCTGCAATCAAAGTTTCCTTGTTTTAGATCTATTGGTCTCATATCGATGTGGTCACAAATTTCAACATTGTGACGCAACACACATCATCTATTGTGTATTTGCAGCAGAATCACATCTTTACTTCATGGAAAGTAAAGACGGGCACTTCGGTATTTTTCCATGACGTTGCAATCAGGAGGGACACGGTGATGGGAAAAATTGATCAATGGACGCTATTTCCACATTTACCAACATAGGCAGACATTCTCATACCTGGCGGACATCTGATCACGGCAACGTGCTTCAAAGCTTTTGGCAAACTAAAACTTGAGAAAACGCATACGCTGATACGTGAAGAACGAATCGCATATGAAGAGCATCTTCTCTCTCTCTAGTCGAGTGCAGCCTGTGGCTGCCTGGCTTGCATCATTGGTTGGGAATGTGGCTTCCGCTTGATGCAGTGGTCCCTTATCAGTTGCACTGGTGCTCATTTTGTCCCGACTCGAAAGGATTACAGGCTGAGTCAACTCCTGGTGTATTTTAATTCAGCGGCGCAATGGGGCTTGAACTCAGGACCGCTAGGAATGCCCAAGCGCCACCGTACACCCTAAGCCAACACCAGCTTAAGAGCACCTTTGATTCCTATAATCATGGCATTGTTTTTTTCTGACGACGAAAATACGGAAACCTCCATAAAGGGTTGTTACAAAAAATAAGGGTTTTTCCGTACACATACAGAAGTAGCTTTACCATGCAACACAGTTTTCCTCCACAATGGAATCTCATCCTGCTGACTGAGCAGTGAAGGGGCTTGTACTGTGAACCCTCAGCATTGGGTAGTGAGGTACACGGAATAACTGGACTGAGGTCTGCAAGGAGTGTGGATAATCTGAACTAGCTGAAGTCCTGTCCTCTCCTCGTACATCAAAGATTGGCCCAACAAAAGTTCTCAGCATTTGTGGAAGTTAAAAGGTGTGGCATGTATCAGTTCGGGAGTTTACAAAGGACACAAGCAAATGATAGTTAATGCAACAAAAATGTACATAAAGTTTTTCTCTGCTAGAAGGGCTCAAGAGTGAGCCTTTTTAAATTATCTATAAGCTGAAACTGACCTGAAGGTCTGATCTGTTATAAATTATCTCATTGTCCAATACCTAGTTTTAGTCCCTTTGTGTTGGCCACAATTGTAAACCATGTATTTTCCTGCAGACCGCAGAATGGACAGATGCACTGAACCTATCTCCTTGGCCACTCTTGTGTGCCCTTCAATATGGTGTGGCAACCTGGTTGTGATTTCCAAGATCTCTAAATTACTAGCTTAAGAGGTCTAGTCTTACATGGAATGTCTGACTTCCTCAAGCATGCAACAGTGTGTCACTCTAGATTGGTGTCTTTTTAAGCCCAAGCTCCCTGTGATAAGCTGGTTTTCCCTTCAGGACGCCTCCTCAGACTATATTCTGTTTATAATATCAAAATTATGAACTATTAGCCTCCAAGAAAACTGCCTTTGCACTTTGCTGATAATGCGATACTCTGAGGAAACGTCCAGCAACCTAACAGGAAGGGACTTGGCCATGTATGCCTGTTTAATCAAAATAAAATCTTCAAATTGGCTATCCAGCATGGACCAATGACTTTTAATTCCAGGAAATCTTTTTTGTTTTTCACTCCAATCAAGCAAGACTACCACTGTACACAATGCTTCGCAGTACACTTAGTGCACATGCTTTGATGCGCAGATCCATGTAACCCCTGATCATCTGATCTCACCAATTTTTTTTGTCTAACCATTTAACCAAGTTGGCATTCCATAACAATCGGCTTCTTAATTTAAAAAAAGCATTCATCGCAGTTCAATGAAGTTAGCTTTTCTCCACTGTGGGCTTGGGGCTCCAACTACCATGTAGTTATTAATTCAATACGATTCAACCTAAAGTGCTGAGATCATTGCATTTCCACAATGAAGCCCTTGATCATGCTTTACTCCAAAATCCCAACTACCAACTTAAAACAGGTTGGCAGCTCCATGGTCTACATTTATTTTCCTCTGGTCTCATTCCTCTTGTCCTGCACAGCCGCTATGCCCAGCCCACATCCTTGTAATGTCAGACACATACAGGAAGTGAACAAAAATGGAAAACCTAGGGTAAAATGAGGTGCACCAAGTATATTGAAGCAATGGCTTGCACAAGTAATGGCATGTGTTTAAAATGAAGCAAATAACATCCCCAGCATGCATCGGGGTATGTATAAAAATGTGCACAAGGCCTGGTTGCCTCATAATTTTGGCCATGCATGACTGAAAAGGAACTCAGTGACTTTGAAAAGACAAAGACAGTTCAATTTGCTGATGTTCACAAGCAAAGGTGTCTAGATGATGTCGGCATGGGAAACCTCCGAGGCGAATACATCATCAAGAAAAGGCAACAGTGGGCAGAAGCATATACTCCAGGATCGTGATATTATCCATTCGCATTTCTGTAAAGACTAGTATAAATTTCAACTGGGGCACGAGGCATAGTTTCATAAAAATGGTCCATTGAGAAATTCACAGACGTGGGATAACATAGTCGATTTTTGCAGTGCACAAGACCGCTCATTGCACAACCAGGCAATTTGCCCATTTGCGAGTCCTGTGGTGCAAAGAACACAGGGAATGGACCACCAATGCATGTGGAGGGAAATGTGATTGGTCAGATGAAAAAAAAAAAAAACGACATTGCATTGTCATCATATCACGTGCCTCAAAAAAAAGCCCAAATAATAATGAAAACAATAAAATCATCGCTCGAGTAGACTGCTATAGAGATATTAACAAACCACCTGAAGTACACTGCATTCATCTGAAATCGTCAAAATGTCATCCTACGCGAGTACCAAAGGCACCAATGTGAATCATTGTATCGATAGAAATCACAAAACATTCTACTGCTGATCGGAATACAGTTTCGATTCATCTTTCATGCATAAACATTGTTGTTGTTTTTTCTGTTTATCCGTCCTATGTGTTAATATATTGATTTTCTGTAAGAAAAAGATTACGTGCCAAAACTACAACCTGGCAGTATTATTCACAATCTAAAGATGTATTTTTGTATGTACCATCTGATATAAAATGAGAGATGAAGGACAAACTTTGTGCGGTGATTGACGACAAAATTAAGAGACAAACTTGCGATGAAACACAATAGTTAATTTGGTTTCTGAGGTGGGTAAGATTCAGGCTCTTTTAACAGCTACCATCGGCCAGCCCAATGCTTAAACCTATCCATGATCGGAGCTACATGTATATTTTGCATGTGAACATGGCGCGATGCTCGACACCTTCCCATCCCTCCTACGCTCCCTACATTCCCCTTCCCTTCCTCCAATCAACTACTAAACTTCTTTACTTTCTCCACACTTACCCTACTCTCCATTTTCTCTCCGATCATCCTCGTTTCTCTTCCTTTTCAATAGTCTCAATTCAGTCTCTCCCTCCACCCCTTTAGTTCAAATATAATAAATAGATAACCCGTTATACAAAATCAGCAGACATACCATTTTCTCATGATAAATTCGATATGTAGCTGGTCCAAAATTATCATACAGCAATGATGATTTGTGATGACAGGTAGTGGCATCGCTCCATTTACAAGATCACAATCATCGATTACAAACTCTTTCGATCGTGCATGAAGTGAAGGACCAGCGCTCAATAAGATGAAATGACCATTGAGGCTGCTCACAGGTTCCAACGATTCAACACAAACCGAGAAGGAGAGAGAGAAATAGAGAAAAAGAAAGAAAACTAGAAGGGCACTCGTTGGAGCGCATACCTCCGCCACGTAATGCCTGATCCACGAGAACATATCGGGCCCAATAACTTTTTTGAAATATCATGCTACGCAGTACTATATCGTTTTTGGCCCTATCAATGGTAAAGAATCACTTTAGAAATTAAATAATTCTTGTATCCAGATCCGGATTCGGATCTTCACCAACATCGAATCAATTCGTCCTTGTGACACACCCAACCTGTCCACCAAGTTTCATCTGAATCCGTCCAAAACTTTTTGAGATATCGTGCTATATATCGGTTTAGCACTCTCTCAATGGTGAAAGAACACTTAAATTATCAGATCCGGATCTGGATTCGGATCTTTACGAAATATAATCAATTATTCCTTGTCAATGCCCAATGTGTCCACCAAGTTTTGTCTGAATCCGTCCACAACTTTTTGAGATATCGTGCTATATATCCTTTGACCTATCTCTCATAGGTGAAGAATCACTTTAAAAATCCTAGTAGCCAGATCGGTCTTCACTAAAATTAATCAGTTCAGCCTTGTCACACCATCGAACGTCCACAAAATTCATTCGGATCCGTCCACAACTTTTTGAGATATCGTGCTATATATCCTTTTGGTCCTATCTCTCAATGGTGAAGAATCACTTTAATAATTCTATAGCGAGACCCGGATCTTCACTAAAATCTAATCAGTTCAGCCTGTCACACATCGAACCGTCCACAAAATTCCATTCGGATCCGTCCACAACTTTTTGAGATATCCTGCACACCAAACAAACAAACAGACAGAAAGGGGTGAAAACATAACCTACTTTACCTTTGTGGGAGAGAGAAAGAGAAATAGAAAAGAAAGAGAAAGAGAAAGAGATTCTGGTTGAAGAGAATCCTAATCTCAACATGGAATGCTTTTCACTCAAGGAAAGCAAAAGATAAATTGATTATAATCATCCAAATACTTCATAAACTGGAATGTATTCATGCTATCCTCACTGTTATAGTGCAATTTTCCCTCAACTGTATGCAGGTATGCTATATCATCATCAGTCACATAGTTTAATTAGATAATGACATCAGAAACCAGATTTAGAATAGACATCCACAGTGCTGAAGCTCAAATAACAAAGAACCACGTGAACTCCATTATGCAGTGCAGCACATTATATGTGAAAGGGTTGGAGACAGTCAAAAAAACTTTGCCCCACTGAAAAAGTTGCAGAGCCAAAAACAGGAGTTATATTCAAACTGTATGAGGAAACTCGCCCACTGCTGGGGGGGAAATCGTGAACCTGGCTGGAAACTGATAGAAAATGTCAACCATCTGTGCTGAAGGATCATTCCTTTATGATTTGGGGGAGGAAAAACATTTTCATTCGGACCTTGTACAGTATGTGTGATCATTGTAGAGTATTCTCATGTTGGATAGTAAGTGAGTTCAACTTTGGTGCCATTCAGATGTGTGTTGCTAAGTTTTTGCTGGTTATGGTGCAATTCTGAGAAGCTTCTGCTCATTGAGTATTGATGCAGATGGCCACGCCCATTAGCAGCCACAGCTCTGGGTCTCCGCGGCAAGGCAGATCGACACACATAAGGACACGGTCGCGCTTGATCGACGCATATACGGGCAGGGAGATGCAGCTCTCAGAGGCGTAAGGACCCGGCAGAGCCTTAGAACAGAATAAAACAAATAAATTTCTCATCGTCTTTCATCTACGATTGATAAAAACAAAGTCTCATGTATTCTGCTTATGTGGGACAGCCAAATTATTCGTATGAACACAAATAGGACAGAGAAGCCAAGTAAGTGGATCATGGATTGTGTATACGCCAAAGGCAAATGTGACCTTTTCCTGTGTATTATTGCATTTCAAGAACTTCGAACAGCATCGGAAATATCAAACATCCAAGGCAAGCAAAAAATGTATAATTTAAAGAAATCACACATGTGAAGGCAGAGTGGGTGTCAGACGTCTTCGATGAAAGGCAAAATTGAAGACGCTGGTTCAGCACCAACATCTTTATATTAGTTTTCTCCAGGAAGTAAAAATTATTTTGAAACATATAATATCTACTGTACATACATATTTTCAAGTGTTTGTGTGTTTGTTTTTGCGTTGGTGTGTTTGTACGTTATTCATTCACGGCTGAACCGTAGCACCGAGAGGCCCCAAACTTTGGGTGGAGTAACTTTAGGATCTGGGCAAGTTTCAAGCTTGCCACTCCCCCCACCCCCCCACCCCACAAACCTCCCCTCAAGGAAATTATCTGTATGTATGTTTGTGTATTTCTTAAAATCATGGAAAATAAAATGGCTGGGCCAATCTCCAACTGATTTTGCACAAGTGCTGAGGGTACCCAGGTTCAAGTCAAGGGCACCAGAAAAACCCTCCCTCCCTCCACAAGGGAATTCTCTATGTATTGTGTGTACCTCTGAAAAGCATAGAAAAAAACAAACAAACAGCATTTTGCAAACGTGCTGGGTCAGGTCATGGACACAAAAACAAACAATCCACCCCTCCCTCCCCCCCCCTCTTCAATGTAGCATGATATCTCAAAGTTGTGGACAGATTCAGCCGAAACTTGGTGGACAGGTTGGTTGTGTGACAAAACAAATTAATTAGATTTTGTGAAGATCCGGATTCGGATCTGGATACTATAATTTTAAAAATGATTCTTGACCATGAGAGATCGTCGTCAAAAAACGATTTATAGAATGATATCTCAAAACGTTGTGGACGGCTTATGACAAAACTAGGTGGATGAGTTGCGTGGGTGATAAAACCAAGCTGATTAGATTTTGGTTAAGGTCCGGATCTAGATCCGGCCTATCAATGGGATACAAAACCATAAACTGTTCAGCCTGGCGGAGGTGTGGGCTCCACCAAGTGCCGTTCGAGTTACGACTGTGTTGCAATTTAGCAGGAATGGGTAGTTCGACAAGGTACAACAGCAAATAGACACCAGCCTAATTAATCTTCTGCAAGAATCTTCAAGATTGAAGGAGGCAGAGGAGGCAGACTAACCAGAACAAGAGGAAGACACAAGGAGCACATGTTCTTGTGTGACCACCTACAACTTATAACCTAGCAAGAATAACCTAGCTCTTCTCAACATCCCCAATTTCCTTCACAATAATGCAGCACCGAAAGCAAAACACACCTGTTTGACATGTTTAATCTGTCCTTGGTGTGGGAGATTTCACCTTGCACAACCTTTTCCATAGATTCTGGCCATATGGCTTTCACATAATACCCCACAGGAAGAATATAATTTTAAAAAAAGAAAGACCTTGGAGGGGGGGGGGGTGGGATAGAGAGGAGTGTGATTTGATGATGTAAATGGTATGACTTTTGGAATGACTCCTGGAGAAATGCAACCATAATTACAGTCCATACCTGAGGAAGCCAGGCCAGGTGGCAGGGTGGTACTGGACAGACTAGTGGAGAATCTTGTGGACTTTCGGTAAGTTCACCACTAGCAAACTGGCCCCCTTCCAACAACAGTCCATTCACCTGGATGTGAAATACATGTGAGTGGAGAGTAGGTGTACAGCCCATGGCAGATTAAAATTGTATGTTTTGGATAAGTGAGTTTCCAATACAAGTGAGTTAACTAGGCTGTACATAAAACGTAAAAAGGCACACAAAACAAGATAGAAAGTTTTCAGCCATTTTTGTTTGGAGTTGTTCAATAAAGCAAATCACATGAGTTCTCAGTGTGTGAGATAGAAGTTCAAACCCAACTCATTAAATTAACGAGAAACTTGCAATTTCGGAGTGATGAGTTGCTCAATGAGCTATATTTGGAAATGGTATTTCCAATAATTCCATGTTTAGGATAAATAATATTTTATAGTATGCAGAACATTCTATGACAGTCCATTTAAGTTGGCAAAATAAACAACTAAACACAAACAGGTAGTTA
>CM068957.1:122867995-122882005 GCA_035128595.1 Eptatretus atami
GAAAAAAATACAATATGGAAAATAAAATAACAGTAGGTATATAAACAAGAAACTGATCCTACCTTCACCTGTAGACCTGCTGTAGGAATGCTTCCTTTCCAAGATACAACCACCCTCAGGGTGTCCATAGAATCGTGGATGTTCCTGCCATGGTAGAAAAGAAAGTCAAGAAATGTGAATCTGTCTGGTAATCTCCTCTGATTGGAGACCTCATGACGCTAAGGTCCCAGGTTAAAATCCCATACAGTGTGCCATTGTCACCCTAAAGCCCTTGTAATTCACGTGAAGTACAATGACATCACTTAATACCCTTATCCTACCTTTAAAATAGGTACAAGGTCCTTCATTAACCTTGGGTATTGTAGGAGAGAAATATTAAAGAGTTCTAACACAAAGTCAGATTGATAAAATTGTCACATCAGAGGCTGAGCTAATGCAGCCACTCTGCACTGGAGGTGTAAACAGATCTGTGAATGACTGAAAGGATGTTCAAATTCACTCTATACTGCGTTTTTTGTTTGTTAACAAGTTACTGTGTTAATTTACCATTTATGATCTCCAAACGATCGCCCAATAAGTAAACCAAATTTGGTGATTGGTTGCGCGCGAAAGCAGGAAGGCGGGAAAACATTTCTTTACAATTAAACTGAATACGGGAGGGGAGAGACGAGATGATAATATATAATATATAATAAATAAATGGAACAGACCAGGTGCTCAAAAGACAAACGAGTAAGTAAGCACTTACATACAAAATAAATAACCCCGCTGATGGTGCCGACAATACCAGATTCAAACTCTTAACAATGGGGCAGGCAGGGACTTAAGGCAGGCATGATCTGGTGTTGCTGAACCACATGTTGTCATTGTGTAGGCTGTTATTGCACAGGGTGAAGGAGTAGCATGGGGTGGAAGACGAGAGGATAGCGATGAGGAGGAATATCACCGTTTCTCCACTCAAGGTCCAACTCGGGGAGTGACAAAACAGAAAGAGAGTGAGAGAGGCGAGATGTCTTCTCCAAAGGTCCAACTGCCGTGCACATGGCTTTTACACCCCAAGGACTGCCCTCTGATATGCGGCTGGTCCCGTCATTGGGCGCTCGTGGAGGGAGGGGGGGTGTGGTGGGGGGAGCCCCCCTAAAAGTGTTCTGCCCCAAACCAAAGCTCCACAGCTCACCACAATGCTGTGGCCTGCAGATCTCTGGCCAAACAGCCCGTGATGTTGTCCATTTTGTCTAAGAACGTAGTGCTTCCTTGGTGCATTTTGTGCCCAAGTCCTTTACCTGGCCTCGCTTGTACAGGATATTTTATACAATACAACCTTACCCTATTCTGATCTATTGTTTACAATCATCACATCCGTCAATGCACATATTACATACAACTTTCCCCTGACAGATCCCTAATACAGCAGTTATTCTCCAATACTCGAGCACATGGTTCATACTATTCTTATTAACCACCTCCTCTTTGAGACTGAATCATGAATGACATGCAATTGCAGTAAATAACACCAATGAACTTTGTAGGTGCATATTTTGATAATTATAGGATTAAACATATGTAATAATTAACATCATGGAATATTACCTTGCAGTTTGCTGCCGCAAGGCATTGAGGAAGACCTGTGGATGAAAAAGATCGGAGAGGTTGATTGTATCGGAAAGCAAAGTGCCCTTGTCCAATCGTTTCACCATGTCCTGCATAAAGAAGGTATGCACATCACGTTAGAGAAGGTGAGAGTGGAGAATAGGTGCACATGGTGGGAAATGCAATGACTTTGTAGAAAGGGCAGTGATTGGAATAAATGCCTTACCAGCACAGCACGAGCTCGATATACGACCGTGCGAAGGAAGTGTGCAGGATCAGCCGGGCCTTCCCACAAAGTCTGCCAGGCTGCAGGGCACTGGTGAATGAAAAAACACCAGAACCACTGATTAAATAACTTACCACCCTCCTGTAATCTGCACCACGACCTCCTGACAGAAAATAACAAGAGCGAGAATTGCTTTGCAATACGTCCCCAATCAGTCCAATGAAGAAAAAGAAACCCAATAACCCACCGTGTTTGGGTCTCTTCGGTAAAATAAAAGGAAAAGCAAATTGCATTTACTGATATCTTTTGTACACTAGAAACCAATAAAGACAACCAGGGTAACAAACCGGAGATAAAAATTAGTTGGCTTTAAAGCACGCTCGAGCCGATAGTGAATCCAAAATGAATATGAAGAAACTCTCCAACACACCATGTTTCATTCGTCTCCAGCGTTTATCTCTTTCATATTAAAAATACCCTGATGTACATACATGAAGCAAAAACATGTGTACAGCTTATGTACATATATAATACATCGTGGTTATATACCTGGGATTATTACAATTGCACTGGGCCATGGACTAACACCCAGGCCTACGGCCAGCTAATCTGTGCTACTTCATGCAATGCCAACACAAGATTTTATTTGGGTGGAGTCGGGTCAGCTGTCCAGTCAAGGGGTGTAAAGCAGTGGGGTGGAGTCAGGGCAGCGGAACACTGACCCATATATAATATGATATTCTGATTGGACGTTCTCTACTGCTGCGTCATCACCTCCCAAAGGTCTAGGTGGGAGGAGCAACGGTCTAGGTAGGAGGCTCCTTCCACATAAACTGTTGGGAGGTGATGACGCATCAGTAGAGAACGTCCAATCAGAATTGACTTCGTTGATAGGCTTCTATAATATGATATTTTGTACATCCAAAAAGGGCATAACTCTGTGAAAAATTGACGAAACGCCCTGAAACTCGAACTTGTTCTGTAACTTATTATAAGAAAGCCATGTACAAAGTTTCAGTTGAATATGTTAAAGGATATGGGGAAAAAAGTCTGAAAAACCACAGGTGGGATGGACAGACAGATATACAGAGAGAACACCTATCGTCCCCTCCGGTGATACCAGTAGGGAACAAATAAGTCAATGTGCGATGGATAGTTATTAATAATTCTCATGAGTACTCGGCCTTACAGAGGATTTGCTTCGTGGTACCGAGGTGTGGATTGCAAATGAATGCCAATGAATGTTTTAAAAAGGCAGTGCAAGTTATCAAACTAAACTTTGGGACATTTGTTAGACAAGCTGATGCACCCAGGCCATTTTACTGAGGTTGTGGTTCAAATTTGATTTCACTTTTTCTCTTTATTTTTTTTTCCTTAACAGCTCGTCTTCTATAACCGAGTGCATAATGTTCTCGGTTGAATTATTGCTCTTCCAGAGCAAGCACAGTTATTTCAAAACATTGCATGCTCTGGAAATACTTCAATAGATTTTTCCTGGATTATTACCTCCGCCACCGAAGAGGTGGACGGAGGTTATGTTTTCACTCCTGTTTGGCTGTCTGGTTAGTTGTCTGTGAGCAGGATATCTGAAAAGGTTGCTGATGGATTCGGACGAAATTCGGTGGACAGGATGGGTGTGTGACAAGGACGAATCGATTAGAATTTGGTGAGGATCCGGATCTGAAAGTGAGGATTTTTAAAGTGATTCTTCACCATTGAGAGAAAGTGCCAACAACGATATATATCACAATATCTGAAAAAGTCCTGATTACTGATGGTTTCGTCCGAATCGGACGAAATGTGGTGGACAGGTTGGACGTGTGGGACAAAGAAGAATTGATTATATTTTGTTGAAGCTCCAGATCTGGATTCAGTGAAGTGATTCTTCACCATTGAGAGATAAGGCCAAACATGATATATGGGATGATACTTCAAAAAGTTGTGAATGGATTATGACAAAATTTGGTGGATGAGTTAGGTAGGTGACAATACCAAGTTGATTAAATTTTGGTTCAGGTCCAGATGCAGATCCAGCCTATCAGTGGAATACAAACCGTAATCTGTTCAACCTGGTGGAGGTAGGTGCTCCCCTGAATGAAGTTCTCATTTTGTTTTGTTTTCAAGAAGTTAGACATTTTCTGTTGCACGCCCACTTGTCTACTTTCTATTTCCTTCCTCTTTGAAACATTCCCATTTTACTTCCGAAACCTGATAGTTTGCCATATCCTCATAATTATAAAACTCAAAGAAAATGATGTTGATCTACACTAAATATAAGGGTATGTTGAAAAGTAATGCCTCCTATTCTTTTTCTCCAAAAAGGTAAAGGATATTTGAATGAAACAAAACGCAGTCTGCACATTAGTTCTTTCCGCCAATGTGTGCGAAGTTTCGTGATTTTGACATGAGATGTCTCAATGATACGCAAGTCAAGATGGCAGAGAGCAGCACGACGTTGTCAGTGCTTTGTAGTGTGAAGTGCTTCAGATGAGAGTTGTGATGACTGACTGGAGTTGAGAGTTGCGATGAGATGACTGGAGATGAGTGTTGAGATGAGTGTTGGGATGAGTGACTGGAGATGAGTGACTGGAGATGAGAGTTGGGTGCACCATTATGATATGATATGATCCTGAGAGTAAGAGACAGTCAATGCAGTTCCACCACAAGGAATCACCAGCCTCAACTTGGCTCCGTCAGATTTTCATCTCTTCCCCAAGCGTAAGAAACACCTTCATGGAGAACATTTTTCTTCCGATGATTATGTCAAGTCCGCTGTGAAATGCTGGTTGTCAGCAGGATTCACAGTTACATTGTCACAGCATCACAAAACTACTTGAACGTTATCAGAAATGTGTGGACTAGAGTGGTGATTATGTTGAGAAATAAATAAGAACTATGGTACAATAAAGATTTATGTAAATATATGTCTGTTTCATTCGAATATCTCTACCAGATTTGAAGAAAAATAATAGGAGGCATTACTTTTCAACACTTTTCAACATGTACATAAACTGTGCTACCTTTAATACTTACTCATTGCTACTGTAAGCAGATCTTGTGTACACCTTATAGCAATCACGATGGTATTTCACCTAATTTGCGACATAATACTGATTACTGATATGCAGGAGAACTTCCTGGTTATTCATTGTTAACGCCAATTCATGAAGTTTCCCTGTAATATGAAATAAAGAAGACTGTACAACACCAGACACACAGCAGTCTCACAAATCAAACTATTCCGAATCAGTATGGTGACTTCTGTGACTGAAAGATTCTTCCCTTTCATGATGCAATGTTGGCTAAATTTCTCTATGAAACATTGTTTCATGAACTTAGCTACAAAGTCAATCCACTCCAGTAATAATTGATCATGTCATGTTTCATCACCTACATCCACCTTTGATTTTGGCAGTCATAAGATGGTTGCGTAAACGTTTCCCATGGTGACAGAAAATGCTCTATCTTCTGACATATTATACAGCCGTCGGGCAGGACCTGTGTAGTTTTAACCAATTCACCACTTCTGCTGGATCGCAGATGCTTCAGAGGTGGCAAATCTCCACTGTCACTGCTGGTGGAAGACTCTGGCCTCGACTGATTTTCAGCAGCCTTAGTAACCTTTCCAACCGCACGGGTTATATTCGTGTGATTATTAAAATGCATGTAACATTTCCTGTGATATCCATGTCCATTATCTTGGACGGCTTCCACGGTAGCTTTCGACCAAAAATCATCACCGACTGCTGCACGCCGGTGGACAACGTCCCTACATTCTCCGTCCAAATTCATCCATCGCAGGGCAGATTGGCGAGTTGTTGCCCAACTCTTTTCTGAAAATGGTACGATTTTCTATTCAGTATTCTTAACGTGGATCAAACACTCCATGAAAGTGTTTTCCAAGGTTTGTTCACGAAAATTGATGAACTTCCTGGTTTGGGGTAACAAAACCGAATGTGTGACGTCACTCAATTCTGGCCTTGTGGTTGAGGAAGCGAGTCAAAAGTTCTTCCTGCATGGCTGGCACCCTCGAAAGCCAAAATACTCGGATTTCATCATCAAAGTTCAGTGTTTTGTGCCACTTTTTGCTCGTGCTGGCATTCACCATAAGATTAGTTCCCACAAAATTAATACGTTATAACCGGAATTTTTCATTCCCCATTTGTGTGCAATGAAAGTGCATGATAGATGGTGATGCCTCCTGGCCAACATTGCTGGGAAGATTATTTTCAGCTACCACAGCATTTTCTGATCATAAAAGAAGTGAATATTGAATACCACATACCTTTCCAGGACTTTTAATTCGTGTTTTACAAAGGGGGGGGGGGGGGGAGCGTTACGCATCATGTACTGGAGGGGTTTCCAGCTCTTTTGTCATCCCCACTTCTCACCCACCCCCCCCCCTTCCCCTGATGAAACTGAGTCGAGAGCCTGACGATATATTTAATGTGATGGTGGTGCAGCACAGGCATGATGGGCCAAATGGCTTCCTCCTGCATCAAAGTTCCTTGTTTAGATATATTGGTCTCATATCGATGTGGTCACAAATTTCATTGTGACCAACACACATCATCATATTGTGTATTTGCAGCAGAATCACATCTTTACTTCATGCAAAGTAAAGACGGCACTTCGGTATTTTCCATGAAGTTCATAGGAGGGAACGGTGATGGGAAAAATTGAACAATGGACGCTATTTCCACATTTACCAACATAGGCAGACATTCTCATGCCTGGCGGACATCTGATCACGGCAACGTGCTTGCAAGCTTTTGCAAACTAAACTTGAAGAAAACCCATACGCTGATACGTGAAGAAACGAATCAGCATATGGGAAGAGCATCTTCTCTCTCTCTATCGAGTGCAGCCTGTGGCTGCTGGTTGCATCATTGGTTGGGATGTGGCTTTCCCGCTGATGCAGTGTCCCCCTTATCAGTGCACTGGTGCTCATTTTGCCGACCTCGGAAGGATGACAGGCTGAGTCAACCTCCTGGTGTATTTTAATTCAGCGGCCAATGGGGCTTGAACTCAGGACCCTAGGATCCCAAGCCGCCACCCTAACCACTAAGCCAACACCAGGCTTAAGAGCACCTTGATTCCCTATAATCATGGCATGTTTTTCTGACGACGAAAATACGGAAACCTCCATAAGGGTTGTTACAAAAATAAGGGTTTCCGTACACATACAGAAGAGCTTCACCCATGCACACACAGTTTCCTCCACAATGGATCTCACCTGCTGACTGAGCAGTGAAGTGGCTGTACTGTGAACCTCAGCATTGGGTAGTGAGGTACCACGGATAACTCGACTGAGGTCTCGCAAGGAGCTGTGGATAATCTGAACCAGCTGAAGTCCTGTCCTCTCCTCGTACATCAAAGATTGGCCCACAAAAAGTTGCTCAGCATTTGTGGAAGTTAAAGGTGTGGCATGTATCAGTTCGGAGTTCTACAAAGGACACAGCAATGATAAGTTATGCAGACAAAAATGTACATAATAGTTTTCTCTGCAGAAGGGCTCAGAGTGAGCCTTTTATAAATTATCTATAGCTGAAACTGACCTGAAGTCTGATCTGTTTATAAAATTTCTCATTGTCAATAACTAGTTTAGCCTTTGTGTTGGCCACAATTGTCACCATGATTTTCCTGCAGACCCAGCAATGGACAGATGCACTGAACTATCTCCTTGGCCAACTCTTGTGCCTTCAATATGGTGTGGCACCTGGTTGTGATTTCCAAGATCTCTAATTACAGGCTTAAGAGGTCCATAGTCTTACATGGATGTCTGACTTCCTCAATGCATGCAAACAGTGTGTCACTCTAGATGGTGTCTTTTTAGCCAAGCTCCTGTGATAAGCTGGTTCCCTTCAGGACAGCCTCCTCAGACCTATTCTGTTTATAATATAAAATTAATGAACTATTAGCCTCCCAAGAAAACTGCCTTTGCCACTTTGCTGATAATGCGATACTCTGAGGAAACGTCCAGCACCTAACAGGAAGGACTTCGGCCAATGTATCCTGTTTAATCAAAATAAAATCTCAAATTGGCTATCCACATGGACCATGACTTTTAATCCAGGAAACACTCTTTTTTGTTTTCACTCCCATTCAAGCAAGACTACCACTGTACACAATGCTCCAGTACACTTAGTGACATGCTTTGATGCGCAGTCCATGTAACCCCTGATCATCTGATTCAACCATTTTTTGTCTAACCATTTAACCAAGTTGGCATTCCATAACAATCGGCTTCTTAACTTAAAAAAGCATTCATCGACAGTTCAATGAAGTTAGCTTCTCCACTGTGGGCTGGGGCTCCAACTACCCATGTAGTATTATTCAATACCATTCAACCTAAAGTGCTGAAGATCATTGGCATTTCCCACAATGAAGCCCTTGATCATGCTTTACTCCCAAAATCCCAACTACCCAACTTTAAACAGGTTGGCAGCTCCATGGTCCTACATTTATTTTCCTCTGGTCTCATTCCTCTTGTCCTCACAGCCCTATGCCCCACCCACACCTTGTAATGTCACACACATACAGGAAGTGAACAAAAAAATGGAAACACCTGGGTAAATGAGGTGCACCAAGTATATTGAAAGCAATGGCTTCCACACAGATATGGCCCATGTGTTTAAAATGAAGCAAATAACATCCCAGCATGCATGGGGTAATGTATAAAAATGCTGCACAGGCCTGGTTGCCTATAATTTTGGCCAGCATGGCTGCAAAAGGAAACCTCAGTGACTTTGAAAAGACAAAGACAGTTCAATTTGCTGATGTTTCACAAGCAAAGGTGTCTAAGATGATGTCGGCATGGGACTCCGAGGGAAATACATCATCAGAAAAGGGCAACAGTGGGCAGAAGCATATACTCCAGGATCGTGATATTATCCATGCATTTCTGTAAAGACTATAAATTTCAACCTGGGGCACGAGCATCAGTTTCATAAAAAATGGTCCATTGAGAAATTCACAGAGTGGGATACCATAGTCGAGTTGCAGTGCACAAACCGCTCATCACACCAGGCAATGCACATTTGCGAGTCCTGTGGTGCAAAGAACACAGGGAATGGACCACCAAGCAGTGGAGAAATGTGATATGGTCAGATGAATCCTCCTTCACCATGTTCTCGACAAACGAAAAAGTGCATGTGTGACGCCAACCTAAAGAACTCAACACCCCTGAGTGCTTGGTTCCAACAGTGAAGGGTTCTGGTGTTTTTTTTTTAATGTTGTGGGGTGCATTTTCTGAGTGTGGTTTGGGTGCATTCATTCTCTTTGAAGGCAAGGTCAATGCCAATCACTACTTAAACATACCGAGTGATGACCTTCACCCCCGTGTTTCAGTATTTCTTTCCTGCCAGGAGAGGTCTCTTCCAGGATGACAATGCCCCGATTCACAGAACATGCGTGGTTGTCCAATGGTTTGATGAGCATTACACTGATGTTATCCATATGTCATGGCCTTCTCAGTCACCAGATCTGAACACAATCGAGCATTTATGAGATATTCTGGAATGACACCTAAGACAGCATTTTTCACCTCCAACAAACAGGTGTGAAATGATTGACTTTCTTGTGGAAGAATGGTGTCGCATCCCTCCTGCAAAATTCCAGAGGCTGGTGGATTATATGCTACAGCGCAAACAGGCCATACTGCCCACACGTGGTGGTCCAACCCCCTATTAAGTGACTTTACATTCGTGTTTCCATTTTTTGGTCCACTACCTATATATCCCCTCAGTGACCTCAGTGACTTTGAAAAGTGACTTAGGGATCACAGATATGGACGTGCTGTGCATGGGAACTCATTCTTGTTTCCCTCCCCAAGTCCAAGTTCCATGCCCATCCCCATTCGTTTTTCCTTTCCTCTCATTTATGGAAATGCCAGGTTTGTCCTTTTTTGCTCTTCTGTCCAGGAGCTATATCACCATTTCATGTTGTCTTCACACCAACCCAGGCACTCTTTTCTCATTGATGACTCTTACGCTGTGGTCAACCTGCAGCTCATCAACTTCTATTGATGCTATATGTGTGTGTTTTCCTTATCTGCCAACTTTCATCCCTCCATTGGTTCATCAACCTGAGGTTCTTACATCAGTCTTGACTTCTACATTAAAAACGTTTCAGTGCTGCTTTGCATTCCACCATCTATCATTCCAATGAGAGCTGTGATAATTAAAAACAATCAATCAAGTGAAGCATTTAAGTTGTTAAATTCCACAAGTTAATCCTGCATTGCTGGTCATCAATATTACTACTCAGCAGACTCACTCACATGGTTTAACTTCTTCCAGAGGTTGAGGAATGGCGAAAGTTCACGTGTCCATTTATTACGCTCGAACCCAGCAAAGACCTCAGGGGAGTGAGAAAGGAGCTTCAGCTGTGAAGTAACCTGGTGTCAGAGAAGAGTTTCAATGACTTGCAAGATTCGATATTGTTTTGAAATTTTCCTGAAAACTATTTGATGATGTCACAGATGCCATGAAAAACACTTTCTGGTTAGATATCAATGATAATTTTTGTTTAGGGTGCTGAATACATGGTGTATCTTCCTCCCACAAAAAATGTCCAAATCATTGCTAAAACAGAGTTTTGAGACTCCATCAAAGTGATTGATTTTTTGAATCTCTCTCTCTTGAATCTTTGGCATGGTAAATACCTGTTGTATATCTCAAACTATAGCAGAGGCTGGTGGAAATCTGCAAACACACACACACACACACACACACACACACACACACACACACACACACACACACACACCATACGAGGTGCCCGTGCTGTGCATGGGAGGGAGTCCGAAAGCAAATACAATGCGGAAACGGCGAATGTCAAACCATGAACTAATAAATTCCACATTCCTGTGACACCTTCAGTCAAACGTCAGGCATGGCTAGCTGGTTTGTGAATGACTTGGGCAAAGAAAAACTTACTGCAGCTGATCCCAACAGAAATAAGAAAGTAAATCCAATCCGGTGTAATCCCATGTGCGTTAAATGAATGTAATAAATAAGCTTGCAATGGTATCAATATAATGGGTAGTTGGCCATGTGCGGTAGAGAGGTGATGGGAGAGTGACCGATTTTACTTTTAAGGAGAGTGACCGATTATTCCCTGATCTTATCTGAACATTTGGCATTGTAATTCAATTGGGCTATATGACTGTATTGTTTGATCCGTTAATGTGCTGATGGTTTTAAAATCTGACAACAGTCGGAGTTCGCGAGTGTGACCATAGGCCCTAAGACGGGTCTCCGGGGTACTCCATCCCTCTAAGAGACAGGACCATAGGCCCGGCAACTGCACCAGCAAGAATAATTTGTGGATGCCGTCGTCGAGCCTATGGGGTCTCTTCAGGTTATGGCCTGCCCTGTGGTCACGATTTATTCGGTATAAATAGAGACCATCTATATATCACTAAAACTCTCATCTTGTATATATGTATGTATTTATGTATGTATGTATGTATGTATGTATGTATGTATGTATGTATGCATGTTCCCGAAATACAGCCAAAACGGTACAAGATAGCGCAAAGTTTTAAGGGCCACCTTACTTACCATTCTCCTGAGGTGTGCAGTATCAAATTTCGTTCAAATCGGGCAACGAAAAAATTATTAAAAAATCAATTCCCGATTCAGTCAAGTACTCTTCGGGAGAATTTGATCAATGCAAACAACCTCAGCGGTATAGTTCGCTGGAGCTATCTTTTTTTTTGGTTGAAATGATTGTTTTTATCAACCGCTGTCACAATGGGAACCCAACGTGTTCACGGGTCGTCTAGTAGCCTTTAAATCTCAGTCTGCAAAAGCTTGAGTGCCATCCAGATGCCTAATTTAGAGGTGATGTGTTGGCATAATTTATGTCCATGATATCAGCATCATGTCATCGGGTCAGTGTGCTTGTTTGGTTGAACTTAATATTCCTGGCTGCAAACCTCCTGACTGGTGATCAGCAGGGCAGAAACAATGTGCTTGCGTGGCAGGTGACACTTGTTGCCGGCAGATCGAGCAACAAGCACTGTGATGGGACTCGATTTGTGCCTTGCTGCCTCATCAAGTTTGGTATTAAGTTAGTTAGTTTGATTCAATATATATATATATATTTGTCATAATAAATACATATACAGGGTGACAGAACACATTTGTTTTGTTGATAAATTGTTTTATTTAAACAGTATAACTTAGGGATACCAGATGTTTAAAAGAACATACATTGGATGTGGATCAATAAGAGAGAGGCTCGCACGAGACGAGATGGCAGAAAGCTATGTCCGGTGAGGAGAAAGGAGCTTAGAGCAGGTCCTCGTCCATGTTCTAAAAGCTTGTTCAGAGATCCAGTGAGGAGGAACAAGCCCAGGGTGTGTACGGGCAGAGTCGCCTCAAAGCTTGTCCTGTGAGCAGTACTGTATAAAAGGCCCAGAACGTGGCTTGGTTGATGTGGAGAAGATGACGTGGAGCTTAAGAAGCTTGAGAGGATGGAAAGCACCAGAAACAGCGTTCCTGTGAACTTTCTTCTGGAGGAAACGGGGATCCTTGCCATTGGCACACTGGGGATGCATCAGAGTCAGAGAGGAATTTGCCTGTTTGTTCGAGCTGCTGTCGTGGGAGCACGGAACAGAAAGGCGTTCATGTGTGAGTTGCTTGCTGTGGGCAGACCGAGGACGCCAGAGAGGACTTGCCTATTTGTTCTAGATGCCTCAGAAATGCAGCTGTATATTCCATCGCTACTCCAATGCCCATCTTCCCCATCCTTTCCCCTCTCCCATTATGTTTGGACTGGTACAGCCCTGTTGGGCTGTATGGGGTGAGGGAAGGAGTCAACCCCACACTCCGTACTTTTCTTTTCTTCTTACTTCTGCTTGTCTTCTTCTTCTCCTCAAATTGAATGATGGCCACATGTCTTTTGTGTAAATAATATTGCATTAGAATACATGGTAAGGTTAAAATCTGCTCTTTTGTGCGTTTTGCCTGGAAATACCCACTTTTAAATGATTGCTTGCTTGCGTGTGTGTAAATAAATAATTGTTGGTTGTTATTTCAAATCTGTCTCAGTTATCCTTTTCTTCATTGGTCTGATACAGTGTACAAGCATGGTTCGACGGGAAGTTGTACCCCACCTGATTTGCTCTGTTTGCCAGTGTTGCACCTATCTGTTCTGCTTGGCAGAAGATCACCAGGTGCGGCACCGAGGGCGCAACCTCTAGTTAGGTTGCCATGCCAATAGAAAGGTATCGCGGAAACATCGAAGCATAACCCTGCTTGGCCGGTAGTCTAAGTGTCGTGGCTACGGCTGTGTAAGAACAACAGCTGTTTGGACCATGGAGTGATCTGTGGTCAGCGGCCTTAGAACCGGGTATTGGGAGAAACTCAAGTGCTTCCATCATGATGAACCTTGAACCCCGAGCCGTAGCAACATATATATGTATATACACATAGATGTACAGTGCCTATAGAAAGTCTACACCCCCTTTCAAAATTTTCACCTTTTTTTGACTTTTCGGCTGGAATTAAATTGCATTAAATCAGACTTTTCCCACATTTATTTACATATCGTAACCCACAATTTCCAAGTGAAAAACAAATTCTACAAATTTCAGAAAATTAATTAAAAACACAAAACTAGAATATCTTGGTTGGATGTGTCCACCACCCTTATAATATCAATTGTAAATGAACTCAGGAGTAACCAATCACCTTCAAAATCACACACCAAATTAATTGGCCTCCACCTGTGTTAAATTGTAGTGATTCTGATAAATTCAGAATAAAATCAGCTGTTCCTGTATGTTTACTGTGCAGGGTAGTGCATTACACAGCAAAGACTCAAACATGAGCATCAAGGAGCTTTCAAAAGACCTCCAGGATAAAGTTGGGGAAAGGCACAGATCAGGGGATGGGCATAAAAATATTTCAAAGGCCTTGAATATCCCTTGGAGCACAATCAAGACAATCATTAGAAAGTGGAAGGTGTATGGTACCACCAAACCCTGCCTAGATCAGGCCATCCCTCCAAACTGGATGACCAAGCAAGGAGGAAACTGATCAGAGAGGCCACCAAGAGGTCAATGGCAACTTTGAAAGAGCTACATGCCTTAATGGCAGACTGGTCATTGTGTGCATGTGACAACAACATCCCACGCACTCCACAAGTCTGGCCTGTGTGGTAGGGTGGCGAGAAGGAAGCCA
>CM068957.1:122882015-122896388 GCA_035128595.1 Eptatretus atami
AAGCCCACCTTGAGTCCTGTTTGAGGTATGAAAAAAACAACTCCGGAGATTCTGAAGCCATGTGGTAAAAAGTGTTGTGGTCTGACGAAACCAAGATGGAACTTTTTGGCCTAAATGCAAAATGTTGCGTTTGGCATAAACCCAACACAGCACATCACCCAAAGAACACCATCCCTACTGTGACGCATGGTGGTGGCAGCATCATTTTATTGGGATGTTTCTCATTAGCAGGGACTGGGGCACTTCTCAGGATAGAAGGGAAAATGGATGGAGCAAAATACAGAAATATCCTACAGGAAAACCTGCTGCCCTCTGAAAGAAAGCTGAAATTGGGACGGAAGTTCACCTTTCAGTATGACAACGACCGAAGCACACAGCCAAAGCTACACTGGAGTGGCTAAGGAACAAAAAGATAAATGTCATGAGTGGCCATTCAGAGCCCCGACCTAAATCCAATCAAAAATCTGTGGCATGACTTGAAGATTGCTGTCCATCAACGCTCCCCATGCAACTTGACTGAAGTTGAACAGTTTTGTACAGGAGAATGGGCAAATATTGCCCAATCAAGGTGGGCAGTTGGTAGAGAGTTATCCCAACAGACTCACAGTTGTATTGCTGTAAAAAGTGTTTCCACCAAACATTAACTTGGTTGGGGGGGGGGGGGTGGACACTTGTCCAACCAAGATATTTTAGTTTTGTATTTTAAATTAATTTTATGAAATTTGTAGAATTTATTTTTCACTTGGAAGTTGTGGGTTATGATGTATAAATAATGGTGGGGAAAGTCTGATTTAATGCAACTTACTCCAGGCAATAAGGCAACCAGAGGTAAAAAAAAAAATTGAAATGGGGTGCACGCGCGCACACACACACACACACCCACACACAAACACATATGCGTGCACACACACACAACACACATATGCGTGCACACACACACACACATATGCGCACACACACATGCTCACCACACACACACACACACACACAACACACACACACACACACACACACACCTCACTGTTGGAATTTTGAAGTCTAATTTTTTTTCGATTTTTTCGGTGGGGGCCAAAATCACTTCCAAACACCCACTAAGGAATGAAGTTGGGGATAACTTAATATTACCTTTCACATAGGTACAAGGTTAGACACTAAAGAGCAATAAAAAAAAATCTCCAAAAATCCAACTTCAATTTTTTTTTTTGGCGAAAAATCCCCAGTAATCACTGATGAACCTCTGAAAGTTTGACAAAGATCTGTTTGGCCATGTCTGAGAAAAATGGCGACACATAGACAGGCATCTCTCTTATAGTATTGATTACATTAAGATAGTCACAAATATCCAATGTTGAACAAAGGCCAATCAAGAATTAGTCCTAAGCCTGAGGTTACCATTTTGAATGAAACAGGAAAGAACAAAGACTTACCCTCAGGTGACGTTTCATTTGTACAAAACAATCTTATTCAAGTCTAACTTTAAGTTCTGCTGAAATGATGTAATTATATATTAAACATGAAAGATGTGCACATGAACCCAATTGAACTTTCTGCTTGCCTTGCTGCTGAGGCTGCGATGGGCTGAGTGTTCCACATTGCTTGGTAGACCAATGTATGCTGGCCGATTGCTGTCGGGCATTGCTTCAATAAGTTTACGGTAATCCTGCAAACACATGAAGGGACACAAAAGCAACCAAGTAAAATTGAGTGCAGCAATAACAACAACTATTACACATTATGAAGGCATTCAATGTTCGGTGGAGTTTTTTGTTCTTTAAAAAAAAACAAATATCAAAAGGTCCAGGGAAGTTCATGAAACTTCACCTAATATTCAAGGTATACCCCTGCTACAGTACAATGTCCCGTAGATGTGGTAGCATCTCACCATCTGCAGAGAAATTGTTGAGACTGGTACGTAACCATTTCACTACATTTGCACTTTGCCAACTTCATTGAACTAAATTCCATGCAGATTTGTTTGAGTGGTCCAAGAAAAGAAAATTCAAGGTGTAAAGTCTGGACTGTAGGGGGGATGATATAAAACTTCCAAACCAATCTCCATGAGTAATAGTGGTCACATTTTCTGTTGGAGGATCAGCATTATAGTGCAGTGAAGTCAAGGCCTGAGACAGGATACAGTGGCCTGCAAAAGTATTCACCCCTCCAAAGTTTTCACATTTTGATACCACCTGTGCTTATTTCATGATACTTTAAAATCAAACTTCTTGTACTTCTATAAAGTCTTCACAAACTACTCCAAAGTGATAAAGCTAAAAAGAATGGAGATTAAATGTGAATAAGTTAAATTAACAGAGAAAATCAGATGATTCTCAGTTGCATAAGTGTTCATCCCCTTTGCCTCATTAACCATAAATCTCTTCAGGAGCAAATTATTTGTTTGAAAGGTCACAAAATAAGTATGAGGTTTCACCTGTATGTAATCAGTGGTTTAACTAAAAAAATTAAGCTCCCCCACTTGTCTCAGGAGATTTAAGATGCAACTCATTTGGTCAACCAACAAAGCAAACATGAAGACCAAGGACGTTTCAAAAGAAGTCAGAGATAAAGTGGTGGAGCAGCCCTGTTCAGGAGAGGGTTATAAGAAAATTTTAAGGTCACTCATTATCTCTGAGTATGGTGAAATCCTTCATTAGGAAATGGAAGATGCATCATACCACCCAGACTCCACACAGATCAGGTCGCCCATCTAAACTCAGAAACCGGGGAAGCAGGAAACTGGTTCGGGATGTCACTGTGAATCCAACAATGATTTTGAAAGATCTGCAACCCTCTATGTCCGAGATGTGGGGGGGGGGGTCAGTGTTCATCGATCAACAATATCCTGTTCCCTTCACAAATCTGGCAAGAAAGCTCATATGGAGTTTGCAAAAAAGCATCTTAATGACACTGCAAGTGAAATTTGGTGATATTTTTGGTCTAAATTCAAAGCGTTATATCTGGCGCAAGCCGAACACTGCACACCCCGCAGTCAACACCATCCCTCTACTGTCAAGCATGGTGGTGGCAGCATCATGTTATGGGGCTGCTTTTCATCAGCAGGGACTGGCAAGCTTGTCAGCATAGAAGGGACAATGGATGATGCAATGTAAAGGAGAATCCTTGATGAACATCTGTTTGAGTCAGCCATGAGTCTGAAACTGGGAAGGAGATTCATATTTCAACGGGACAATGATCCGAAGCACAAAGCTAAAGCCACACTGGAGTGGCTGAATAATAAGAAGAAAATAAATGTTCTCAAGTGGCCCAATCAAAGTCTTGACTTGAACTCAACTGAACATTTATGGCGAGACTTGAAGATTGCAGTCCATGGACGATCCCCATCAAACTTGGCAGAATTAGAGCAATTTTCACGTAAAGAATGGGCAAAGATTTCACAATCTCACTGTGCAAAGCTGGTCGAGACCTACCCAAAAACACTCATAGCAGTCATTGCTGTAAAAGGTGCTTCCACCAAGTCCTGAATACTTTTGCAACCAGTGAATTTTGATTTGTACATGTGTTTTTGCAGGTATTCCTGACATGTAACCTCCTTCAACGACAACAGTGCTTAGTTTGATCTCTTCAGTTATGAATAAAAAAGTTCATTTGGAAAAACGGTTTCTAGGTCAGGTATGGGAGCATGTGCCAGAACAGCGCGTCGCTGCGTTCACTTTCCGCCGGTATTCCGGGGGCTCCGTCTTGGCCATCCCCCAGGCAGATGCCAGGCCCATCCCCATCTCCTTGAGATGATGGTCAACCTGCTGCAACCACGAGGCACGTGGTCGGCCACTGGCCTCCTCCACTCATGAGACTCCTCGCTGAGAGAATCTGGTGAGCAGGATCAGCGTCAGGAAAACGAGCCACATGTCCATACAGCCGCAACTGACGCTCACGGACTATGCAGGTAACAATCTCATCCGAGTCTCTCTCAGCAACCGCTCGTTGGACACAAAATCCGACCAGCGATAGCCAAGGATTCTCCGAAGAGACCTGGTACCAAAGGAATTAAGTCTTCGTCTCAGATCCTTGGTCAGAGTCCAAGTCTCGCATCCATAGGGCAAGCTGGAAGTACAAGACCTGAAGACTCGGACTTTCGTCCTCCCGCACAGGTACGACAGCGCCACACCCATGATCCAGTGAACCATGACTCCCCAGGCCCGACCCAGACGTCTATTGACCTCTGACTCACAGCCAGCAGAGACATGAATATCACTCCAAGGTAAGTGAATCTCTCCACGACCTCAACATCCTCACCACAAACAGACACAGACAGGACAGCAGCATCAAAGTGTCACCGAAAGCCTGGTTCTTAGTTTTGACAAAAAAACCCTTAATCCCAGCGGCTCCGACTCTCATTCAGCACCTCGAGGGCCCCCAAAAGGATATCTAAAGTCTCCGCAAAGATGACTGCATCATCTGCAAAATCAAGGTCCGAGATCTTGACATTCCAAACGATGCACCGCAGCTTGATCTCTCCGACATCCTCCCTAAAATCCAGTCCATACAAGTGCTGAAAAGTGTGGGGGCAGTACACACCCCTGACGAACTCCAGTAACAACTGGAAATAAGTCAGAGATGGTACCACCACACTTCACAGACCTCAGTACCAGAGTAGAGTTCAGACATCAGATCGATCAGTTTTGGTGGCACCCCACGAAGACCAAGAATCCTCCAGAGGACATCCCGATTCACTGAATCGAACGCTTTACAGAGATCAACATAGGCTGCAAGCAGCCCCTGCCGAAACTCTCGTCTGCGTTCGGTGAGGACAAAGAGCAAGGATACGGTCAATCGTTGACCTCTTTGGTGTAAAGCCTGACTGCTCTGGACGCTGGTGCTCAAGCAGATGGTGGCGAACCCTATCAAGATTATCCGAGCAAAGACCTTGCCGGCACTGAGAGCAGCGTCACCCCTCGGTAGTTGTTGCAGTCTTGGCGATCACCCTTCCCTTTCCAGAGAGGAACAACAAGGCCCTCTTCCAATCGGTTGGGATGATGCCTGTGTTCCAGGCAGAGACAAAAACTGCATGCAGCGACACGAGTGCAGCATTTCCACCAGCCTTGAGAAGTTCAGCATGGATGCACAGATCCCTGGAGCTTTACCCCGTTTCAACTGGTTCACCGCAGCCCGTGTTTCCACAAGCGAAGGTGGACAACAGTTGATTCGAGGGTCAGCAACAGGATTGTAACACCTTGACGTCCAACTCGACAGCTGGGGGATCAGCCTGGTACAACCGCTCAAAGTAACCGGCCCAGCGGGCCTTCACTTCAGACTCCTCGTCAAGAGCCTACCACTCTCTGCTCTAACTGCAGTGCTCCGAGGGATGGGCTTGGATGAACGCAATGCACGAATTCCCTGTAAGCGGGACGAGAATCACCTGTCCACAGGTGATGCTCTACCCCCTCACAGATTCCTCGCACATAGGCCTCCTTGTCCACCCTCAGTGCACGTACAGTTTTACGCCTCAGCTCCCTGAACAGCTCAGCTCTGCCATTCAGCCTGGCCCTGCGACTCTGGTCAATGGTATCCAGTGTCCCTTGAGAGACAAAATTCTTCTTTGCCCTGCGGTGAGTTCCAAGACATCCACCGGCAACATCAAGGACGGTGGTCTTGAAGGCACTCCACAACTCTTCAGGACCCCCAAAGCACCCAGACCCCCAAGTGTCCACCCAGCCTGTTCGCAAACTCCTCAGCTACTCTCTCATCCCTGAGCTTGCCAACATCCAGCCTAGGCTGGGATGGTACCATTCTCCAGGATTTAAGGTGCAGCTTTAGAGTTGCTACAACAAGCCTGTGGTCAGTATTGAGGAACTGAGCACTCCGGTAGACCCTGCAGTTCTGGATCATCCTCCAACGACCGTCAATGAGGACATGGTCAATCTCCTTTGCCACACCGCCAGCGTTGGAATACCAAGTCCAGCGATGAGCTTGTGGGCGCTGAAACCATGAACAAGCCACCCTAAGTCCATGACTTCTTGCAAAGTAAAGAACTTAGTGCTATTCTGGTTCATAGTTCCTGACCATGGGACCAACACACACCTCATAACCATCCCTATCAGTTCCAGTCGATGCATTGAAATCCCCCAAGACTAGAAGTGTATCTCGTCTGGGGCACTGATCAACCACAGACTCGAGCGTGGCGTAGAATGCATCCTTCACGGTGAGATCACTCGCTCAGTCGGAGCATAAACAGAGACCAGGGAAATGACACTAAGGAGTGACGAATCCTTAATCTCATATCGCTCGTTGACCGGTGTTACCTCAATTATCATTGGGGTCAGCTTATTGGACACAGCTACAGCAACTCCTTGGGTATGGTAACCATCAGAGCGACCAGACCAATAGTAGGTGTAACCCCACATTATCTCGCCGCAATCCGGTCTCGAACCTCAGAGAGAGCTGCAATCCCGATGTCCAAACGCTTGAGCTCAGATGATAACAGAGACAGGTGATGATCATCTCTTAGGGATAGGACATTCCAGGCACCCACCCGGGACCGCCTCAGGTTAACCAAGGAGACCGCCGTCTGGTGGACGACACCTCAGCACCACTCCGACACACTCTCCCGCAATCTGACCCAGGGATGTTACCCCGTGGTTTCCCTCCTATCATCAAAGATTAGGGGTCCGAAGGCTTTGCCCCAATCCCGTCATCCGGTGAGCTGCCCTGCGAAGGGAAGCTGCACAGGAGGTACTCCCACGGAGTGGGTTTTCAGATTTTTTTGCGTTTTTTGTTTTTGCGGAATGAAGGGTTTTACGGTGGCCGGAGTGCAAATCCTGCCACCAACCTCCTAATAAAAAAGTAACCCAACTGCAGGAGGACGTCCGCAGACACAGTTGGGCACTAGATATGGATGGCCGTTGGCTCACAAGGAGCTCCTCCGCCTTTGACAGGTTTTGTTTTAATCCTGCTGGGTGTCCATATCCAAACACCCTCCTCACCAGAAAAACCTGGTGGGGGAGACGGTTTAGTCGCCGACAACCCGACCATGGAACAGGTTAGTACAGGTTTACATGGTACCTGTAGCAGGTCACAGATCTAACCTGACCTGACACTATAACCTGACCTGGTTTCTACATAATTTGAAATTCATCTAAATGTGTTATTATTGGTCAGGGGTGAATACCTTTGCAGGCCACTATACCTGCTTGATGTCTGCCCATAGCTTGTCTCTCTCACTTCGTTGTGTCACAAGACACTGCAGTACTGTGCATTGTCAGTTTCCCCACATTTTAGAAATTGAATGTGAATTAAATTGTTAAAGTCCCAAAACTCTGTGACTATAAGGTTTCCAGCTGATAGCTGAACCGTATATTTTATTTTGTGATGGGGTCCAATAATGTCTCTTCATGCTGGTTCAATTTCACTCTGGCATGAAATGCTGGATAAACGTCTCATAATGTCACCATTTTCTTCAATAAATCATCTTCCTTGCTTCGGTCACGTTCAACGAGCTCTGTTAAAATGGCCACACCAGTTGCCTTTTGATAAAATGTGAGGTACTTTGGCTTTTGCGATTACCTTTTTGAATATCAAGTGAAAATGAATGATCGTTTTCATGTGTAAAAAAAACACTGACGTCCAATTCGTCTGCAATTTCACATGTAATAATCTGGAAATTCTCAAAATAATCTGTTAACACATTTAATGTTGGCCTCTTAAGTGACAGAAGTCGGTTGCAAGTGAGAACGTTCAAGATTGCTCACCAATTCATGGCCATTTTTATTTACCTCAATGGACCATTAAAACAAACAACTTTGTGAAACACGCGCATCATCAAATTATTCAGCATCCCATAATTCCAGCTGATTTGATGTCTGCTTGACAAAAAAAAGTTAACGATACACCTCTGTTCCGAAAGATACATAGCTATTTTGGCCGCCATATTGCCTTTGCCTGGAATGCTTTAACCAGGATTGATGTCACTTCCTGTATAACTTTATTTTAATACAGTATCTAAGGCTTGTGGTGGAGCTGCCACACACCCATCTCACACACGTAGACATACAGAGGAATAGGCGAGACACAACACAGGACTGTTAGACAAGACAAAAAGCCAATGAGCTTGGGGGAAGTGCCGTCACTTCCCGGGGCACTCTGGGTACCAGCGATGCCACAACAATGGTGCCGCTTTTCTCACCGCAGTCAGTAGGACATTTCATCAGGAGGAATTTCCTCCTCCCCATGGATGCCAACGTATGGTTGTTTGTCCATGCTCTATCCTTTTAAATGCTGAACGGCAAGGAAGGAAGCAGCGCGTACCATTTTTAAAGTCTTTGGTATGACTCGGATGGGGTTTGAACTACCGACCTCCCAGACTTGGAGCGGACACAAACCATTACACCACCGAGTCTGCTAACACGACAGAGGTCATTGAACAACTTTTCAGCATTGAACTATTATTTTTACACGTTCTTCAATTAAAGCCACCATCATAAAACAACAGAGTTGTCAAGCACAACTTTCAATATTGATAGTTACATGTAAATTTGTTGTTTACCTGAGAAAACAACTTGCCTGTGAACGAGCTGTGGCTGGCAGATGCATGTCAGGGACAAAAACTGCGCCTGGGACACCAAGGATGTTCCCATTAAAACAATGGTGCAAGTGAGCCGCCAACAGGCGCAAGTCAAATGGCCGGTCAACTCGGCCCCCATACACAGCCTCCTCCAGCAAACCTCGAACAAAGTCCCAGCCTGCGAGATTGAGTGAAGAGTCAAGGAGTTTGAGGCAAAAAGTCACAGCACACCAAAATAATTAAATAATGTAAATGTTCTCAGGTTGAAATAAATGAACCTTCCCTATACTAAGAGCTTCTCAATCAGTGGATTATTGGACATGACAACACAATGGTACAGTTTTGTCCTCTTATAAAGATTTCACAATTACCATTATGATCACATTGCATCATATAGATATAATTTTAAATAAATTATCCAATGTTGCAGAAGGAAGCTAAATGCTACACTGTTGAAACAAGCACACATTCACACCATGGTTGGGATGAAAATCTCATCAGATCTCATGAGGAAATTTTAAAGGCAGTTTTCGTCTGTGGTGATGTCGAGGGGGTTCATAGCCCCCCGTTGGACTTAGTCCGAAAAGGGGGCTTATGGATTTGGTCTCGATTTTTGTGTCCGTGCATGTGTGCGTCCACAATCATATCATGGACATGTATGGACCGATTTTATTTGAACTTGGCACAAAGACAACACATGATGGCATACATATGCATGTCATTTTCTTTCGACATCAAATCCAAAATGGCCGACTGGTGGCCATTTTAGTTGTAAAAACAAAACCCGGTGCCGAACATGTCCTCAACCATTTCTTGGACATACATTTACCGAAGTTGTTCAAACTTGGCAAACAAATAACGAATGATGGCTTACATAAGCACGTCATTTGTTTTCGAGATCGGATCCAAAATGGCTGAGTGGTGGCCATTTTAGTTTAAAAAAAGAAAACAACCTGGTGTCGAACACATCCTCAACCACTTCTCGGACATGCATTTACTGATGTTGTTCAAATTTGGCACACAGATAATCAATGATGGCTTGCATAAGTACGTCATTTTCTTTCAAGGTCAGGTGCAAGATGACCGACTGGTGGACATTTTAGTTGTAAAAAAAGGAGATGTTGAACATGTCCTCAACCATTTCTCGGACATGCATTTACCGAAGTTGTTCAAACTTGGCAAACAAATAACGAATGATGGCTTACATAAGCACGTCATTTGTTTTCGAGATCGGATCCAAATGGCTGAGTGGTGGCCATTTTAGTTAAAAAAAGAAAACAACCGGTGTCGAACACATCCTCAACCACTTCTCGGACATGCATTACCTTGTTGTTTAAACTTGGCACACAGATAATGAATGATGGCTTACATATGCATGTTCGTTTTTGTCAAGAATAAGATCCAAGATGGCCAATGGTGACCATTTTAGTTGTAAAAAAAACCCGATGTTGAACACGTCCTCAACCATTTCTCGGACGTGCATGTACCGATATTGTTCAAACTTGGCACACAAATAATGAATCCATCCATCCATCGGGCCCACCCTTTGTGCAGAGCGTTGGTGCTGCCTAAGCAGTCTCCTTGGCTATTGGGCACAATCCTGGACAGGTCGCCACTCCAACACAGGATACCAGCAAGCTGGCACAAATTTTGCCGACCTCGGAAGGAGAACAAGTAGTCATCCCCACCTGGTGTTAATTAAACAGCCAAGTGGGATTAGAACTCAGGATCCTAGGATCCCAAGCCCATTACCCTAATAATTAAGCCAACACCAGGCATAGATAATAAATGAATGATGGCTTACGTATGCACCTCATTTTTTTCGAGATCACATCCAGGATGGCCGATTGGTGGCTATTTTGTTACTTAAAGGTGTCCAACCATTTCTCAGACATGCATGGTCCAATTTTATTCAAATGTGGCACAAGCACAGTACTGTACAAGATGGCATACACGTGACCCTCACTTTATTTTGCGATCTGATCAACGATGGCCGACTGGTAGACTGGCGGCCATTTTAGTTGTACATAAATATGGGCTCGCCCTTTAACTCCGTACAGCAAAATTACTAAAACAACGGGGGCTATGACATTTTATGTCTTTTCTTACTTGATGACAACTAAAGTATCTTTCACACAAACAAAAATTAATAAACAATAGGGAATTAAATGAGTACATCAAGTTAAATTATAATATACTTACTTTGGTCCTTCTTCGTATCTGTAAATATATAAAGACAGAGATCTGTTAGACAGCTTTCTTTTTGTTTTATTCATGTTATGGCAAAACAAATTGCAGCATCAATGTGGACATATACACCACATTTTCGAGACCACTTGGGCGGGGGCAGGGCCGCATGCAGTTATGTTCACAACCAATCTGACTAGTCATGGGCGCAGCTCAGGCGGTGAGAATCAGCCACTTGAACCCGAAAACATAATGCCACTGGTGACTTCATCAGCGGAGGCATAAAAAGCAATAAATCTACTTCAAAATGAAAAGAATGCAAGCAACTGAGATCCATGAGGGCGGAGCAAACCCACATGATATCATGTATTTATTACTTTTTGTCGGGAATGTTTATCTTGAAACAAATTTTAAAGTAGCCAAAATCAAGTCTGACTTTATTGTTATTAAGGATGTAAACTTTCATGGTACAAAAGGAAAGTGCAAAAATGTACCGCACTTCCCTTTTACTTGTATAGTCTGGATTTGATTCCTAACCCAATTATAAACCGTCTGATTGGTGCTAACTTCGAAGGAAGGTTGTTGCATCACAAAGTGCTCCATCCCTCCGAAGGACCTGAAGCTCAGTGTCCGGTAAGCTAGCATTACTTGGTGGACATTAAAGATTCAATGGTGCGCTCTGACAAAGAGCAATCGTCAGCACCATGATCAAATTCCAAATTCCCACAATCTTTAATTGAAGATTAGGGCCAGGCCAGCCGGTTCATGAAAGACTTGAGCGACAAGTAAACACTCTTTGAGCCGCTGAACACAACGAAATGGGACATGGCTTTGAGGAAACTGTGACGTAAACAATCATGCTTCACCATGTGGCATCAAACTACAATAAGCTATATTTTGCATGAAAATAGTTGAAAAAAGACAGAATAGGTGAGGGGAGGTTAGAGAAATACAGATTTATGGAAACCTCATCGACATAAACTCAATTCTACATATAGAATGAGAGAATCTGCTCAGCTCTCACATATCTTTACTCTGGTTACAATATCTTCTCTTTGAGGATGAACTGGCAAGATAAAATAAACCGAGCAAAACCCTCTCAACTTTACCTGCATCGATCCAAGCTAAAAGGTAGTGCTACTTCGTTAGGTTGGCGAGCAAAATGTCAATTTATTCCCTATATTTTTGAGTCAATTGTTTATTACCGGATCGAGTGGAATCTGATCTGATGGCAAAAAAAACCCCGCTTGTAGTGGGAAAGGTCCGCAACTAAAAAAAAGTGGCACTATTAGGTCATGAGCCATGCGTACAAGGCAGCTAGTTATACGAGTTGGCAGTGCCTTTATTAACAAATGTGATTAGATCCAATCCCCAATTTGAGGTTTAATAATGATGGGTGTTCTAAGAGCCACCACGGTAATTACAGACCAGAAAGTCAAAATTTCACAAAATAGTTTTTTCTTTGCTTGAGTTATAGATACAAGTTATAACTTGTGAAGAATACAATCGCAAAGGCTTACATTTGTGAAAGATGCCATATCTTTATTGTGAACAGGACAGCCAGCCTATTCTCTCCCCCACAAAAATAAATTAATGCTTTGTAATGCAGTTCTCCCCATTGGTACTGCACAAGAAATGCAGTTTTGGTCTAAGACTAATGTTAGTGCATCAGGAAGTGAAGCAACATTCAACAACTGAGCGGTGAGAATGCTAAAAGAGGTGAGAACACAAAATCCCTGAATCAGAGAAAGAAAATGGGACGAACAGAGAAAAATGCAGAAATTAGTTGAGTGCAATTCCATGACAAAAACTTGCAAAAAAAATTTCAAAATATTCCTAATACTGTTACCTTTGCAGTGGTTGTGTATTATGTCGAAGCCAGCTCGAAGATCAGACTGAGAGAATTCATAAAACTTTGTCCACCCCTGAATGAGAGAAGTTTCATTCATGTATTAAACAAAGTAATATTTCATCATTGTAACGGCCTGAGTACATTATTTTTCATACCCACAAAAACAACCTGTGTTAATAAAAGGGCAAATAAAAGTTAAGAATAAAAAGGATTGTGTTAAAAATGAATACCATGTGGACAAACAATTGTCTATGTGATAAATATACTGTTGCGGGCCGGGGGTCGGGTGAGAAGACCACCAGGGGAGAAGCTATCTCGGGTTCCCACCAGACTCCCCGGAATTGTAGGCCGTCGCACACGGATAATTACGTAACGTGGTGGGTCGCTAACCGACCGTGAACACCAATAACTCAACCGCGTGACCTAGGGTCCTCCCGTCTATGGGTTAACCGGATTACCTAATTAATCACGTGATTTAATTACCGGGGAACACACCTTGTCCGAACCGGATCACTCTACCGGATCGGATGCAGCCGAGCGACGCTGCCAAGGACGTACCGGCAAAAAGGAACGGATTGTTGGGAATAAAGTCCCGGTTAAGCTAGGATTCGGACCTTGCTGGATCAATGAAAGAACAGACAAAAACGAGCTGGGAACATTTCTAATAATAATTTATTTACAAGCAAGCGAGGAAAGTTATGTGGTACAGTGAATAGTTTTATTGATGTGTGCAATGCAGGGATAGAAAGAAGCGTGAGGTGCGACAATGTACAAGCAACTTACGAAAGCAGACACAGAGCAAGACCTAACCCGGAAAATAATAATAATCTTCTGCAATCTTAACTTACGAGGACAGGTGCCAGGACAAAACCACACACACACACACACACACACACACACACACACACACACACACACACACACACACACACACACCGATGAAGAGGAGTTAATGAAGAGAAAAAGGAGTAGAGAGATGAGGCTAACGGTCTCTGAATACCTTGCACGATTGCCCGATCGCACCACCAATACGCTTTGGGGGGGGGGGATGCTCCGCTGGCGATATACCCCTGACAGCTGGCATGCCGTTTCTTGCTTCATGGCACTTCGTGCAGCTAGCGTCGTCCATAGAATGAGACACGACCGTCGGGCGTGAAGGGAGGGACTTGGGTGGAGAAGGCGGATTGGTAGGCGGGACCAGGTGGGTGGGTGGAGTCAGTGACGTGTGGGTGGAGAAGTGGAGGCGGAGTCGTGGCGATGATGACAGAAGGCGGAGTCGAGATCCAGCGCATGAGAGAGAGTGAGAGAACGGCTGCGCCATCCGCCTTTCATAAACCCCGCGGTGCGGGGCGGGGGGCTACCCCGAAGCGATGCGTCGTCACCCGAATCGGGCGCTCTGATTGACCCCGGCCTTGCGCGGCCCAGCCACGATGGCTGGAAACAGCTCCACTCCACTTCCGGCAAGATGACTCCAAGCTGTAGAATCGTTTCGCTCCGACCTCATGACATGATATGCATTGCCCTGCACCGAACTCCGCGACATGAATTGCCTTGCACTAACTCCCGGACCGTGCCCCAATGACCAGCCGAGGGTCATGTCGGCCCCGCATGCCCGCTCGGGCACCCCCAGCTAGCGCTGGTCAATGTGCCCGCTCCATGATGCGCCATGCAGCCCGAGCTGTACAGCATGCCCCTGCCTGATCGTGGCTTCGCTGGCCAGAGAGGCGAGAAGGTAAGATGTTATGGTAAATCCATGCACAGACGGTAAGATGTGTCCATTTGTGCCCTGCTCTGTACGATAATAAAGTGTCGCGAGCGG
>CM068957.1:122897026-122908686 GCA_035128595.1 Eptatretus atami
GTTGCTATTGCTTTGGAGGGATGCGGTTCCGAGAACCGCAACAATACCTTCGCTAAATTCTAAATTACTCACATGAGGGGTGGGGTGGGGAAGGAGATTGTATATCAATTACACCCCGAGGGTTTGGATTGAATAAGATTTTAAAATGGATGAGGGGAAGATAACAGAGATTAAGAAGGGTGAGGGATTATGGGATGTGTGTTGAGAGAGGGTAAATGGGGATGAGAGGAGATAAGAGTGCAATGAGGGGAGGGTGGGATGGGCTGTTTATGACCCCAGCATGGAGAAGAACAGGAGATTCAAAACTTTTGCCATCTTTGTGAATAAAACAAATATATGAACCATTAGTTTCTGTTGGAATGGCATTTAAGAATAGTCCGCGCTCATCATAGTTTCTATATCATCAGGATGTGGTGAGTGGTATCGGAAGAGCTTTGGTTCTTCACGAGTTTTTGGTATCAATAGAAGTCCTTCCACCAGCATGAGTTGCTGAGTTAATAGTAGTAAATGAAAGCTGAGAACTCTACCCTCAATTGGTTTTGGTTTTGTGTGTTACCAAACTGATGGTCAAATGACAAGCTGTGCTGAGTTTTTTTATTTTTTTTGTATACCTTGCCGAGGCTCGTGTGAGAGCTAACACACAACGCACAGCAAGGGGGGCATGAGACAAGAGGGGAGGGAGTGGGAAGGACAAAACAGTGGGGAACAGAGACATTAGGAGATCTGTGGAAGGGAGAGGATGGGACGGGGAACATGGGGAATAAGAAGATGGATTACAGGGACTTTCAGGAAGGAAAGCAGGGAATTTGAAGGAGGTGGGGTTGAGGTGGATTAATGGGGGTAGAAAAGATTGAGGATTTGGATGTGGGATGATAAGAGGTGGTGGTGAACAGCTGTTTTGAAGGCCTGGAGGGAAGAATGGGAAAGAATAGAGTGAGGGAGTTTATCCAAAGGCGGGAAAAAAGAGGAATGAAAGAGTGAGGTGAGCAGTGATTCGTGATTTTGGTAGTTTTACCAGAAGGGGTTTGGCGGACCTTGAGCGCCCTGTGGAAATTGGTGGGACAAATCGCAGAGAGAGCAGGGGGGGCGAGGTGGAGAGGAGACGGTAGAAGCAGAAAGACCACCGACCAACCTGCGTGATTGAGTGAGAGGCCAACGACTCAGCCTCATTGCGGGAGATGCCAATGATCTGAAATGCCTTGGTTTCTACAGCGTGAAGCCGAGAAAGGTGGAGGCAGGAGCACCAGCCCAGAGGGGAGAGCAGTACTCCATCAGGCTGCGGACAAAAGCTTTGTAAGGTGCAGGAGGTCAGGTGGGCTGAGGAAGACTTTGCACGACGGAGGATTCCCAGTCGGCCCTGGCTTTGGAGGCGAGGTTTGAAATGTGGCTTTCCCAGAAGTCATGGCAGATAGTGAGACCCAGAAGCTTGAAAAGAAGGACTTCTTCCAGAGGATTGTTGAGAAAGTGGATGGGGTGGGTTTCTAAACGGTCCTTTCGAAGAGACATAGTGAGAGTGTGAGATTTGTCCGGATTGAAAGACATGTTCCACGTGTTGGACCAGTTTGTGATTTTATCCAGATCTGCAGTGAGCGAAGAAGCTGCTGCTTGCTGGTCGGAGGATGACCGATGGTACGGCAGAGGGTGGAGTCATCAGCAAAGAGATATAGAGGATTTCCAGAGAGTCGGAGAGATCATTGATGAAACCAGAAAAAGAACAGGGCCAGAACGCTACTTGAGGAACTCCAGCCTGGACAGGAAGGGGGGGATGAAAGAACTCCATTTAGGCCACACGTTGACTGCGACAGGAGAGAAGTCTGCAAGCCATGAGTGGAGATGGCCTTGGATACATAGGAAGAGTTTGGTGAGCGGGCAGGGTGCCACACTGTGTCAAAGAGCACGTGATATGTCCAGGGATACGGCTCGGATTTCCTGTCTGGCATTGAGGACCTCCATCTATTGTTGGAGAGCAGAAGCAGCATATCCAGGGTAGAGTGACCTGGTATGAAACTAAATTGATGATCGGAAATCAAGCCATTGGAGAAGAGGAAAGATTTAATGTCTGAAGCAGATGGATTCCATAACTCTTGCGATGATTGGGAGAAGGCTGATTGGTCTGTAGTTGCAGGGATCTGTTTTTGCACCTTTTTTATGCAGGGCAGTGATGTTTGTTGATTTCCAAGCAGATGGCAGAGACCTTGAGCAAATGAGAGGGTGAATAGAACAGAAGAGAGGTGAGCAAGAGCAGAAGAGCAGGCTTTGAGGACACGTGGGCTGATGCCGTCTGGACCGGATGCAGAATCTGATTCGAGGTTTGACAGCAAGCTCTCCACCTGTCAGGAGAAAAGGACACAGAGTCCAGGGACAGTTGGGTGCAACTGGGTAAGGTGGGTGAGAAAGTGATGGTTTTGGACACAAGATTTAGCTGCAAACACCGAGTTTAGGCATTCAGCTTTTCACGTGCGGTATCAGCAGTGCGGCCATTTGAGGTAAGGGAGGGGATGGAGGGGAACATACACAGAACAGATTTGATTAGACACCACCAGGATTTTGAGGAGGGAGAGAGGTTGAGAGTTCAGACTTGAGATTAGAAAGATTGTTGTTTTCTGGCTCTCCTGAGGGTAGATACACACTTGTTCCGAGCTTTATGGAAGGAACTGAGATTACCCTCAGTTGGTTTGCTTTCCATGAGGAAAAGGCAAGTTGTTTCAGGACAACTGCCTCACCACAAGCTTCAGTAAACCAAGGGCGGGAGAAGGGTAGGACACACTGAGACAAGCAGGGGATAAATCTGTGCATGAGGGAGAGCAAGTTTCTTTGAAAGAATTCCCAGGATGAGTTAAGACTCCAACTGTGAATCGTAGCCACACTGTCTTTGGTTGTTCGCTCACTTGGTTTTGTAATGTGTTCAGTAAACCCCCCCTCCCGCCCCCAAAAAAACAAATGACACACACTATCCACTTAAATATATGAGTGACCGAGGGTAACTTCAGATGTATAGAGATGGATTGAGTATAGAAATGGTTCATCCTCGTGTGGAGCGTTTCAGCAAGTACGATGTCACACGAGCCAATTTCAAACTGAGATTGCCAACAAGGAAGTCAAAAGGGCACCTTTATAAACAAGCCGATTATCTCTAATCAATCCCTAAAAAGCAAAAATTAGTTTTGCAATCTTTCATTAAAGATCAACTTTTCAACTATTGTTGTTTCATTTTTCTTTGAAAAAAAAACAGCAAAAGAAAAAAAATAAAAAAACAGACAACAACCTTGTTTTGTTTTTAAATCTTTATCTCTACTTTCATCGATTTAACAATTTCTTGTTTACATTATATTGATTAGTCTAGTTTAGTCAAATTGTTTTTAATTGCTGTTCTTGTAAATACATTCTTCATTTACATCATGCAATTTTTTAATTTAAATATCCACATTTTGCATTTTTGATTTCAGAGCTTGTGTTCAAAACACAAATTATTATTCCTTTTTACATACAAAGTCTAGGTCAATGGAAAAGCGAGGTGATGGAGGATAAAAGCAAGCACAGAAACAGTGAGGCAGTGGGAGAGCTTGGAGGGTGAAAGGATAGAAAAGAAATGGGTTGGAATAGAAGACGACCTGAGATGGCAGTGCACTTCTAAGATGAAGCCCTGGAGGGAAGAGTGGCATTGAAAAGACCAATGAAAAAGGTTCCAAAAGCAGGAGAAGAGAGTAAAAAGGAGCGGGCGGTTGCTGAAAGAAAAAAATGTAACCTGAAAGAACTGGGAAGGGACAGGAGGAGGATATGGAAGAGGGAGAGAAGTGGGACAAACCAAAGGCCACCAACCCGTCCACAACGATAGAGTTGCAGGCCCTGTGCTTCTGCTTCCTTATAGGAGATTATTTAGCCACTTTCATGTACTTTTATTTTTTTTCTTCTCCAAACTGAATGCACGACGTGGATAATTTAAATATTTAATGATGGTATCGAATGGAATATACAGTGTGGGATTAGCTGGCTAGGGCTTATTTTCATCGACCTTTCAGTGATGCTGCAGCAATTTCTGCCGTTTATGGGCTGCCAAGTATTACATACCGTTTGTGGTCCGTTTCAAGTAGTAAGGTGATTGGCTCTAACCTCTACAACCTGTATTTGAGGCAATATGAAGAGAAGGCAGCACAATAAATCCTGTAATACAATTCAGCCCAAATGTATATCTTTGTGGGGCGTTCGAGCTCGGTGCCATTAGGCCATGCTGTAAAAAATTCCTGTTATCTTCTTGAATTACCCAAAGAGGACTGTGCAGCTATCATGCTGAAACATAGTTAAAAAAAACAAACTTCCTCAACAATCACTCTGAAACAGCTGCTTCAGGTGAACATATTATTCAGATCAGTATAAAGGGGTGTAGAAAAGGCAGCAGGGCACGGTGATAAAGAAAATGACCTGCGGGATGTAGTTGCAGCGCTCCTGGCAGACCCCATGGAACCAGGCAAGGGCGAAAATAGCATGTGCTCGTGCGAGCAGGCCACTGTCCTGTCCCAAAGCTCCGGTCTCTTCCCAGTGCTCGTATGAACGCAGAAGGTTCTGCTTTAGCCCTGGAGGAGCCTGTCAGACATATGCATTGGTACAGCTTGAGTCGTAGCCTGAATGCTGCTGTTCCATGCAAAATAACTCCACACTGCATCTACAAAGCAATGAAATATCCCTACTATGACCCTGCTCCTCACTGTTCGGTTCTGCTCACAGATCCATTATGTTTAGAAATGCAATTGTTTATCTTAGATGACAGTCAGCACAGACCTGTGAGATAGTTTTAGTTCAACAGCAGAGCTTCAAAAACTGATAGCTACTCTGAAGTTAAATGCTATACTTTGCATCTTCTTCTTTTTTTTACATGAGTGTATGCTGTACTCTAACATTGTATATTTATAGTAACACTGCAAAATGTTGTATTGTACTGTACATTTTGCTGCATTATCGTGCTTTATCATGTTGTACTTGTGCAGCAATCAGGACCTCATATGACAGCTTCAGGCTGGCCTGCAGTAGGTTTGGGGGTAGGTTCGGATGAGGCTCAGCTGTGAGCCACAGGCGGAAACCATCATTGGGAGAAAGATCATTCAGCTCCTGCAAAGATCATTCCACCACACCAGGCACCTGACATGTACCCAATTCAACAGAAGCACACGAATCACTAGAACAGCACACGGTGGAGCGCATACCTCCGCCTGCCGAACATTAAGTACATTTTGTAGCCAGCCCACTAATAGGCTGAATCTGGATTCCATTCCTTAACCAAAATCTAATCGACTTGTTCCCGTCACCTAACCAACTCATCCACCAGGTTTCGTCCGAATCCATCCATAACTGTTTGAGATATTGTGCTTTAAAGCAATCGATCGATGCTTTAAAGCAATAGATGCTTTAAGCGAAATTGTGCAATCGTTTTTGGCCCGATCTCTCAGTGGTGAAGAATCACTTAAAAATTCTCATATCCGGATCCAGATCTTCACCAAAATCGAATCATTTGGTCCTTGTCACACACCCAACCAGTCCACCAAGTTTTGTCCAAATCCATTAATAAATTTTTCAGCTATCCCACTCCCAGACAGACAGACAAACAAACAGGGGTGAAAACATAACCTCCGTCCACCTGAGGTGACGGAGGTAATTATAGGTCACATGAGGGAGAGATCACGTGAGAGAGAAAAGAGGGATAAGTATGAGAGAGATAATAACATCAGATGCTTATAATTCGAAATGATTTTCAAAGGAAACATTTCCTTTGACATTTGATATCGTGAATAACAAAAACAAAAGACAATCGTTAACGGACAGACGTACAACCCGAAAACATCATGCCTCCGGCCTTCTCAGCTGCAGAGGCATAAAACAGTGATTTTATCAAACTGGAACTACACATGTGAATAAAGAAAGGTGTTTTAGCGTGGTACCCCGAGGCAAAAATGTGAAATATTATCCTTATGAATCTGGGATCCCAGTTTCAAATGCCATATAATGCATTGATTTTTTTCACGATGCATGTCCTTTGTCTGCTGGTGCATTATCCACCAATCACCATCTGTACAAGCTCCTCCCTTCATAGGCATTACACATTGATAAAAAGGAGGGGCAGGGGGACACATTATGACATAGCTTGTGCACCAGAAAATTTGTCAGCATATTTTGTTTTGTTTCATTTTGCACTAGCAAAGGCACTCGGTGTTTCCAGGCAATGCCGGGTCTCTCCTCCCACCCATTCCCCTGCCTCCTACCACCCACTCCCTCCCTCTGGACTCCCACCCCACCCCTTCCCCTCCCACCTCCACCCTTTCCCTCCCTCCTCCCACAAAGGTACCCGGCATTGCCCGGGATATAACGTACATCTGTTGGACTACCACAATTAAGCACATATTGCAAGACAAACATCACCCATCGCTTCGCTGATGGAATATGAAGGGGGGGGGGGGGGAGAGAGAAAGATGGAGAGAGAGGTGGGAGAGAGAGAGAGGGGTGAGGGAGTGAGGTGGAGGTGGAGGAGGAGAAACGGAGGAAGGGGGAGAACGAGGAGGGGGGAGTGAGAAAGGGTGAGAGAAGGGATGGGGGGTGGGGGGGACAGCGACACCTCATCACACGTCGCTATACACGCTGGGAGGGAGGAGCTGCGATGAGGGGGGGTGGAGTGAGAGAGAAAGACAGAGAGAGAGCGAAAGGAGGGGAGCGGGGAGGGGGGGAGAGCGAGGAGGGGGAGAGCGAGAAGGGGAGGAAAACGAGGAAGAGGGGGAGGACAGGAGGAAGGTGGAGGGAGAGTGTCCCTCAACACATGCCGCTATACATTCTGGGAGGGAGGGGTGCGAGGAGGGGGTGGGGCCAGAGAAATAGAGAGAGGTGGGAGCAAGGATGGGGGGGGGGGAGAGCGAGGAAGGGAGGGAGAGCGACGCCTCGCCATACACTCCGGGAGGGAAGGTGCGAGGAGGAGGGGGGTGGGAGTAAGAGAAAGGGGGGGGGGTGAGTGAGGGCGAGGAAGGGGATGAAGTGAGGGCGAGGAAGACGGGAAGTGAGGAAGGGGGGCAGAGCGATGAAAGGGGGGAAGAGTGATTCCTCAAAAATTGAATGGAAATTTTTAGAGTAAATGAATTAAAATATTATTGCAATATTTTTCAAATTCTCTCTTGAACTTGTAGTTAACTTGTCCCATTGTTTTACTCATTCTAATCCTCCCGTTATGTTAATCGTTCTTTCAATTCGATCTTTCACTTAATTTATTTTGCCTTCTAACTCTGAAGATTTCCCCACGGAGAACCCAGCCGCGGGTGATCCCGCGAGTTAATTATTTTTGTTGCACTCAATGAAGTCACACCATTGGCACCTTCCTTAATCTTTTCTACACTCAAATTAATTTTTAGAACAGTAGAAAAAGTAAAGTTTAATACTTTGACTATTTCACATTTTCTTGTGTAAATATGGAGGAGGGCTCACAGCTTTGCTTGGTATTTGTTTTTTGAACACCATGTCAAGGCTCGTGTAAGAGCAAATATACAGAACATATAACAAGGCAGGAGACAAGAGGGGTGGGAGAGGGAAGCACAAAATGGTGGGGAACAGAGACAATAGGATATCTGTGGAAGGGAGAGGGATGGGGTGGGGTCATAGACTCCTATAGAGAAGGACTGGAACGTCACGATCTCGGAGTTTGTAACTTGAGTCTGAAGGATGAACTTGAGTCCGGGGCTAAAATGACTTCTAGAAGGGCTAGACACGATCTCGGGATCCATTATCAGAGGTTTTATGAGGACGGCGAGTTCAATAGTGTCATTTTCAAACCAACCACCATGAGGTCATCTTCAAGGTCAAAAGGTCATATTTAAAAGTCAAATTACTGAATTTGTGGTATTTTTTGCCCGTTTTTGTGTCTAACTCATAGAGGAAAACTTTTGTAAAGTCTATGACAAACATGACATTGTGCACCTACTGCACCTACTTGCTGATTTCTATCATCGTTAACTAAAGTATGTTTTGTTTTTCTCTTTCAGAACTGTCCAGCTGGTGATCTCACAGGATCTTTGTGTTGTTTCCTGCTTTGGTGACAATATGCCACGTCGTTGCAGCTGCTTTGGTTGTAGAGGAAACTATGATGGGACGCCTTATGTAAAGGCCATATCTTCCCAAAAGATCCTGAGAGAGGGAGAGATGGATATTGCAATGCCAAATGAGAAAGAAAGCTTGAGGTGCTTAAAGAGGATATACATTTGTGAGACATTTCAATTGTGATTGGGTGTCAGTTAGGGGTGGCAAACGACCCAAAGAACCCCCATCAATATTTCCTGAAGTACCGAAATCAGCTTTGAAGCAGGTGACCTCAGCCCCACGCCCAACATCATCTTCTACGTCAGAATCAAGAGCTAAGAAGATGCAGGCAGCTGATGAGGCTGCAGACAATATCCAAGATTTCGACCACTTCTGTGCTAAAATCAGCTCCTATTTTCCTGGCTTTAACGTCATAAAGACCAGGAAACTTTACCTATCAAAACTGATGCTACTGACAAACTGTCAAGCAGTTCTTTCATTTCCAACAAGTTCATCACCTTTTGGATTTCTATCTTGAATAGAGTTGAGAAAGATGCATTGAGGTGCCAACGACTTTTTCCTTTGCAGAAGAACAGCCTGCTCTCAAAAGGTCCCAGATTAGATCCATAACTGACCAGTAAACATCTATGAATGCACAAGCAAGGAAATTCTTCAGCTTGTAATAAGCCAGCTCTGTTGGATGACTGAGGCACACGAGCTTCCTCATTTCACCTTCCTTCTGTCGCAGCTGCATCTTATGTTCAAACCTCTTGATCGTCGCCGATTTGATACTGATACTATGATTTCGCAATGCAGCTTCACAACATATCACCCAGTGCATACAAAAATGATTCGGCGATCCGGCCTAATCATTCTAACCATCAACAAAAAAAGGTAAAACAGATGCTTGCTAGTAGTCAGCAGGACTCCAACCTCAAACCTTGTTCGACCAGCTTAAACCACAGCAGCGTTTGGTCAATTTAATGTTTGACGAGGTAAAGCTGGTCGAGACATTGCAATTTTCTGGAGGGCATGTTGTAGGATATGCTCAAAATGCAGCAGCGGGTGTGAACACGAAATGCTTGCTTCACATGCTATGGTTGTTGAAGTTGCCTGCCATTTCGGTGGTCACGCTATATTCTATACGCATTTTGCCCTGCAAAAATTAACTCCGATCAGCTGAAGGAACTCCTTATCGAAGCTGCATCAGCTGTGTTGGTGCTGGCGGTACTGTGATTTCTTTGATTTGTGACAATTGCAATACCAACCGCAGTGTTTATTCAAAAACTTGGAGGACCAGAAGTTGCCAAGTCTGTCAATTCAAGAGCAATCTATGTTCTATATGTACGACTACGTGCACATCTTCAAAAATGTTCGCAACAACTGGATACTGTTGATGGCAAGACACTCTCATTATGTCGTAGATGGTAATGAGTACAAAGCTTATGGAGTGATATTCAGAAGGTTTATGAGATCTGACCGGGCTACTCCTATTCGCTTAACCAAGCTGACGCACACCGCTGTTTCCCAAAGCCCCTTCAACGCCAGAGCGTACCACTGGTATGCCAAGTGTTCAATGACAAGACTGTCGCTGCTTTAAAAGCCTTCAAGGATTTCACTGGGCATCAGCGAAGAGCACAATCATCCTCACCACAGATAATGAGTGGGTGTGTTCAAGATGATTAACGTGAAAGACCGTTTCTCAGCTATCCATCTGCGCGACGAATCCAGACAGCCTTGGACAGCAGACTGACAAGTTTCACTAGGCTGGAGCAGGCCTGCCAAATTATATCTACCTGCGCATGGCAAGGAGGTGGTGGTCGTAAGCTGAAGCTAACTGGCAAACTGCTGAAGCCTTCACTGTGTCCACACGTAATAATGTGGATGCTGCCAAATTGCTTCTGGCAGAGAAAGACTTTGACTACGTTCTTCCTGCTATATTTGCAGATGAAGCCTTGGAAAAGTTTTTCGGCCAAGCCAGGCAAAGAAGCGGTGGAAACTCTCTACATTGACGTAGTTGACTAATTATGTAATTTGCTAAACTCATTAAGCATGACGGGGTAAACAAGATGGTACTACAGGGACTTTCAGGAAAGAAAACAGGAAATTTGAAGGAGGTGGGTTTGAGGTGGATTAACGGGGGTAGAAAATATCAAGATTTTGATGGGGGAAGAAATGAGATGGTGATAAACAGCGTTTTGAAGACCTTGAGAGGAGGAGTGGGACTGAAGAGAATGTGGGAGTTTGTTACAGAAGCAGGAAAAAAAAGAGAGAATGAAGTGAAGAGTGAGGCAGTATTTCTTCATTTTGGCAGTTTCACCAGAAGGGTTTTTTTGGTGGATTTTGAGCACCCTGCGGAAATAGAGGGGGGGGGCAGATCACAGACAGAGCAAAGGGGGGGGGGTCAAGGCCAAGAGGAAGATGGTAAAGAACAGAAAGAACACTGACCTGCCTCCAGTGAGAGAGTGAGAGACCCAAAGACAGCTTCATTGTGGGAGATAGCAACGATCCTAAAAGCCTTGGTTTCCACAACGTGAATCGAGCTAGGTGTGAGGCAGGAGCACCACCCAAGGGGGAGAGCAGTACTCCATCAGAATGTGGATGAAAGCTTTGTAAGTGGTCAGGAGCTAAGGTGTGCCAAGGAAGGACTTTGCACAATGGAGGATGCCCAGTCAGTGACTGGCTTTTGAGGTCTGCTTGGAGATGTGGCTTTCCAGGAAAGATCGTGGCAGACAGTGAGGTCCAAAGGCTTGAGTGAAAGGACTATTCAAGCGGACTGTTGAAAAGTAGATGGGGTGTGTGGGGGGGTGGTTCCAGATGGTCCTTTCGGAGAACATGGTGAGGGTGTGAGATTTGTCAGGATTGAAAGACATATTCCAAGTGTTTGACCAGATTGTGGTTTATTCAAAGGTTCTGCAGAGAGTGAAGAGGCTGCTGCCTGCTGATCAGAGGGATGAGAGATGGTACGGCAGAGGGTGTACTCATGAGCAAAGAGATAAAGAGGATTTTCCAGAGAGTCTGAGAAAATCTTAAAGTAAATATGTCAATATGCTTCGTTATAAAAATCGTTCTTTTAAAATTTTTTTCAGATTTCACTCCAGATTTCGACAGTTATTTAGTCCACGAGATCTGATCCTCAAATCCGAAATCATATTTCAATTATGAACTTCAATTAGTGCATAGACAGTCCATCATGGAAAATGACATCATATAATATATGAAATCACCCCAAACTCCTAATCTGAAAAGTATACAACCTACACAAGTGATGTATAAAGCGATTTGTATGGATGAAGATCAGGCATTCGATGAGATGAGTGAGGAAAGTGAAAAACAAAATTTGAGCACCTGTTCCAAGTCAAGGCATCGTTGAGCAGGCCAAACAAAATGGTGGCTTAAGACCCCAGTGAGCTGACAAAGGGCTGGCCAAGATGGCACGCTATCATCTTTGTAATGAGCACCCCTTAAATTATCATCGAAAGGGTGTTTAAATTTCTCCAAACATCCAATTTTCATTAATGCACTTGGAGTTCCCTTAGTATGCATGCAATGTTTTGGGCCACTAGGTTTCATGGTTTTGGAGTTAAGGAGAAGACACACACACACACACACACACA
>CM068957.1:122908696-122931825 GCA_035128595.1 Eptatretus atami
ACACACACACACACACACACACACAATTATACGAAGATAACTTTTTACCTTCACAGCTAGGAGACCACAGAGTCAATAAGCAACTGGGCAACTAAATGTCCTATATAACAGTCCTTCCACATAATACTGTGCAGACAATGATCTTTCACAATATGAACTACCTTTCTCAAGTGGAAAGGTGTCTGCATCCGATATTACAACAAACTCAAGAGTGGAAAATAATCATGGAACTCATCAACCGTCAATGACCATTTCGCCCTCCTGAGCTCGTCAGCTTGCAATTAAATCAAAAGTCATGAATGCAAGCAGAAATGCCTCAGTTAAATAATGAAATGAACATGTGATCGCAACCTACAGTTGCAATATGATCTGTATTAAATGTATAATTTCCATAGGCCTAAATTCCCTCGTTCTATATTTTGCATCGGAATTTTTTAGGGTCGTCTATGTCTAACAGCTGTCTATCCTGGGATCAAAACTCGACCCAGCTATAAACTGTGATCGTGGGTGTCTCACAAGTAAGGTGATTAATCAATGTGTGTGCCGACCCTTGGAAGGACGTTAAACCGGGTGTCCTGTCTACTGGCATTAGTTGGTGGGCATTAAAGATCCCATGGTGTGCTTTGCAAAGACAAGATGAGCTATCGCCAGCACCATGAAAAATAAAAAATTCCTGCTCTAACCTACAGGGGGCTCTAACTCTAACTCTAATTCCTGCTCTAACCTATCAGCGGCACAGCCATGCTTCCTGCAAAAATACAAGCAGCAGCCGCAGGCTGCATACAAAATGAATGCAAATGGAACTTTTTGTTGTATAAACGACTCCCAAAATCGAACTGAAATTTATTCGATTTTCGCTGCAAATGAAGGTATTAACTACAATTATATATATATATATATAATTATATATATGGATACCATATATATATATGGAAACAAACAAACACGACATAATAGTGACCAAAGCTTTTCGTGCTGCACTCTTCAGGGTAAAAATCGCAGCAAGTGAAGGAGGAAGTGAAGGTGCGTGCTTTATACGCAGGTCTCAATAAGGTAGACACTGACTGGTTCAACCGTAATGACGTCACGGTTAATCCGAACGCCCATTGGTCGGCTCATCATCTTCACCTCGAGCTCCATTGGCTGGAGCAGAGTTCGTCGATGATTGACGTTTGCAACCGCATCCTGGAGAGAGTGTCTACCTTATTGAGACCTGCATATAAAGCACGCGCCTTCACTTCCTCCTTCACTTGCTGCGATTTTTACCCTGAAGAGTGCAGCACGAAAAGCTTCGTCACTATTATGTCGTGTTTGTTTGTATCATATTAAAGGTCTGTAGTACCAAACATCTGTATATATATATTCATATATATATTATATATATAATATATACAGTAATATATATATATATATAATATAATATATATATATAATATTATATAGGTTGGTACAAAAACAGCAAAAAAAAAAAAAAATTCAGATGTCTCCACAAGCCTTAAATTATTCCACTATGATTCAATAACGCGCATAAAAATTTTTAAGTTGATCGGAGGTGATTTAGAGGTCGCTCCATATGACGACTTTTAGTTTCATGAGTTGGTTAAATTAGGGTATGGCCAGGTACGATTACGGGTACTTCTGGATGTCCGAGGTGGAAATGGAGTGCATTTTCGAAATCTATGGGTCGATTTACTCTAAGAATGACTGCACCGACATTGAATTCACTACCATTTCGAAAATATGACCTAAACAAAGGCTTATCATTACTGGAGTGGAGTAACTAATCCTACTCATTTCGATATTTTCTAATCTATAATTAATTTGTTGTCCGTCTAAACATTTCTTAGAGTAAATCGACCCCACTGAGTTCGAAAATGCAGTCCTTTTTCACCTAGGAAGTTCAGAAGTGTACGTAATCGTATCTGACCATACCCTAATTTTTCAATCAATGGAATTACAAACTATTAGAATATTTCGTCTCATTTACCAAATACCACTATCATCTCCGCCTCTATTTCTGTCTCCACTCCCGCCTGAACTTTATTTCTAGCCGGCCCAACATCCAGTATTTAGATTCAATGATCATGAAAAATATGTTAGTTATTTATTTAGTTATTATTATATTAAATTAGGGTATGGTGAGATGCGAATCCGTACACTTCTGAACTTCCTAGGTGAAAATGGACTGCATTTTCGAACTCAGTGGGGTCGATTTACTCTAAGAATGTTTAGACGGACAACAAATTAATTATAGATTAGAAAATATCGAAATGAGTAGGATTAGTTACTCAACTCCAGTAATGATAAATCTTGTTTTAGGTCATATTTTCGAAATGGTAGTGAATTCAATGTCGGTGCAGTCATTTCTTAGAGTAAATCGACCCCATAGAGTTCGAAAATGCACTCCATTTCACCTCGGACATCCAGAAGTACCCGTAATCGTACCTGACCATACCCTACTTTTATTCAAGTCATGGGACTAAAAGTCGTCATATGGAGCGACCTCTAAATCACCTCCGAATCAAAGCAAAAAAAATTTATGCGCGTTATTGGATCATATTAGAATAATTTTAAGCTTGTGGAGCAACACTATTTTTTTCGACTTTTTTGGACCACCCTAATATACATATATATATGTTGGTAGGACCCAAGTCAAAATCTTCATTTTCACAAAGGGCTAGCAAAGGGTGGACTCTCATAAGAATATCACAACAAGTTCAATAAATTATTTCAACAATGAGGAATGGTGTGCATGTTTGTTTTGTCCATTGGAAGCATTGCAGCACATTGCAAGTGCACATTTCCAAGCATTGTGCCAGAGTTTATGTGCAATGACCTGAGGCCATATGTGCCTCGCTACCTTTTCAAGATTCGGAAGCCATGCCAAGACCAGGTGCAGATTCTTCAGGCAAAGCCAGGAACCATGCATTGCTGCATCTCTCAAAGCCTGCACGGCACATTCCGCCTGACCTTGTCCCATTGCAACCTAAATAAAGAAGCACAGAGAAAAGATTATTTGACAACACCATATTTGATGTAACGATAGATACATCAGATCTTAGTCATGTTCTCAGCAAGCTCAAAGTACCTCTTGGTAGTTGTGCAAGCCCACGACCTGCGCCGCCATCTCCCGGAGCTCGTGTGATGGGTCAGCACCAGGAGAGCTCAATAGAAGCACTGGCTCATGGGTCGTAGTCTCCGTTTCAAATATTCGCCGCAGACTCAGATGCGCTGGAAAGAGTTCCTTTAAACCTGTACAAAGACACATGGAGACATGTTTGTCACGACGAGTTCATCATTCATCATTATAACATCCTGACTTGATAAAACAAAATTATACACCACCCAGTGAAAGGAAAAGGGTAGCTAAAGGTTGACGTTTACTTTCAGTTCATGAAAAGCAAAAGGTACAGAGAGGTTTATGAAACTTCAGCTACTTCTCAATGTATTCCACTGACACACACACACACACACACACACACACACACACACACACACACACGCTTGTCTCGCAATCAATGGGACAGTGACGTGACACAATGTGTGTATAAATCTTTCTAATTGGTATTCAGCCATATCAAGGTATGTGCTTTGAACATCTTCATCATTTGTAAAGTCAATGATGGGCAGGTGTTCTTGGAGCAGGCTAAAGATAAGAAAATCACATAACAAGTCTGGACTATATTTGGGGATGATTTAGAACTTCCCATCCCTTGCCCGCTAGATTCATAGTGGTTACATTTTCCACATGAAGGCAAGTATTATTGTGCAGGAATGTCATGCCCATAGAAAGCATAACTGGCTGTTGTCTCCACATTGCTCATCTCACTTCAATGAGTAATATATCACTGCAGTACTTGCTGTACATAGATTATTTTCCTACATTCATTAAATTACACATGATTCAAACCAATAAGGTTCCAAATCACTTGCTATAAGCTTTCCAGCTGAAGGTTCAAGGCTGAAATTTGGGGTGGGAGGGTTGGGATAAAGAACACCTATTTAATCAAACATGAGGTCCGAAGTGGTTTCCACACTTCCGACAATGACATCTAGTTATGCAATTTTACACAATACCAAGTCATCTGGTGATGCTCCAAAATTATCTGTTAAACACACAGTTTAATGTCTCCTTGAGTGACAGAAATTGGTGGCATGTGAGAATGTTCAAGATCACTTACCAATTCACAGCCATTTTCAAACTCACTGAAAGATTTAAACACAAAATACATGAACGACATGCACCACTAAAATTACAGACAGTCCCTTATGAATTTCAACGTGTGATTGATGTTGTCCTTAACAAATAAACGAATGACATGACTATTCTACACCACATGTGACTACGTTGGGATATCTTCTTTGTATTTCCCAGGCTGCTTTGACCAGCATTGATGGGAAAAGTTGCTCAGGGTAGAAAATATCATTGCACAGGTTTTTAGCCTTGAACTGTTATTTTTACATGTTCTTCAGTAAAAATAGATCAACCTTGAATTTCACAGATAGTGCACTCGCCTTTGAGCTGTCTCATCTTGGTTCAGTTCCTGGCACGACAATACACTGCCATTCTGGTTTTTACAAAACGGATGTTAGCCAGCCATCACATCTCCTTAGATTCACACGTCGATGTGAAATAATTCATGTTGGCTTTTGAAAAGAGTAGGCCATTGTGGACTGATACCCTTTCCAAAAGATGTTCTGTCCGGCATCAAACCTGTGTTGGTGACAGGTCTGCTCTGCTGCTCTCGCTTCTCTGCCCTCTTCCACAGTCCTCATTTGGCTGCCTACCGTTTGCCAGGAAGTAAACTAAAATCACTCCCCATTCACTAAAAGGCTTCAAAAACAGATAATCTCTAATATAGGTCAGTAAGCTCACTTCCAATAAGACATCACGGAATCCATCAAGTCTTTCTTCTTTTCAAACAGCCTGATCTGTGACCTAAATTTAGAATAATGCCATAGTCATTCAACTCTCGGCATGTTTCTGATTCTATCGATCAGCCGTAAATCTCAAATATGAAATGCTAGCAATGGTACCCAGCGCCGGGCAATGCTGGGTCCCTCCTCCCACCCCTTCCCCTCCCTCCACCCACTGCACCATTCAACCTCCGCCAAATCCACCCCCCCTCCCTCCGGACTCCCACTCCTTTCCCTCCCTACTCCAACCACACGCCCCTTCCCTTCCCTCCTCTCATCTCAACCCTTCCCATCCTTCCTCCCACCTCCACCCTTCCCCTCCCTCCTTGCAAGGTCAGCTCGCAAGAGTCTTAAACCACCATTTTTTTTGGTCCATCTTGGAACAGGCCGCAACGATTTCTTCACGCCAAACTTTCTTTTCTTTTTTTTTCCACTTTCCTCACTCATATCATAGATTGCCTGATCATCATACCTTTGAATCGCTGGATACATTGCAATGCTTATAAACGCCCGGAGATGCCAGCATTCGTGTCTGAATATAATTTCCACACGTCATAAGCTCTAATCTCTTAATCTCAGCTGAATTTCAAAATGTAAACTTCTTTATTTACTTCAGCAGCAGTTCTGACTGCTAAAAAAAAAAAGTGTTCATTTGTCCAATTCGAACATCACTTGGGTGTCTTCGGGTGCAAGGTGTTTATATTACCAATCAGCAATCGGTAATCGCTTGCCAAGCCAGCCGTTCCTTGTCAACCGTTTCGGTGGAGTGATTGCTTGAGTGCTTAAGCCACTTGGTGGGTGCTCACCAAGCTGCTTGGTTGTTCGTTTCAAAACCATCAGAAGTAAGACCCATCGCTTTGCTGACAGGAATACCAATCTTTGCATAATTGCTAAAAAGCGGAGTAAAATTAACTTTCACCCTTTAAAAATTGTGTGAATAAGTTATTGAAATAACAGCTGCTTTTTTGTATTCTTTTCTCACCTGTGTTGCTAGTAGAGCAACCTGCTTTGTGATGCTTTAAAAGGCAGCACATAATCAGTGTTTTCTGAATCTAATCAATATAAGAACCAGAACTGAATGAGACTCACCTTAATATCAATGAAGAAGAAGAAGGTGAATGAGGAAGAGATTTGTTTTAATGTAAATTGAAACCGGATAATCTATCCTCTCCTTACTCAACTATATCATACTGTTTGCAGATTGATAAAAAAAAATATGGTGATCAGAGTGCGTGTAGGGGGGTACTCTTATTGCTTGACTAGTGGTATCCCCTATAGGACAATTGTTGCTGGCTGGATGCATGCAGGCAGGGACGGACGGACACAGGGATAGACACAGGCACACCGAGACCGAGCAACTTTTAATTTATAGACTTTATTAGTTTAGATGGCGATACAAGGCAAAAGTACCCGTGCTTTCAATTTGAACATATCGATTGGACATATGTTTCAGGCCCCATGCCGCCGGAGTTTGGCTCCACAGTGCCGTACGGTGCCTCGAGTGCATTTTTTCTGGGTTTTTTTTTCCCGCTGAAAATGTGCATTTTCCAATTTTTGGACGACATCGCTTTGTTTAACCTTTTTGTGCGATCTGCTTTCATTATCCACCCGTCACTTCGACATCGACACAAAGAAAAAAATAACATCCGTTGACCTCATGTTCGGAGTTCCTCCATGTTGGATCGAGCTATAAAAAGCATAGACAGACATTTTGTGTTGTCTGTGGTCTGATATATTTCACTAATTTTCTACTTGAATTCCTCTTTCAAAGAACTCTGTTTAAAGGTAAATCTTTGTGTCTGTTATTTTTATGCGCTTTATGCAATGTGTGTGTGTGTGTGTGTGTGTGTGTGTGTGTAAATATAATATATATAATATATATATCCACAAAGGAACTTAGAATAGGCCTCAGTGTGTGTGAGTCTTTGGTTGTTATCTCCATATGCCGCTTTCAGAAGATGGAACAGAGTCCTCCAGGTCTCGAAGCATCCACCTCAGTTTTGGTAAGGGGGATCATGATTCATGTACCAAGTTGTGAAGTTTGCCTGTTCTCAAAGTTTGTTCTGAGGGCTCTTTTGAAGATCACATGAGCCCCAGACAACTTCCAATTGCAGTTCGTTAGTGTTAATATTCCCAGGGATAGTTTTTTAAGATCTCTGTGAGGTTCTCCTTCGTAATTCCCATTGCTCCAATAATCACTGGTCCAATTTCGGCACTCTTCAGACTCCAAGATATTTTCACTTCATTTTTGAGAACCAGGTATTTGGTCATTTTCTTGATTTCTGCATCGTTTAGGCCTAAATCGCTGGAACTGACACTCAATTAGTGTGTGTGTGTGTGTGTGTGGTGTGTGGTGTGTGTGTGTGTGTGTGTGTGTGTTCCATAAGCATGAAATTTTTCCCTGCAACTCCCCTACCACCCCTCTGTCTCTTGTCCATCCTCATCACCCCTCCTACTACAGTGCAACACTCTCTCTCTCTCTCTCTCTCTATCTGGACGATGTTTGTCTCACGGGTTTTGTCTCTGGATGTGTCCGGACAGTTTTATCTTTGGGCGGTGTTTGTCTCTGGGCGGTTTTATAGTATGACCGGTAGAAAATGGATTTCAGACATTATTTTGTTTCCATCTTCACTGTTATTCTATGCAGAATATTTTTGATGAGACGGTATGAATCGTAATTAACGCTCGACGATACATCTGCCTTCCTTCCCTCTCACTCATGCTGCCTTCCTTCCCACCCATCCTCACTCCTCCTTGCCCTCACCCCTCCTTGCTCCCGACTCTTCTCGTTCCCTCCCTCCTGTCTGTTTTTCCCTCCACTGTCTCACTCTCCCCCTTCTTCCTCTTCCCACCCTTCTCTCTCTCCCCCCCCCCTCTCTTAGTATTCCATCAGCGAAGCGATGGTGGTATTTGCTAGCATCAAATAAAAGTAACTACTGAATAGGGAAACGGAAAAAGTAAAAGGAAATTGAACTGTTTAAAAAAGATAGAGTATGGACACATCGAGAGGGATGGAGAGAATGGGGAGAGGGAGGAGCGGGAGGGGAGAGGGGAGGGAGTAAAGGGTGGGGGGGAGAGGAAGAGAGTGGGGGAGGAGGGAGAGAAAGGGGTGGGGAGTGAGAGAGGGAGGGAGGAAAGTGGGGTGGGGCATGAGAGAGGGGGGTGGGGAGGGTGAGGGGATGGGGACAGAGGAGAAGGGGGGGGGAGAAAGGGTAAAGAGGGAGGGGAGAGAGAAGGGGAAAGTGGGGAGGGAAAGAGAGGGGAGAGGGCAAGTAAAGGGAGAGAGGAGGGGGATCGGTAGGATTGCTTTGGGGGTGGGGGGGAGGGGTTGAGGACGAAGTTTCCTTCTGTATTCATCCTGTCCACCCCATTCCTCCCTTTACCACATTGTCCCCAACCTCTCGCTGCTGTTCCTTTTGTCCTGTGTGCCATGATCCGTTAAGTATTCCAGCTCTTCCATGAGCCTTGACTCTGTATAAAAAAGTCACAGGTTGGCAACCATTGTACAGGCTCCATGGGCCAAATGGTCTCTTTGTGTGTTGAAGTTCCTTGGAAGGGAAGTCATCTATTACATATTGTGAACCATGGTGTCTGTCTATGCATTCATCTGTCTCTTGTTTACAGCTTCTCACGCTGCATTTGAAAAGCTCAACATTCACTTTTGAAATGACGGGAGAACAGGCATGATAATGTTGATGTCAAATTTTTTTTCGCAACCAGGATATTTTGCACTCTTTTGAGACAAATCCAACCTCCGAACCAAAGCTCTGAGCTACTTATACCGCCCACCGCAAAATGGCGGTGCTGTGTTGCACCTTCATTTTGCGGTGGGAGGTATAAGTAGCTCAGAGCTTTGTTTCTGAGTGAAACCAAGAATGCAACATAATTGACCTTTGCTAAAGTCAGTGAAATATTATTTAAATTGATAGATGAACTTAAACCTTTCCCGTCACTGGGGATGGATACTTTTGCAAGCTTTTCCCGTCACTTGGGACAGGTACTCTTCCTCGTGTATGCATATTTGTGACCAAAGCGGCTTCATCTTCCTCTTCTTCAAACTTTAACAAATTCGCCATATTGTTTATATAAGCCTAAGCGGCTAAGAAACACATTCGTGACATGCCTGCGTTCATCAGCGGTTACTCTGACTTGCTTAATTGAGATATGTGCAAAAGGAAATATATCTTATTATAATGGAGGAAACGTATGTGGTTAAGTATGTATATTTGTGACCACGACTTCTTATTTTTCTCTTCTTCTTCTTCTTCTTCTTCTTCTTCTTCAATTTTCTGCAACAAATTCTACCATGTTGTTTATATAAGCCTCAGCTAAGAAACACATTCATGACGTGCCTGCGTTCATCAGCGATTACTTTGACTTGCTTCACAGAGATATGTGCAAAAGGAAATATATGAAGTAAACACCCGCCGGGAGAGAAGGAAAGCGGTGTATTGGGGGCACGTCTGCTCTGTACAGCTGGCAGTTCGACTTTCCAGTCCAGTTTTTGATATTGTGTTGTTTTTGCCATCTGCTCTAACTGCCAACAAGAAGAAGAAAAAAAAGATGAAGAAAAAAAAGATGAAGAAAAAATGTAAAAACACAGAAGGGTGAAATCTCAAAAAACCAACCACACAAGGTAGGAATGACAGCACATTATGATGCCACAATACAACACCACATCCTCTTATGGATTACATCAACGACATCTTTGCCATTTTACTTTTGTTGTGGAATTGTGACGGATGAAGAAGAAGAACGAAAGAAGAATGCGCACCATTACGACACAACAATCGGTCGGGAGAGAGAGAGAGAGAGAGAGAGAGAGAGAGAGAGAGAGAGAGAGAGAGAGAGAGAGAGAGAAAGAGGAGGAGAGAGGTGGGATGGGGGTGAGAGAGGCAGGATAGGGGTGGATGAGAGGCAGAGGGGTTGGAGAGGCAGAGGGGTGGGAGACAGAGGGAGAGGACAGAGGGGTGGGGATAGGAAGAAGGGGAGGGTGCAGAGGGGGAGACAGGGAGAGGAGAAGGGAAATGGATTCCAGCAGATGTGACGGCCAGTTTAATGTCCATCTGAGAGACGACACACACATTGATGAATCACGCTGTCTGTGAAACACCGGGATGACAGTTTATAGCTGGGTAGGGATTCGAACCCAGGCTAGACAGCTTAGAGTGAGTGTGCGATTGGCTCTTGGAATAGCCTCTTGGCTATCCTGCCATGATGTGGCGATTCATTGCTTTGTAACTGAAAACATTTTTTACTCATTGAAATCACCACAAGGACAACCACGGCACGGTATCACCATGGAAGCTTATAGAGATTGAAGCTTTAAGAACGCTCCAAGCAAGCACTCCAACGACACAGTTGAAGAAGCTTTTAAAAACAAAACGTTTAATTTTTTTTATATGTATTCATCTATGCTGAAATGATGGGTCGTATAATAAAAGGAGATGGTACAAAAAGGGGAAACGTAGTGTAAAATAAATTTGCACATCTCCAGCAAGCGAGCCAATGCCCAACACACCATATGACAACGCAGGGCTAATGCAGGCGAGTAGCCCCTGAACATTGTTCAAGTCGATCGATATACAGTATTCAGTGACAGTGCGAATATTGTAGCACACTCACCAAGTGGATTAAGCACTCAAGGAAACACTCCAATTAAACAGTTGATAAGGAACGGCTGGCTTGGCAAGCGTATAGCGATCACTGATCTGTCATATTAAACACCTCCCAGAGACACACGAAATGTCAAACTGTCACCGAATTGGGCAAATGAACACTTTTTGTTTTAGCAGTCTGAACAGCTGCTAAGTTCAATTCTGGAGCTTAAATTTTGAAAATCGGCTCAGCATAAGAGATTCTAATGTTTATGGCATGTGCAGAAATTAAATAAAGACACGAACGCTGGCATCTCTGGGCGTTTATAAACATTGCAATGTATCCAGCGATTTGTAGGTATGATGATCAGGCATTCGCTGATATAAGTGAGGAAGGTTAAAAAAAAACTTTAAAAAACTATCGTGAAGAAATCATTGTGGCTTGTTCCAAGCCAAGGCATTGTTGAGTAGGCCAAAAAAATGGCGGCTTAAAGACTCTTGCAAGCTGACCAAGATGGCACGTCACCATCTTAGAAAGGCTTATTTTGTTTTTTTTTGTGATGAGCACCCCCTAAATTATCTTCAGAAGGGGTGTTTGAATTAACCCAAACATCCAATTTTCATTCATGCACCACCTTTGAGTTCCCTTAGTATGCATGCAAAGTTTGGGGCTGCTAGGTTTCATGGTTTTGGAGTTATGGAGGAGACAGATGGACTGACTGACTGACTGACTGACTGATGGACAGGCACACATTGACATTTATTATTATTGATCATAGAAAGATTCACATAAAGTCTTTAAAAGTGTGAAAAAAAAATGTGTGAATTATCCAGTGCAGTGTATTTGGCAAAGACAATGCTCTGGCATAATCTAAGAAGTCTTACCCAAGGCACGACAGGCAAACTCCATCATGGCACCGAGAAGGTGATCTGGCTGGATGGCTTGGAGCACCAGAACCTGAAAAAAGAAGGTAGTGATTATGACGACAATAATAACAGCAAAACCCATCACAGTTTCATTGGTGAGTGCAGAAGCCACCAAAAGTCAAGTTCAGATAGCCAAATGTTTGTCCATATGCCTCCTGAAAGCCAGCACATGCATTGTTGGGAGAGTGGAAGCAGCATGTCCAAGGCAGTGACCAGGTCTGAATCTGAATTGATGATCTGAAACGAGGCTGTTGGAGAAAAGGAATTATTTTATGTCAACTGCGATGATGGATTCTGTGACCTTACCGATGATTGAAAGTAAGCTGATTGGTCTGAGGTAAGAGAATCCATTTTTGCAATTTTTTAATGTTATGCTGTGATGTTGGCCGATTTCAAAGCAGATGGAAGATGACCTGTGGTAAATGACTGGCAGAGAGAGAGGAAGTGCATGAGCAGCAGAGCAGGGTTTTAAGACACACCAGACGACCCGTGAACCCGTTGCGTTCCCGTTGTGACATCGGTGATGCAAAAAAAAAATCATTTCAAGAAAAAAAAAAGATAGCTCAGCGAACTATACCGCTGAGGTTATTTGCATTGATCAAATAATCCCGAAGAGTACTTGAGTGAATCGGGCATTGATTTTAATAATTTTTTCGTTGCCCCATTTGATCGAGACTTGATATTGCGCGTCAATGTGAAAAAAAAACCAAGAAAAAGAAAGTCGAAGAAAATTATTATGCATAATCTTCTAAACACAATTTTTTTTTAATGAACACGGAAGTACGATCAAAATGGCATATAATTTTATGCTTAAAAATAATTGTTCTTTGTCAAAACGAAATGTTTGAGATTTAAAAAATAAATAATTTCAAGAAAAAAAAAAAGATGCTCCAGCAAACTATACCGCTGAGGTTGTTTGCATTGATCAAATTCTCCCGAAAGTACTTGACTGAATCGGGAATTGATTTTCTAATAATTTTTTTCATTGCCTGATTTGAACGAAACTTGATACTGCACACCGCAGGAGAATGGTGAGTAAGATGCCCTAGAATTTTTGCGCTATTGTGGACTGTTTTGCTGTATTTCGGAACATATGTACGATAATACATAAATACATAATACATACATACAAGATGAGAGTTTTAGTAATATATAAGAAGCTGATGCATCTGGTCCAGGTTGCAGAGTCAGAGTTGAGGTTGCCAGAAACATTACCACCTTTTCAGGTGCAAAAGATACAGAATCAACAGCAAAAACTGGAAAGTGCTCAACAACTGGAGCTCCAGGGGCCTCCACCTGTTCATACCTCCAAGCAGATGCCTGGCCCATCCCATCTCCTTGAGATGCTGATCAACCTGCTGCAACCAGGAGGCACGTGGTTGCCATTGGCCTTCTCCACTCACAGAGGCTCCCTCATAGAGAATCTGGTGAGCAGGATTAGCGTCAGGAAAACGAGACACACGTCCATAAAGCCGCAGCTGTTGCTCACGTACTATGCAGGTAACAAATATCATTTGAGTCTCTCTCAGCAACCACTCATTGGACACATAGTCTGACCAGCTATAGCCAAGGGTTCTCCAAAGAGACTTGGTCCCAAAGGAATTAAGTCTCCATTTCAGATTCCTGGTCAGAGTCCAAATCTCACATCTGCAGAGCAAGACTGGAAACACCAAGGACCTGAAGACTCAGACTTTCGTGGTCCTGCACAGGTACCGGCAGCACCACACCCCATGATCCAGTGAATCCATTACTCCCCAGACCCGACCCAGACGTCTATTGGCCTCTGGCTCACAGCCAGCAGACATGAATATCACTGCCAAGGTAAGTGAATCTCTCTGTGACCTCAACATCCTCAGTACAAACAGGTACAGAAAATATTGCAGCATCCAAGATGTCATTGAAAGCCTGGAGCTTAGTTTTGACCCAGGAAACTCATAATTCCAGCGGCTCCAACTCCTCATTCAGCACCGCGAGGGCCCCCAAAAGGATATCCAGAGTCTCCGCAAAGATGACGGCATCATCTGCAAAATCAAGATCAGAGATCTTGAGATTCCCAAACGACAGAACGTAGCTTGATCTCTCCGACATCCTCCCCAGAATCCAGTCCATACAAGTGCTGAAAAGTGTGGGGGCTAGTACACACCCCTGACGTACTGCAGTAACAAATGGAAATATGTCTGAAATGGTATCACCACATCTCACCGCACTCTCAGTACCAGAGTAAAGTTCAAACATCAGATTAATTAGTTTTGGTGGCACCCCATGAAGACTAAGAATCCTCCAGAGGGCATCCCGATTCACTGAGTTGAACGCTTTGCAGAGATCAACATAGGCTGCAGTAGTCCCTGCCGAAACTCTCGTCTGCGTTTGGTGAGGACCCGAAGGGCAAGGATACAGTCAATCATTGACCTCTCTGGTGTAAAGCCTCACTGCTCTAAGCGCTGGTGCTCAAGCAGATGGTGGCGAACCCTATCATGAAATATCAGAGCAAAGACCTTGCCCGGCACTGAGAGCAGCGTCACCCCTCGGTAGTGGTTGCAGTCCTGGCGATCACCCTTCCCTTTCCAGAGAGGGATAACAAGGCCCCTCTTCCAGTCAGTTGGGATGATGCCTGTTTTCCAGGCAGAGCACAGAATTGCAAGCAATGCCACGAGTACAGCATTTCCACCAGCCTTGAGAAGTTCAGCATGGATGCGACAGATCCCAGGAGCTTTACCTCATTTCAACCGGTTCACCGCAGCCTGTGTTTCCACAAACGAAGGTGGATCACTGGTGATTGTAGGGTCAGCAGTAGGGACAGTAACACCCCTGACATCCAACTCAACAGCTGGTGGATCAGCCTGGTATAGCCACTCAAAGTATCCGGTCCAGTGGGCCTTTACTTCGGACTCCTCTGACAAGAGTCCTCCAGCCTCCGCACTAACTGCAGTACACTGAGGGATGGGGTTGGAGGAAGGCAATGCACTTATTCCCCTGCAAGCAGGACGAGAATCACTTGACCACAGGTTATGCTCAACCCCCACACAGATTCCTCGCACATCGGCTTCCTTGTGCACCCTTAGCATACGTACAGTTTTATGCCTCAATTCCCTGAACAGCTCAGCTCTGGCTTTAAAACTGGCCCTGCGACTCTGGTTAATGGTGTCCAGTGTCCCGTGAGAGACGAAATTCTTCTTCGCCCGACGGTGAGTTCCAAGACACGCACCAGCAACATCAAGGATGGTGGTCTTGAAGGCATTCCACAACTCTTTAAGATTCCCTAAAGCACTCAGACCCCCAAAATCCCCACTCAGCCTGTTTGCAAACTTGTCAGCTACCCTCGCATCCTTGAGCTTGCCAATATCCAGCTTAGGCTGGGATGGTTCCATTCTCCTGGATTTCGGCTGCAACTTCCGAGTTTCTACCACAAGCCTGTGGTTGGTATTGAGGAACTGCGCACTCTGGTAGTTCTCTGACCCTGCAGTTCGTTCTGGATCATCCACCAGTGACCATCAACCAGCATGTGGTCAATCTCCTTTGCCACACCACCAGCATTGGAATACCAAGTCCAGCGATGAGCCTGTGGGTGCTGAAACCATGAACCAGCCACCCGAAGTCCATGACTTCTTGCAAAGTCCAGGAACTTAGTGCAATTCTGCTTCACAGTTCCAGAGCCGTGGGGACAAACACATGTCAAATAACCATCCCTGTCAGTTCCAGTCGATGCAATGAAATCCACCAAGATGAGAAGAGTATCTCGCCGGGGCACTGATCAACCACAGACTCAAGCATGGCATAGAATGCGTCCTTCACAGTGAGATCACTCACCTCAGTCGGAGCATACATAGAGACCAGGGAAACGATACCCAAGGAGTGACGAATCCTTCGTCTCATAATACGCTCGTCGACCGGTGTTACCTCAGTTATCATTGAAATCAGCTCATTGGACACATCCACAGCAACTCCTTGGGTACGGTAACCATCAGAGTGACCAGAACAATAGGAGGTGTAACCACCCAACATGTATTCGCCACTATCCGCCTCCGAACCTCAGAGTGCTGCAATACCGATGTTCAAACGCCTGAGCTCAGATGATAACAGAGGCAGGTGATCATCCTCTCTTTGGGATTGGACATTCCAGGCACCCACCTGAAAGGACCGCCTCAGGTTAACCCAAGGAGACCCCGCCGTCTGGTGGACGACACCTCAGCACAGGACACCTCATATAGGAGACCAGTCCTGAATATATATTGTGTGTATATATATCTTCTCTTCTTCTTCTTTTGGCTGCTCCCGTTAGGGGTCGCCACAGCGGATCAACCGTCTCCATTTCGCTCTATCCTCCACATCTTCCATTGACACTCCAACCACCCGCATGTCCGCCTTCACCGCATCCATGAACCTCTTCTTTGGCCTTCCTCTTCTCCTCCTGCCTGGCGGCACCATCTTCAGCATCCTTCTCCCGATATACTCCGCTTCCCTCCTGTGCAAATGTCCAAACCATCTCAATCTCGCTCTTCTCACTTTGTCTCCAAACCGTCCTACCTGCGCAGTCCCTCAATATGCTCATTCTTATCCTGTCCATCCTCGTCACTCCAAGGAGAATCGCAGCATCTTTAACTCTGCCACCTCCAGCTCCGCTTCCTGTCTTTTTGTTAGCGCCACCGCCTCCAAACCATACAACATAGCTGGTCTCACTTCCGTCTTATATACTTTCCCCTTAACTCTTGCAGCTACCCTCTGTCACAATCACTCCTGCAACTTTCTCCACCCACTCCATCCTGCCTGCACTCTCTTTTTCATTCTCTACCCCACTCTCCGTTACTTTGGACAGTTGATCCCAAGTATTTAAACCCATCCACCTTCCCACCTCAACTCCTTGCAACCGCACATACCACCACCCTCCCTCTCATTTACGCCAATGTACTCCATCTTACTCCTACTGACTATTTCCCCTTCTCTCCAGTGCGTACCTCCACCTCTCAAGGCTCACCTCAGCCTGCTCCCTACTCTCCCTACAGATCATGATGTCATCCGCGAACATCATAGTCCATGGAGACTCCAGTCTGATCTGTCCGTCAACCTGTCCATCACCTTGCAAACAGGAAAGGGCTCAGAGTCGATCCTTGTGGAATCCCACTTTTACCTTAAACCGGTCCGTCATTCTACGCACACCTCACCACTGTCACACTGTCCTCATACATATCCTGCACAATTCTCACATACTTCCACCACTCCCGACTTCCTCATACATGCCACAACTCCTCTCTTGGCACCCTTCATAAGCTTTCTCTAAATCCACAAACACACAATGTAACTCCTTTCTGGCCTTCCCTATACTTCTCCATCAACGTTCTCAAAGCAAACATCGCATCAGTGGTGCTCTTTCCTGGCATAAACCCATATTGCTGCTCACAAATCGTCACCTCTCTTCTCAACCTAGCTTCCACTACTCTTTCCCACAACTTCATGGTGTGGCTTAACAACTTTATCCCTCTGTAATTTCCACAGCTCTGCACATCACCCTTGTTCTTGAAAATCGAACCAGTACACTTAATCTCCACTCCTCCGGCATCCTCTCACTTTCCAAGATTTATTAAACAATCTGGTTAACAACCCCACTGCCATCTCTCCTAAGCACTTCCATGCCTCCACTGGTATGTCATCTGGGCCAACCGCCTTTCCACTTTTCATCCTCTTCATAGCAGTCCTCACTTCATCCTTACTGATCCACCCACTTCCTGATTCACTATCTCCACCTCTTCCAACCTTCTCTCTCTCTCTCATTTCTTCATTCATCAGCTCCTCAAAGTACTCCATCCACCTTCTCAACACACTCTCCTCGCTCGTCAGCACATTCCCATTTACTCTTTATCACCCTAACCTGCAGCACATCCTTCCCAGCTCGGTCCCTCTGTCTTGCCAATCGGTATAAATCCTTTTCCCCTTCTTTTGTATCTAACTTTCTCATACAGCTCGTCATATGCCTTTTTCTTAGCCTTTGCCACCTCTCTCTTTGCCTTTCGCGCCACTCCTTGTACTCCTGCCTACTTTCTTCATCTCTCTGAATATCCCACTTTTTTCGCCAACCCCTTCTTCCTTATACTTTCCTGTACTTCCTCGTTCACCACCAAGTCTGCTTATCTTCCTTCCTCTGTCCAGATGTCACACCAAGTACCTTCCTAGCTATCTCCCTCACCACTTCTGCTGTAGTTGCCCAATCATCCCACCCATCTTTACCACCATCCAACACCTGTCTTGCCTCCTCCCTAAATTCCAGCAACAGTCTTCCTCCTTCAGCTTCCACCATCTGGTCCTTGGTTCAGCCCTCACTCTTCTTCCTCAACCTCACCTCCACAATCATCCTACAGACCACCAATCGATGCTGTCGAGCTACACTCTCCCTGCCACCACCTTACAGTCTCTAATCTCTTCAGGTTGCATCTCCTGCTTAAGATGTAATCCACCTGTGTGCCTTTCCTCCACTCTTGTACGTCACCCTGTTGTTCCTCCTTCTTCTTGAAATACGTATTTACCACTGCCATTTCCATTCTTTTTTCAAACTCGACCACCATTTGCCCTTCCATATTTCTCTTGTTGAGACCGTACCTACCCATCACTCCTCATCCTCTTTATTCCTTCCCCAACATGCCCTTGAAATCTGCTCCAATCACCACTCTTTCATCCTTGGATACACTCTCCACCACTTCATCTAACTCACTCCAGAAATTTCTTTCTCCTCCATCTCACACCCCATATGCGGTGCATATGCACTGATGACATTCATCATCACCCCTTCAATTTCCAACTTCACACTCATCACTCGGTCAGACACTCTCCTCACCTCCAATACCCTCTTGACATAACTTCCTTCAGGATTACCCCGACACCATTTTCCTCCCATCCACACCATGGTAGAACAGTTTGAAACCACCTCCAATGCTCCTAGCCTTACTCCCATCCACTTGGTCTCTTGTACACACAGTATGTCCACCTTTCTTCTCTCCATCATATCAGCCAACTCTCGCCCTTTGCCAGTATCTCCCAACATTCAGAGTTCCAACTCTCACCTCCACACTTCTACCTTCCCCCTCTCCCACTGCCTCCGGACTCGCCTTCCCCGCTCCTTTCTCCTCCTTCGTCCAGCAGTAGCACAAATTTCCACTGGTACCCGCTGCTGACCACGGTACCGGTGGCGGTCGTTGGTAACCCGGGCCTCGACGATCGGTATGGAAATTCGTTTTGTTGTCCGCATAATGATTTGGCATAGGTTTTTACGCCGGATGCCCTTCCTGACGCAACGTGTTATATATATATATATATATATATATATATATATATATATATAATATATATATATATATATGTATTATATATATACGTATATACATATACATATACTTATCATATATATATACATATATTATATATATATAATATATATATATAATATATATATATTATATATATATATACTGAAACGCAAAAGAAACCACTTGTTTGAAATGTAATAAAATTGTAACAGTTCAAAATAAACAAACCAACAATTGCTCATTGAAACATTGGCATTTTATTGATGACATGTCAAGTTTTTACCAAGATACACCATCTCATAAGTTTGTTCTACAGTACAGAACAGCACAGGGTGCAATGTCAGTCCCCTTTCAATAGCGTGTGTGGCCACCATTGTTTTGGATACAGGCAGTGCATCGTCGGGCATACTGCTACCAGTCTTTGGATGGATTGCTGCTGGATTCTGTCCCACTCAGTCCTCAATGTCTGAAGCCATCTGACTTAGGACCATCTGCTGTCCTGCCTTGCAGTGGTGACTCTTGCCTCCCTGATCGAGGTCTGTCATCTGCAGAGTTGTGGAGGGTGTCTCTGTCCACCAGGGCCGATATCGTCTGGTGTGAACAGCCAAGGCGACGTGCCACCTCACGGTAGCTCAATCCGCCTTGCAGTATGCCAGGGCACACTGCCGTTGATCCTTGACAATCGTGGCATGTTGATTGAAATGCCCATTTTGCACTGGCCTTTTTAAAGCCAATATCAAGACATCACGTGCAGCTCATTAAAATCATCCCGTACCCCTTGGCTAATCACTGACAGTCAAAACGCTGTTCAACAGCTGTGCTATGAAGTGACCATTGAAGGTTCAAGTGACTATCCGTGACCGTTTTGTCTGACAGTGAGGACACTATTGTCCACAAATAAGTTCACACATTTACTACACGCAGTGTTATTGTTGATATTTGAAGGTTTAAAAGGTGGTAAGTTTCTTTTGCGTTTCAGTATACATATACATATACATATACATATACATATATATATATATATAATATATATATATACATATCACACACATATATATTGTTGCGGTTTTGCAGCACCGCATGCCTCTAAGGCAATGGCACCCAACATACAGTGATCTCCAGGCAGTTATTTCATTAGTATTTGTGTAGTTAGTCCTTCACTCATGTCTAGTGGGTGAACATGACGAATTGCATTGCGTGGGTCTTGCAGTTAGGTCTAATAAATATCTCTTTAATCCGCACTCTGACCTCTACTCTAACCCTTTCCTTTTAGCCAAAGCACACAACAAGCATGCAAGCACACATGCCATTCAACGGACAAATTGTTTAATAGGCACACTGCGATGCCTCCTGTGGTTCGTATCGAAACCGTTGCACAAAAGCCAACCTTCCCCGGGAATTTGCGTGCCATTTTCCATTCAAATTTGCACGCCAATTCCCAACTCGCACCTCATCTTACTTCTCACCTCGCTCACATAATCTCACCACTATGACCACAAACGCCTCCCGTATATGGGAAAAAATAATCCTGCGTCCCCTCGTCGCTCTGCATCGCTACAATTCGCCACTCTATTTCGAGCACCGCACGGCGTCGGCCATTGTTCTTAGGCCATTGTTCGGCGCGATGCTTGACCATGCTACAGACATGATATAGCACCACTGCATCTCATTGGGAACGTCCCGGGTGAGCGTCCAGAATTATTACGGCCCTCATCCAGTCTTCAGACCACGGCAAGACAGAAAGCAACATGGAGGGATCGTAGGAAGGGCGATCCAGGAGTTTGGTTCGGGTCCTGAATGTGCATTGTGGCTCGTGAAGGAGCCCGTGGGTGGCGGAGAAAGTCTGCTACCATCCTACATTCAAACTACACTCAGTGGGCGTTCGGGGCCGGGGTGCTAGCAAGAGGCGTGTGCTCACCATGTTAAGTTGGGAGCTCCGAGCCGTGCCGAAGCTGGTGGGCATCTGAGCCGGTTTCCAGTCCCTGAGCCTGGTGGGACGTAACTCGAGCCACTGTGGTCCAATAGAGGAGCGGGATTTGGCCCACAGCGCGTCGCTTTCCGGTTCTCGCCCCATCCTTCGCCTGCGGCTTATAAAAGGGGGTAGCGCAGAGCCGTAGAGAGAGCTTCTTCTTCTTCGAGAACATCATCCGTGTGTGACTGCCGTCCTTCGAGAGCATACACTGGACTCCCTGCTGTGCCGTCGATGTGCCGCCACCCCCGCGAAGCCAGACGGGCTCACCACCGGCCAAAAATGGCGGACCAGTGCGGAATGCACGTTGCCACGAGCTCCGGCGAATAAATAAGGAGGAAATAATGCGCCATATCATGAGGTGGGAATGCTCAGGCAGAGCGTCCCACGGAGGTAGACACATTTACAGATCTTTACATGGTTAGGTTAGGGATCTTCCTTCTCACACATCGAGTATCTCTCTCTCTCTCTCTCTCTCTCTCTCTCTCTCTCTCTCTCTCTCTCTCTCTCTCTCTCTCTCTCCCCCCCCCTCTATCCCTTCTACTGTGGCCGTACAAAGAAGAATGTGTTACTGATTCGCAATCACATTTTCCTCTGGCACGACACCACACCCCATACCTTGCATACATCGCACCTCCCACTCCCACACCATAGACACCAGTATCTTTCCACCGACCTTCCCCTAAGGTATTTAGAGGGCGCTCATCCTCACCTTTCTCTCTTTCTTGGCTATCTAACCTTCCTCGGGTATGTGTATGTGTGTGCGTGTGTGATGGTGCCTGTCCTAGATTAAGTAAGATTGTAGAAGATATAGTCAGGATAATCCTGCTCTGTGTCCGCTTTTGTAAGTTGTTGTCTTTTTCCTCACACTACAAATTCCTTGCTATTTCCTGCTGTACATAAAATAAAACCCCATTCAGGTAAACTTTTAAGTAAACGGGATTCGACGGAGGACCCTAAGTCATGTGGTCGAGTTATTGGCGTTCGCAGTCCATTAGCGACCTGTCACGTCACAAAGTTGTTCGTGTGCGACGGCCTGCGATTCCGATGAGTCTGGTGGGAACCCGAGGTAGTTTTACAGCGATTAAAACACAGCAAATTCAATATTTATGTGGCAGCACAGTTTTTGGATGTAACTCTTCATTTGCCTTTACCTGCTGAAAATGTGTCAGAGTGCGGGAGACAGTGGGCGGCAATATTCCAGTGTTAGCCGACTGTCCTGTGGACGTGCACCATACAGCTGGTTCTGTCACCTGTAGCCGTGACTTCAGCCTCGGGAAAGTGGCCTGGGGATCATGGAAGAGAAAGCGAGAGTTAGTCCACAGATGAATGATTTGAAGGCACGTTTAGTCAAACTGACATGAAATGAGTTTGACAGTAATCAGAATCTTAAGCTCTACCTCGCTGCACATCACTGTGTGTGGTTGTTGCATCCCATTTCAGAGGTGATATCATTTTTAGAACAAGTTGCGATGACGTTTCCTTTATTATTTCTCATATCTGGTTGTAGTTATGCATGTACTTAAATATTCTATACCAGGGTCATTCCTAAAGTAATTTCAATTTGGCACAACATGATTTATTGCAAAATCATTGCTAAAGTTACATCGATCTAAAAATACTAAACCATGCTTTTCCTTCCAAATATTACATTGGCTACTAATCTTACCAAAGAGTAAAAAAGGGGTTGGCTTCCCAGTAAAGAATAGGACCTTTTGCTTGCATAATTTATACCATCAATTGTCCACTTCATATCCTGTAAATCTGGAAGAAAATCACGACATAGATCTAAAACACCTTAAGCTGTGATTAAAGCCATTAAAATATATTGAGGAATACATTAATCACCTCCTAACAAGGTTTCTCTTGGGAGCTTGTAGGCATTTTTACACAGCCTTGTTTGAATCATGTGTTAAAATTAAACCATTTGCCATTAAATGAAAGCAGCTGCATGTGTGTTCATCAACACAACTGATATGTGATGGTTCCGGCATGCTATTTGTTACTTGATTTGACCATGCACTGATTTAATAAGCAAAGCAAGACTGCCCATGCAGCGAGTGGGTGTGACATGTTTTGTCATTGTTCGCTATTGTTTCGACTTTAGAATATAGCAGAGTGATGAGAACAAAATGATGGTATCCATCATCACAGCTCACACAACATCCTTCCTTTCCTCCATCCACCTGATCTCAGATCATCAGTTCAGATTCACACCTGGTCACTTCAATCTGGATATGCTGCTTCTGCTCCTCACAAAATAGGAGATCCTCAATCTCAGACATGAGATGAGGGCCATTTCGATGGATATATTGTTGTGGGGCCGGGTATCGGTGGCGAGCACGACCGCTAGGGGGAGCAGTAGAGTCGGCTCCACGGAACACCCGGAATTTAGGTCGTACCTTTCAGATAAATCCGAAAGGTCAC
>CM068957.1:122950558-122961448 GCA_035128595.1 Eptatretus atami
ATATATTAACATGACTCAAAATCTTACTATATCCTTTACTGTATATTAATGGCACCAATCTTCACTATATACTGTATATATATATATATATAATATATATATATATTATATATATATATATTATATATAATTATATATATACCTGGTGTTGGGAGTGGTTAGGGTAAGCGCTTGGGACCAAAAGGTCCTGAATTCAAGCCCGTTGGCCACTTGAATTAATACACGCTAGGAGTGACTCAGCCTGTCATCCTTCCGAGGTCGGCGAATGATCCAGGTACTGGCGGTGTATGCCCGTGAGGAATAGGTGTACCATATCCCTGTGTCGTAAGAGGCGACCAGGGTTGCCGTCAGGAAGGGCATCCGGCGTAAAACCTGTGCCAAATCATTATGCGGATCATAAGGATGATCCGCTTGTGGCGACCCTAACGGGAGCAGCCGAAAGAAAAAGAAGAGAAGAGATATATATATATATATATATATATATATATATATATATAATATATATATATATATAATATATTATATATATACATGCCATCAAATCTTAACTATATCCTTTACTATATATTACATGCCATCAAATCTTTACTATATCCTTTACTTAATATTACATGCAATCAAATCTTACTATACCTTTACTGTTATAACATGGCACCAATCTTCACTATATCCTTTACTATATATATATATATATATATAATATATATATATATATTATTATATAATATATATATATATATATATAACATGCCATCAAATCTTTACTATATCCTTTACTATATATTACATCCATCAAATCTTTACTATATCCTTTACGATATATTAGCATGACATAAATCTTACCATATCCTTTACTATATATATGACATGCATCAAATCTTTACTATATCCTTTACTATATATTCCATGCCATCAAATCTTTACTATATCCTTTACTTATATTTACATGATAATATCTTTACTATATCTTTACTTTACTAAATACCATGGCATCAAATCTTTCTATTCCTTTACTGTATATTACATGCCATCAAATTTCACTGTATCTTTACTATATATATGACATGCCAATCAATCTTAACTATATCCTTCTATATATTAGTAGGGTGGATATCTGATTCTGGCTCACTTTTCCCCATGTAATGAATGGGGGATTTTCAGCGATTCACATTTTTTTTCCCTAAAATTACACCCCTTTTTATCCCAAGGTATATTTATTTGTCTCCCTTTTAACCTAGGGGCATTCTATTCAAATAACCAATGTGACAAGTAAAGATTGGTTCAAGTAGCAACGTAGTAATGTGGTTTGTTCAAGGTGATTCTGAAGAGATATCTGAAACCTGTAAGCCGAGGGCACACTCATTTTCAAATAAACAATGCATATTGTTTAGCTCACTCATTGAACCTATAAACATTTGTTCATTCTCATATCCTTCAATAGTTTAATTTTTCTTTGCACAATAATCCCCATCTAAATATTTAAAAACAAAACATTTGAATCTTTATATTTTTCAAGATACCCTTTTGTGCCATTCAGAAATGATATACTTCCTCTTAATGATCTCATCTGACCACCTCCTGAGCCACATATCATTTTGGAGATTATAGTAAATTGTTTCCATTGTTCAATTGATACCATCGAAGTTTTCAGTCCATTGAAGGATATTTATTTTTTTCTTTACATCCTCTAACTTACTAGTTTTTAAATTGATTCGCTTATTTGTTTTATTTACCTTTGTTTTCGTTATTTTTCAATAAGACTTATTTGATATTTTTCACATTCATTATGTTTTTCCATTTATATCCAAGACTGAGATTTTCTCCACTCTTTAGTTTGATTAATACTTGGTTTTACCATTTATATATTGTGAAAAAACGTGGCGGTAGCCCTTAAAAAACCCTAACCCATCTTCCATTGTTAAAACTTGTGTCATATGGAACACATCTATTCTATACACTCTTTCATACAATATCCATGGAACACAATCTATTCCATTATCTAAATAAATCTCTTATCATCAAAAGGCTCCTAATGCTTTTTATTTACTTCTTCACTATATATGTTATGTTTATAACTTCTTATTGTATTCATTTTCTATATTCTTCTTTCTTATTCATCAAACAATTATAATAATTTCTCAAGTTATTGATTTTTTATTACATATTTCTTTATTCCTTTAACCTTTATCAATCTGATCCTGATCACCATACTTATAAGCATATGCCTTTGCTCTCAATCCAATAAACTCACTCATTACTTTTCCACCCAACTCATCTTAAACTTACCAATAACCTTTTCATTCTTTTTTGGAAAATAACTCGCTCTTCTTACTAAAATTACTTGTATCATATACTCCAATATTTTTTCTTTCATATCTTTATAAACATATCAGTTTTTATATCTAGGATAAAACTATCAGTGTCCATATCAACAATGAAACATTTTCACACATACTCTTTCTTAAGCATTATACAAATATCATACATCAAATATCTTTGATAAATCAAGAACTGCTGTTCCAATATAAATTGGTTTATCCATTACAATACTTTCCTTTTTCATATGAATAGCAGAAAAGTTCTCTGAAAAAACCTCTTCTCTCTCAAAACTTGGTTTATTTATCAATCTAGAAGCTTTTTCCAAGATGTTGCGAATTCATGTTTTGCCTGTTTTCTAACATTTTTCCATAGTCTTTCCAAATACAGCATTATTCATTAATTTATAAAAGTCCTCTTCAAATTTTACTTTTGTATTTGCTTCATATCTGTATTGAATTTAATATACTTTTTCATCCAAGGACTTTGTTTAAATTTTAAAACTCTATGAATTTTAGCTACTCTCTAACCAGCAGATAATATTGTCTCAAGTTCTTTGATGCAAACATATCCCTCTTTATCATAAATGTTGTTAATAACTTTTCTGTTGATTTCCTTTAATATTAAAACTTTTATGATAATCACTTAAAACCATTCTTTCTTTGGGGTTTCTTTCTCACATGCAAAAGGAAGATCTTTATGCTTATTATGAAGAATACTTGGTCTTCAAATCAACTTCAAAATAATAACCTTCTTCCTCTCATTCAATTCTCTTGAGAAAAATAACAATATTCTCAAAGCTTTTCATAATCCTTTTCTTCCACCCACTCTATTTACCATAGGCAGAGATTGAGACATTGCCCATCCATACAAATTATTAGCATCAAAATCCATCAAATAATTACTATCTTTTCACCTCTTATAATTTGGAAGATATTTATTATTTTGCTTTAGCATATCTTTTTGAACATACTTGTGATATTCACCTCTCTTAGACTTCTCAATCATCAAAAGCATATCTACATACTGATTAAATCAATATCTTGTTTTGGTCATTTTCAACATTGCACTCCAAGCTAAACCAGGAGCTGTGAAATAGTGGGCAGGATCTAATCCATAACAATTTTTATTATGACAGAGTGATCTAAATGCTTCAAACACATCAGCTAACAATAAACATCTGTTTTTTAGATACAAATCATGATATTCTCCAAGTTCTTTATCTTAAATATTTTCCAATTTCTTTTGCGTGTTTATATTCCTTATCACTTATCTCTTCTTCATAAAGGTTATTTGAACTTTTTTGAAGGAAGTTGTGTTTCTTTAAATCTCATAAATGAATTCATATAATCATAGGATAAATTCCTCCTTGTAAGAATTTTCTCTTTACTTTGAATTTCATTCTTGTTTGAATTTCTCTCGAGTTAGAATTCCTCTTTAACCAGAATTTCATCTATAATCAGAATTTCCTCTTTAGTTAGAATTTCATTCATTGTTGAATTTTCTTTACAATTAGAATTTCATCTTCAGTAAGAATTTCTTCATTAATTTCCTCATTAATTAGAATTTCCTCTTTACTTTGAATTCTCTCTTTTAATCTGAATTTCCTCTTTAGTTAGAATTTCCTCTTTTGGAAAGAATGAATTAAGATTTGGAAAAGAGCCTGTGGAGCTTAGATTTGATGCTAGGTTGGCTAGTGGTGTTCCATAAACTTGTAAGAATCTAGAAACCTAATACGAGTTATAGGTTTTGTGAATATCATTTTTGCAAATGAAATATACTTTTGACTTGTGTTTGTTATGGCAGAAATATTCCTGGTGTTTTTGAAAGTTCATTTATAAATAGATGTGTATCATAGTGGCGCTGTTGTGAAGAAAGACTGGAATAAAAGAAGGTATTTAATAATTAAGATTACAACAGGAATGAGCGGGACCTCTATATTTACAGTAAGATGACAATGATCCTAACTTTAGACTCCTCAATTTCCTCCTCACAAATATGACAGATATTGTTCTTTCTAATTCTAATTTTTCTTCTTTGGTAATTTCATCGGTTCATTTGGTTTCTTTCATAATTTAGTTAGTCTTATACAATCCTTTTCTAATCGTTTTCAAACTCTTGTGAAGCATTTTTTTCCACGATAATGTTCAAGTTTTATTATAGTTTTCTCCAACAGATGATTTGATATAATACAGAGCCACAAGGAATATGTTTTTGATATTTATTTGTATATGATTCTTTTGTGATTAGGAGAAGCAGTATTTATCTTTTTAAGGATACACTCAAAATCAGCGTATATCACAAATGGGTGCATCATAGATTTATTATAATCTTCAAAAGAAATCTTTTCACCAGGTTTAGGCATTGTAATTAAGCTGATTTATGATTACTACAATATTTTTGAATGTTGTTCTAATCGTTCTTTTGTATGAAATGAATTAAGACATCGCTTACAAGGATATATTTTGTTTGCTGTTCTGAATACCTGAGAAAGATTAATCTTGATAAATTATTGATGTATGTGTAATGTGAATTCTTTCCAACACTAAAAATAAAAGATCAATGTGTGTTTCTTCATTTTTATAGTTGTTTGAAATTTTAATATTTGAACTTTGTTTGTATCCGTTAATCCATATACATTAATAGAAAGATTTTTCTTTTTCAAAATTTAGGAATATCTGTTAGTGGATTGGGAATTTAAAATCTTTAATGTCCAAGGTCTTCTCATATTTCATATATTGTTTTACTCTTTCTGATTACATTTTGGTGGATGTAATGAGCAAGAACAGACCAGAGAAAACATTTATTATCATTGTTCTAATATTAACACTGCCTTCTTTAGTTTTATTTCTTTTGGTAATTCAATATAAGAAGAAGCTTTAAGAGGGTTTGAATTTTAGAATGTGTATATCTAAAAAGATGAATTTTTAATATTGATCCACTTCCTAACCAATGTATTATCAACATCCTCCTCTTGTCTTGATAGTTCTTCATAAACCCACTATTCAAAAATCTTGAATGATGTTATAAATGAAGATCTGTTCTCAATATAAGGATTTTGTTTCTTCATCTTGTCTTTTCATATTCATTTTCACTCCAATAAAACTTTAAAGTTTTCATTTCTTTTAATGTCTTTTAATAACTTTTTCAACATCAGGTTTCACTATTTCAATTGATTCAGCTATTGATGATGGACCGGGTTCTCCAATTGAAAAATCCTTATTTTTATATGCCCTTTAAAATGCCCCATCAGTGTTTTCAATATGATAGTCTCCCTTTACTTTAAACTCATTTTTCTTGTGTTTTTGTGATTGAAGATGTCTATTATAACTATCTTCAAAACATCCTTTGAGCAGATATCACAATGTTTTCTTCCAACTCAAGAGGAGATATTTTATGAAATAGATTAAATGTGTGTTGTTGGTTCGGAGGTGTTTTTCTATAATGTTTATATTCGTGATTACAAACATCGCAGTACGTTGTATTCACCATATTTATTAATAAACTTTGCTGAACCTAAATTTTCTTGATGAAAATTTCGTTGATTTTACAGGTGAATCTCTGCTTAAACTAGAATTTTCTTGATGAAAATTTCGTTTATTTTAACAGGTGATCTGTGCTTAAACTAAAATTTTCTTGATGAAATTTCGTTGATTTTACAGGTGAATCTCTGCTTAAACTAAAATTTTCTTGATGAAAATGTTTTATTTTACAGGTGAATCTCTGCTTAACTAATTTTCTTGATGAAAAATTTGTTTTTTACAGGTGAATCTGTGCTTAAACTAAAAATTTTCTTGATGAAAATTTCGTTCATTTTACAGGTGAATCTGTACTTAAAACCATTTTATCCTCCAACTTTTTCACTTAATAAATACAAATGTTTCAAGACACAAAAAGACAAGTTTCAATCATCTCTTCCCTTTGTTAAAGATACTGAGAAATATGTCAAGGATAAAATTAACAAAGATAAATATAACAACTATTGGATAAAAACAATTATGGCGATGATATGAGTTCTTCAATTTACTTCAGTGGAAGGGCTTTTAGTATACCTGGAAAGAACATCAATTAAAGGTAGCTCTAAAAAAAAGTTTCTCCTCTCCTTCTGGCAATAATTCAAAACTAGAAAAAGCAATGAAACAAAGAAAAAGTATCAAAAAAAATAAAACCTTCTGGATGAAGCTTTAGAAAGAAAAGATAAGACCATCTGTAAATATGCAAGGAGAAATTTGTATTTTTTTCAACAACCTCAAAGATATAATCCTGATTGAAAATAAAGGATGTTTAACGTATCAGGTGAAATGACATTTCGTTCAATTGTAGTTAAGGATCATTTTAAAATTACTTTAATATAAAAATGTAGAGTTGAATCTGTTAATGAAAAAAAGTATATAGATATCGATGGTAATTGTTTTTTCTACTAATTAAATATGAGTAAATATCAACTGAAGATTTTGAAGATTATGAGAGTGATTATGATACCGAGAGTTTGCATTCAAACGATGGTTATGATACCGAGAGTTTGTGTTCAACGATAGTTATGAAAGTATAAGATGATTCTGAAAGTATCGAAGATGATATCGAAGATGAATTTCTGTTTAAGTAAAAGTTTTACTTTATAAATATGAATAGTTTACTCGATTTTGAGCCTCTTGAATTCCCTGATTCTCCATATGACAAATTTGAGAATTGTCCTGCGGTTGAAAGACTGGAATTAAAACAGAGTCAAAAGCTATAAACAATGTTTTCTGTGATCATCTTCTAATTAATGATATAAAAAATATAAAAGGAAATAATTCTTTTAGATTTACACCAAAAATGAATTACTTTACAAGATTGATTAGAGAAATGAATGTAAAGTATGAGGGTGATAAACACCTTTCCTTAAGGGGCTGTCACACCTTGACGATTTAGCGAACGTATGCCGTTTTTTTTACAAATTGCCGAATACGCTGGGCACACGTCGAATACGTTTATTGGTAAGTTTTGTATACGTTAGGAATACCCTGAAAACACTGCCTAAGTCGTGTACGCTGGCTTTTAAATCGTTGAATTTTGTGCTTGGTTCACTCTTTTTCGAATGCTTTAAAAATTTTACGACTACTCGGCGTTTGGCTCCACGTTCCGCTACGCCGGCCATATAAGGTTTAGGCACGCTTATGCGATCGTTGATCACACGTAATTGTATTGTTTTTACTTCATAAGTCGAAACACGTAGAGTAACATTCGCTGTACCGAACTTTTTCTAACCTATGGAGTAACGTTTTGTAAGCACGCTACACGAACGTTGTTCACGCTCGCAACGCGCTACCTGAAAGTGACCTCATACGTCGACACATCAAAGTAATGGTTTAGGTACCCGTGACTTATTTAAACCTATGAATAACGCTTGGGAATTATTACGCTAGTCACGCTGGACTATCGGGCATAGGTTGGGACGCCTAAAACACGATAACAATCGTTGGTTATAACTTATGTATAAGTTCTCGAAGCGTTCTGTGTTCATACTAGTACATTATGCATTTTGTCAAAGTCGTTTTTTAATACTTTTAAAAAGTAAAAACAAATAAATATTTCATCGTGGGAATGAGGAAAAAAAATGCCGAAAGAGAACATCGAACAATGGTTGCAAAGTAGTCTCCTATTCGTGGACGCATTAAGGATCCATCATCACCCACACCCTCCCCATCACGCTTCACAATACTACTACTGCATGGACCTACCACTACTACCAATACTACTACTAACAACTACTACTTACTACCTACACTGACATAGACATACTACTACTACTACTACTACTGACATAGAAATACTACTACTACTACTACTACTACTGAACATAGGACATACTATACACTACCAATACTACTACACAACTATACTACTACTACTGACATGACATACTACCACTTACTACTCACACTACTACTGACATAGACATACTATACTGACATAGACATACCACCACTATTCTACTATGTGTAGACATTCTTACTACTACCCAATGCTACTACACAACTACTACTACTATTACTACTGTCACGCACACAAACTACTGGCTAATAGTATTACTACTACTGATTATACTGGCATTTGACTCTATTCCAACATGGATCTGGAAAATGATGGGTTCCTCTTGTGAAGCCCATTTGTATATACCAATTCCCTAAAACGCTGCAATACCGTCCAGTACACGGTAGATGTAAGTTAGAAACACTTAGTAGTCTGTGTTGTCCGGAAACGTCAATTTAATTCGTCTACATACGAAACAATGTGCGTTATACATACGTTACAAATAGGTTTCATGCATGTTATTCAATGGTTAGTGCACGTTTTACTTAGGTTCAAACACATGCTACACATAGGGTTTAAACGCACGTTTACTCTTTACGTTCATAGCACGGTAGCCATTGGTTTCAGGCCAGTTTATACAATATTTCCAGCACGTTAACATGAGCTAAGCTGACGTACTCATTTGTTCAAAAGCACGTTGACTCAACGGTTATAAATTGGGTTTCAGTAATGGTTGCCATTAACCTTGAACGTGCTTCGACTTATGACTACCTACAAGTAACGTGTGTTCGCGGTTTAACCGATCGCGGAACGTGCAAGAACAGATGCAACGCATGCGAACGTGTTGAGCCCTTACGTCGAGTAGTTCTAAAATTTTCCGCATGCCCCCTGAAATTCACGACGTATCGAACGGACTAGGTAATATGCCAGCGTACTTCCAATGGATTTCGAGCATAATCTTAACGTATACTCAACTTTCCTATAGCGTAATTTGACGTGTGCCTAAGCGTTTGTAAACCCATTTTTTCATTAGAATGGCATACGCTGGCAAAATCGTCAACGGTGTGACTGCGATGTTGACAATTTCAAAACCTCGGGCAGTTTTGATTTCAATCGGCGTCCGGCAAGTTCTCAACAGCTACGCCACGAGTTCGCCGGCGATACGTAGAGCGCGCAATAGGGTAAGTTGACTATCGTGTCTTAGTGTTTTGAACGCCGATCAACAAGGAAACCATTCGTTGGTAAAAGTTATGTCTAACAAACGAACGTTCTTGTGCCCTTACTAATATGTTATGCAAACGACCACACGTTTTGGGAAATTACGCCAAAAATCAAAACCAAAAACCATCAAAATTCAGCGTACGTTAAGTTTTAGATTCAATTTTTTACGTTGCCATTGCTGGCTTAAACGTCAAGGTGTGACAGGGCCCTTACAAGGGAAGGAAACTGGAACGTATTTAGAGAATGTTCAAAGGATTGTTGTTATATTTATTCATGGATGTATTTCAGGGAAATATCAACACAAGTATTGCATAATTTAAAATAATGGATTATCTTGAAATTAACCTGAACTTAGGATAAAAACAGAGTTTTCTAAAAAAAGCCAAGATAAATTAAGTAAAACCTGTTTTCACAATATATCAAATGAATGATTTTTTTTACCCATTTGGGAAAATAAGATAAAATTTACAATCATAAAAATCTCCCAATCATTAGATGCGCTCATAGTTGGTTCCAGTGGATGTGGAAAAAACCTGCTTACTTTTAAAGAGCTCCTCACTCAAACTTTTTAGATTATGATAATTAATAATTTCCACAAAGTCGAGTTTTCACCCCAGAAATCAACTACTTCACAAGGTTTTTAATGTGCGACTTCAAAAAGAAGATATATAATCGGTTTTATTTTAAACTTCAAAAAACCTAATGATTATAACATGAAGATATAATACACACTATTTTGTGATTACCAGGAGATGTAATATAAAAGAAATCAAAACCGATATTGTATCCTTAGTGATAAATACGGATGATATTACCGTCTCCCCAAGATTTGGATAATCCAAAAAGAACCTCGTTATCTTTGATGATTGGTTAATGAGAGAAACCACCGTAAGGCACGCTACGTACACAAAGAGGGAGACTCTTCTTGTAATTGTATTTTATCTTAGTCAATCGTACTTTCAACTTCCCGTCGTTCCATGCAGAAAACAATGCTAATACTTTTATTTTATCAAGTTAAATTTCAATAGATATTACAATTTGTGAAGACGCAATTGTCATAACATCTATGTAGTAAAAAGGAATTTTGGGGATGACATGAAACACAACGACTGAACAATATAAATATATTGTTGTGAAACAAGATATGAGATATTAAATGATATTTTCAATAATAAATGATGCGAAAGAAAGAGCAAGAAGATTTAGGAACATCAAGAGTTGGTTTCAAAAGTTGTAAAAACAACAGGAAAGAACATAAAAGAAGACAACGCAGGCAAAATACTAAAAGGTGAATGAAGCATTTGAAGAAAACAGAAGAGAATTTTTTAAACCACTTTAAAAACTTCCCAAGAAAAAATTATAGATGTTTCCACAGACTATATATTACATGCCATCAAATCTTTACTATATCCTTTACTATATATTACATGGCATCAAATCTTTACGATATCCTTTACTATATATTACATGGTATAAAATCTTTTCCCCAATCCTTTGCTCTATATGATATGATATCAAATCTTCACTGTATCCTTTACTGAAGGACATATCACATGA
>CM068957.1:122965771-122986599 GCA_035128595.1 Eptatretus atami
TCGATTCCTTAACTATATATTACATGGCATGCAATCTTTACTATATCCTTTACTAATATTACATGGCATCAAATCTTTATGATTATCCTTTACTATATATTACCATGGCATCAAATCTTTACTAGTATTACATAGCATCAAATATTTAACTATACTTACTGTAAATACATGGCATCAAATCTTCACTATATCCTTTACTATATATTACAATGCATCAAATATTTACTATATCCTTCACTATATATGTTACATGGCATCAAATCTTTACTATATCCTTTACTATATATTAACATGGCATCAAATCTTTATTATATATATGATACATGGCATGAATCTTTATGATATCCTTTACTATATATTACATGGTATAAAATATTTTCCACAATCCTTTACTCCATATTATGATATCAAATCTTCACTGTATACTTAACTGAATGACATATCACATGATGTCAAATTATTACTATATCCTTTACTTCACTATATATTTACATGGTATAAAATCTTTTCACAATCCTTTTCTATATGATATGATATCAAATCTTCACTGTATCCTTTACTGAAGGACATATCACATGATGTCAAATTATTACATACTCTTCACTTCACTATATATTACATGATATAAAATCTTTACTATATCCTTACTTTACTAAATACCACATGCATTAAAATTTACATATCCTTTACGATATCCGTTACTATATATTACACGGCATCAAATCTTTACTCTATCTTTACGATATATACACGACATCAAATCCTTACCATATCCTTAACTATATATTACATGGCATCAAATCTTTACGATATCCTTTACGATATATTACATGACATCAAATCCTTACCATATCCTAACTATATATTACAGGCATCAAATCTTTACTATATCTTTACTATATATTACATGGCATCAAATCTTTATGATATCCTTTACTATATTACATGATCAAATCTTTACTATGTATTACATCGCATCAATATTACTATATCCTTTACTGTATAATACATGGCATCAAATCTTCACTATATCCTTTACTATATATTACATGGCATCAAATCTTTCTATATCCTTCACTATATTGTTACATGCATCAAATATTTACTATATATTACATGGCATCAAATCTTTACTATATACTAGTACGTGCCCGTAAAAAAAAAAAAATAATAATAAATAATAATAATTATAATAATAATAAATAAATAAACCACACAGGCGTTTCTTCGCTCTCGCGTGCCCGTACGTGCGTACCCGGAAGTTCGATATTATTCGCAGTTACGATTATTCGCAATTTATTTTTAATACCCAATTATTCAATTAGCGCCAACGTATTTTACCTTTTCGCAATGTCGTGGCAAGGAAAAACAAAAAGAGAAGAGAAGAGAGAGAAAAAATTTACTTCCTGGTTCGGAGCATACCAGCACTCTGATGTTCCGAAATTTATACACCGTCTAATATGAAAACGATCATAACTTGGCGCATTGTGTTTATCTATAAATGCGCATAAGAAATCGAGAAATTATTAGAATACACGAAGTCATCACTCTCCGGAAGCCCGTACGTTGTAACCCGTAATGGGGAACGCGGCTGAGCTTCCCTTCCCATCGGCCACGCCCACGCAACAACGTGTCTTGCCATTGGTTTGGTAAATAAATGGCCATAACTTGGGAAGCACTTGTCCGATTAATATCAAACCTTGAAAAGGCACATCCTCAGGTCCCCGGCAATATACCTGGAAGTTTCAATTAGAACGGACCAGGTTGTCGAGAAACAGCGGTCACACACACACACACACACACACACACACACACACACACACACACACACACACACAACTTGCTGGAATTAAGATAGATATGTTACATGGCATGAAATCTTTATGATATCCTTTACTATATTTACATGGTATAAAATTTTCCACAATCCTTTACTCCATATATATGATATCAAATCTTCACTGTATACTTTACTGAATGACATATCACATGATGTCAATTATTACTATATCCTTTACTTCACTATATATTACATGATTAAAATCTTTACTATATCCTTTACTTTACTATACATCACATGGCATCAAATCTTTACTATATCCTTTACTATATATTACATGGCATCAAATCTTTACTATATCCTTTACAATATATTACATGTTTCAAATCTTAACTATATCTTTTACTATATATACATGGTTTCAATACTTCTTATTATCCTTTACTATATATTACATGGTTTCAAATCTTTACTACATCCTTTACTATATATTACATGGTTTCAAATCTTTACTATATCCTTTACTATATATTACATGGTTTCAAATCTTTACTATATCTTTTACTATATATTACATGGCATCAAATCTTTACTATATCCTTTACTTTACTATTTATTACATGGCATAAATTTTTATGATATCCTTTACTCTATATTACATGGCATCAAATCTTTACTATTACCCTTTACTAACATGGTATAAAATATTTTCCACAATCCTTTACTCCATATTATATGATATCAAATCTTCACTGTATACTTTACTGAATGACATATCACATGATGTCAAATTATTACTATATCCTTTACTTCACTATATATTACATGATATAAAATCTTTACTATATCCTTTACTTTACTATACATCACATGGCATCAAATCTTTACTATATCCTTTACTATATATTACATGGCATCAAATCTTTACTATATCCTTTACAATATATTACATGGTTTCAAATCTTAACTATATCTTTTACTATATATTACATGGTTTCAAATCTTTACTATATCCTTTACTATATATTACATGGTTTCAAATCTTTACTACATCCTTTACTATATATTACATGGTTTCAAATCTTTACTATATCCTTTACTATATATTACATGGTTTCAAATCTTTACTATATCTTTTACTATATATTACATGGCATCAAATCTTTACTATATCCTTTACTTTACTATTTATTACATGGCATCAAATTTTTATGATATCCTTTACTCTATATTACATGGCATCAAATCTTTACTATTACCCTTTACTTTACTATATGTTATATGACAGCAAATCTTGACTGTATCCTTTACTGAAGGATATATCACACGATATCAAATCTTTCTGAAAATCCTTGTGAAGCATTCAATCAGACAACAGGAGGAAAGCTCTTCCTTTTCTGTTTGTCTTCATCACTAAGACTCTGTGGGGTGTTACCCTGAGCACGTAGATCTCGGCGCAACAGTGGAATGAGCAGTGGATTAAGGTTTTCTACTTCAAGCACGAGCAGTGTCTTTCCAAAGCGTACAGCCAATTCGACAGCCATTGCAAAGCCCACATCCTGAGAGAGGGAGGGAAAGAGAAAGACAGAGACGTTGTTGATGCCATTAGGTCCTTAGGACATGCCCGTCATCGGGAGGTTAGGAGGGGTGGGGTAGGGGTTCATTAGGTGCGGATGCACCCCCCTCCCCTTTTGCCGGTGAATTTTTTATAAAATAATTTTTTTAAAATAAAATTAAAAACAAATATAACTAGAAAATTCTACTTTACAAAGGTAATTAAACCCAAACAAGTTCCAAAGTGCAGAAAATTAAGTCTACAATTACCAATGTTCTTGTGAGAAGGGGGGATGCCCTAAAATAACAAAGTCAAACAAAAGCAAGCCAGCCTGCATATTATATGCACAAGTAACTCAGCTTCAGCAAAGACCCTGAAAACAAGAAGCGAATACTTCGATATCGCGCGGCTGGGGGCAGTAAAAGTCTAGGTTTAGATGATAAACAATTTTGCAGTTGTAAAATTTAATGTAGACACGGTGAAATAGCATGCATGATGGGAAGAGTTGTGACGTTGGACAAATTTATTTATAGCCCTCAGATCAAAGGGACGTACACGGTCATAAGTGTGACAGAAGACGTGACAGAAGACACAGGACAGAATAGCCAATTATATAACAGCGCGATGTCGCCGCGCTGTAATAACCACTTCTGTCACCAAAAAGAGGAAGAAATCACCTCCACAAGACGTTTTAAATCACTTCTGGTGAAAAACAATGAGGAACGAGAGTTACAACGCTGCGCATCAACAACTAACGGATCAGGAAGATTATCACTTCCTGCTCAGAAAATCAACTTCCGGCGTCACACAGAAAACGATTAGCACAAAAAACGTCGCTCTTCCGCATTACACCCGCCCACAATCCACCCGGCAATCTCCGCCCACAATACACCCGCAATCTCCGCCCACAATACACCGTCAATCTCCACCCACATCCACCCGGCAATCTCCGCCTACAATTCACCCGGCAATCTCCGCCCACAATCACCCGCAATCTCCCCCACAATCCACCCGGCAATCTCCACCCACCATCCACCCACAATCCACCCGGCAATCTCCGCCACAATTCACCCGGCAATCTCCGCCCACAATACACCCGGCATTCTCCGCCCACAATCACCCGGCAATCTCCGCCCACACACACCAACAATAAGTGTGACAGAGACACAGGACAGAATAGCCAATTATATACGCGCGATGTCGCGCCGCTGTAAAAACAAAGTGTTCTTTTTTCCACTCCCATTTCAAAACACAGCTCATGTCCTGGATCCAGGTTCGAATCCCATATACTATACTGTGTTAATTCATCATTTGTCTTCCAGTGTCCTGAAAATACACCGAATTTCTTGTCCTGCATGTGATAAATGCATAAAAAGGTAGGCGAGCCTTAATTAATGAATAAAAAGAAACATTTTTGGAAGTTTAGACTGTATCTTAATTTGTATTGAAAACTCTCACTCAAGCATATAATAAACTAGCTGAAGTACCCGGTAATACTGGGAAATTTGCCCTATATTTCCTCACGCTAGTTAGACTGAGGCATTAGTTGTATGGAGAAAATTAGGAAGGCTTCTTTTATTCCTCAGATTTATGGAAGGAAGGCTTTATGCTGCCGTAATCCTCAGAGAGGTCATAGTTGAAGCGGCCTTGAGCCACTCAATGTTTCTAGCAGCAGTGGCAACTGTCCTTGATGTCCTGCCAAAACCCGGACCTAGAAAGCTGGAACGTGAGTTTTGTACTTCTCTGCCCGTCGCGTGTGACGCTCTATTGCAGTTAAGCGACGCTCTCTCTCTGCAGCCGACTCTGCTTGCCTGGCTCGTTCATGAGCAGATATATCAGCAGTAAGACGACTCTCTCTCTCTCTCTCTCTCTCTCTCTCTCTCTCCTCTCTCTCTCTCTCTCTGCAGCCGACTCCGCTTGCCTGGCTCGTTCATGAGCAGATATATCAGCAGTAAGACGACTCTCTCTCTCTCTCCGCAGCTGACTCTGCTTGCCGGCTCTTTCATGAGCAGATCTATCAGCAGTTAGCTGTTGCCGTGTGCGTGCAGTTCGAGAATTCAAATAACAGGAGGGAATGTGTATGTTTAAAAAGTCAACGATACGAACATTTTGTATTTCAAAAACCTAGCGTTTTTAACCATAGCTTTTGTTACGATTAATACGCGGCGCACTATTCAAAGTCTTTTTTTTTTTTAATGGGAATTTTAATTTTTTTTTAATATATATTTTTTCATTTTATGGAAAGCCACTTAGTGCATCCTGGAGCTGAATGTTAGGTCTATATGTGTGTAAAGTTTCATCAAGATCGGTTCACTGGTCTAGGAGCTATGGTTACAAACAAACAGACAGACAGACAGACAAACAGACAGAAGGACTGCCATTTATATAGTAGATTACCCCAATTCCCCCTAATTGATATTTGTGCCATACATTTACATCGCTATTTGAATGCTGTGGACTTTAAGATCAATAACCCATTTATACATGACATGGTTGGTTACCTGCTGGCTCACGACCTCCAGTCGTGAATCTTGCAGGTATGCTCTCAGCCAGTTGGTAGCACGGGATGGTGGATCCACGAGGAATGGGAAGATACCTCTCTGTAACAGAATACCGTCAAATTGGTTCAAATCACTCAGATTTCAGCAATAGCACATAGTCAGACTCCATATAGCAAATACAATAGGCAGAAGGAAGAGCATAGGTCATTGTATAGAGAATGATCGTGACAGGGATTAAGAAACAATGTCTTGGGGTTGCTGACTAAGAATGTAAGCATAATAAGTTTGATGAAAAGATTCCTCACCTGCAGAATGACAACAGCATTATCCACCGAAAGGTCATCAGAAGGAAGCCCTTCATTTTTCCATGCCAGCTGCTCACTCTCACTGCTCAGAAACCTCTGCAGCTCAAACCCTAAACACAAATGATCCCAATGGCAAATACCATATGCTGCATTCAAAACAACATGTGTATAAAAGTAAATTATCAGGACGATCTTTGACGAACATTTATGGATCGAATCAAAGTTAATTCTTCTCTATTACACAGCAGCCTCTTTGACAAATTTAATAACTTGAATTACTAAGGTCACGAAATGTGACCTTACTTCAATTAGAGAACATCAACAAGGTGACTTGATCTGCTTGTGACTGGAAAATTCTAGTCCCACAAAAAAGAAAAAAAAGAAAATCAATGAACCTTCATGAGCCTTGAGAGTTTTAAAAAAATGGATGCTTGGAAGCACCCGTCTGCAATTTCAATCAATCAAAGCCCATTTGATCCCAACACAATGCATCGATCCCAGGTGTTGTTGCTTGGTGCTTAACCACACAGTGCGTAGATGGCACATATCTCCACCGACTTGGAATGGAAAGTCAGACAAGGTTTAATTGGTTTATCAGTCCATTTTAGTTGGACAGAAAATTAATTCAAATGCAATCATATGCCTTCAATTTTGGTTTCAGCACATGAGAATAAATATTCTGCGGTATTGGCTATATTTTAGGTTTGGTTCATTTCGGCTGAACTTGCTGCATGTCCACTCACAAACATGCAGACGGAACAAGAGGTGCAGATTCAAATGCCCTCATCCACCAAGTGCTAAGACATTGATTGCAGGACCCGACATTGAGCTGGATCCCATAGTTGAAGCACGACAGCTTAGCCAACAGCAACAAATACTAACTCAAGTGAGAGAAACTATAGAAGATAAAGATGTTGCTGAACATGTTGCATCAGATGAGCTGTTGCAACCGTCACAGGTGGATATCTATCAGTACAATCAAGCTCTACGATTCACAAAATACGGCAAACATGTAGTTTTGCAAAGACAACCATCTGAATGTTTGATAAACCAGTACAAGCCAGACATTCTTCACACATGGAAAGGCAACATGGATCTTCAGTTCATCACTGACCCTGATTCATGCATTGCCTATGTTACCAGATATATGTTGAAAAGTGAGAGATCTATGAGTGAACTCATGATGAAGGTTGCTGAAGAAAGCAGGGGAGATCATATCAAGTCGAAACTGAAAAAGTTGGTTCAGCATTTCTCAACAACCGAGAGGTCAGTGCCCCGGAGACAGCTTATAGACTACTATCCCTCCTTTTGAAAAGAGCTAGTAGGAAAGTGGTATTTGTGAATACTGTGCCAAAAGACAAGGAAGTTTCCATGCTAAAACCATTTGGTGTTCTCAAAGACATCCCAGATAACGCTGAAAGTATTTTCTGCACATCGTTGTTTGACAGATATGCATCACGTCCACATGAACTAGACAACATGTGCTTAGCAGAGTTTGCAGCTAACTACACAACTGGTGGAAAAGACACTGCTCCAGATGCAGTGGATCATATTCCAGACATTCTGGAGGATGACGATGCCAGCAATACAGGATCCACAATGATTAAACTTTTGAATGGGCTAGGATCAATGAGGAAACGCAAGAGAGAAGTTGTTATCAGATTTCACAAAGAAAAGTCTGATGGAGAGGAAATGTACAGAGGTCTCCTGATGCTGTATTATCCCTGGATTAATGAGGATCAAGATTTAAAAAGTCACTATCCAACATACAAAGAGCATTATGCAAATGTTAACGATACAATAGATGACAATGAAAGCAAATATTCCCAGAATGCAAATGAAATTGAGAGAGCTTTTTAAGACCTTGATCATTTGGGACCTCCAGAACATGCATGGGATGCTGTTGTTCCTGGAGCCGAGCATAAACAAGCTCAACAGGAAGATGAATGTATTGTAGAAGAACGGCACATGCCTCAAGAGGAAGCTGATAACAACATTGACTTGGCTCCTCAAAGACAGCAGGCAAGATCGGACCTTCAAGCACGCTACCCATCTGAACAAGAAAAGGAGTTGATGACACCACAGCAATACAGGGCTATGATGCGAATACTGAATGATAAACAGATGAAAATCCTAAAACTGTATCACAAGTGGTATAAAGACATGATACAGGCTCTTAAACAAGACAAGCCAATACCTGTTTACAGCATCTTCTTGAGTGGACCAGGAAGTGTTGGCAAGAGTCATATCATCAAGCTGGTTCACTATTAAACCATGAAACTTCTCAAGCCACTGTCTGGATACTTTAAACCAGATGACATTGCAGTGATCCTTACCGTCTGTACTGGAACCACAGCTTTTGGAATAGATGGGATGACTTTGCATTCCGCAATGAACTTCACTGCTGATCTAGTCTGAAGAGCAAAAAGGAATACCAGGCACTGGGCAGTGAGAAGCTCAACACAATAAGGTCCAGACTAGGAAAGCTTAAGTTGTTGATTATAGATGAGGTGTCTGGTTGGTGCTGATCTCCGATACCACCTCCATCGCCGGCTGCAAGATATCACTGGGAAGAAAGATCCTGTTTCAAGATTTGGTGGAAAGCATACTTGCTGAAGGAGATCTCTATCAGCTTCAACCTGTCGGCCAGAACCATGTTTTGCCCTACCATCAGACATGTACAGTATGCTAGCTTCACGGATCATTATGGGAAGAAAACTTCCAAACGATTGAGCTGACTGAGAGTATGCGACAAAGAGAAGACAAAGATTTTGCTGAGCATCTAATACGTGTCCGTACAGCAACATGCACAGCAGCTGATATCAATATCTTGAAGTCCAGGGAGATAACTAAAGACAGCCTGTTGTACCCAGAGGGTGCTCTTCATGTCTTCAAAACGAACATGGAAGTCGATGAGCACAATTTCACGCATATTAAAAAAAAAAACTAGCTGCTCAAGTGTTTGACATAAAAGTCATTGACAAGAAAAAGAGATGTGCACACTGGCTTGATTGATGCTGTGATATCAACAAAAGTGTAAGATACTGGTGGATTGCGCGAAGTGGCGTCGATAGCTGTAGGAGCACATGTTATGGTCACCATCAACATTGATGCATCTGATGGTTTAGCCAATGGTGTATGTGGCACTGTTATAGCCCGAGACCATTCAGTCTCTGATGTCCATGCTATTTTGGTCAAATTTGACAGTGATCGCATTTGGAGAGAAGCCAGTACAAACAGACGTATCCTGGAACTGTTCCCATCAAACGACAAAAGGTCAAATTTTACAAAGGCAGAGCAGAACTTCAGGACAAGCCATGCGAGTACAATTTCCACTCACACTTGCATGGGGTTGCACTAAACATAAAGTTCAAGGAAAAACATTGGACAGGATTGTTGTCTCAATGGAAGGAAAAGGTGGATTTATGCCTGGCCAAGCTTATGTTGCCTTGAGCAAAGTCTAAATCCTGAGTGGTCCACACATACTTGGGTTTGATGAAAGAGCAATTCGTGTCAACCCAGCTGTCAAGGAAGAAATTAATCGACTTCAAGGCAATATTACTCGACTGGTTGAGCTTCCACAGATGCAGTCTTGGAGGTAGTTAGCTTAAAATAGGCTAACTGAACATCAGATCATATCGGGAACATCTACCAGATATGAAAGCTAACATCACCACGAGATAAGATGTTCTTTGTTTTGTGGAGACTTTCCTAGGAGAAGGACAGAAGCTCAACTATGATGCACAACTTAGGGCTGAAATGAAGTGTTTCAGAGATGAAAGGCCATGCTCTGCTAACTTGGACAAGGGAGGCATAATGATCATGGCACCACCAGAAATGTCACCAACGAGTCCTAACCCAGACATTAAAGGTATAGAATACAGAACATTGACTGAGACAACATAGAAGGAAATAGAAATCACCATTGTCACTGTATACAGATCACCAATGCCAAGCTCTTCTTTGTTCATGGACAAATTACAAGATGTGCTGACATCTTTGGATCTCCAGCAGCTGACTGTTGTACTGGGCGATTTGAACTATGACCTTTTGAGTACTCCAGAACATACCATCACACAACTGATGGGAAAATATGGATTTTGCCAATATGTCTCAGGGCCAACTGCAGACAATGTATCATTGCTGGACTATGTGTGTGCAAACAAAGATGTGGAATTAGTAATGGATATTGTGGACACATTATTCAGACCACGATGCAGTATATGCATCAATAAATCTTTAGACTGTTTTATAATGTAAATATGAGTCTGAATATCATTGCTGGGAATATAACTCATGTTATGTGCTGTACGAGAGTGCAGGTGGATCGCTGCTCTCTGATGCTTCATTGTGTGCTTTCTGATGATTCGTGATTGGATATATTCTACAGTATGACCATCACTTAATAGTGATCTTACGATGACTATTAAGTGAAATGACACTGGTGATAATAATGATTACTAAGAGACACGACTGTATTGAAGTTTAATTAGAATTGCATTGTTTTGTTAAGTTTATTCACTGAAGTTGATCTTTCCATAATTCCTTTTAATTGGGTAGTTTTAGTACATATTAATCAAGCAGGCAAAATCAGTTTCAATGAAGAATCGACTCCTTTTTCAAAAAGCGTGTTATAAATGATAAAACTGATTGTATACATGTGTAAATGATTATATGCTACTGTTAAGATTAAGTTGAAAAGCCCCACATTTTAAACATTCCAAGATGATATTCAGCAGCCACATGTAGGTGTAACAGCCCAAGTAGAGTACTGGATTCTACTCATATTTCTAAAATGTAGTGGAATTAAAGTCCCAGGCTTTGAGCTGTGAATGAGGCATATTCATGCAGTGTAATATTATCTTCTTGTTCAAAAATATATTGGGCCCGATGTTCTTGAGGATCAGGCATTGCAGGGTGGAGGTATGCGCTCTACCGAATGCCCTTCTAGTTTAGACTTGGTTCATTGAGACTGAACTTGCTTCAAGCTGATGAGCTTCAGTGTTAATAGACTGTTTCACCAATTATCAACGAGGAGTTAATCAGATAGTTTGGGTGAGGATAAAAAGACTTTATTGTCTGGACATCAAATATATGTTTTTTTTATTTCACCAAGAAGATATAGAAGATATATAGGCAGTGCTGATTATTGGCAGCATTTAGTGCCTGTCCCAAGTTGTGCTGAAGATACAGAAGAACCAGATGACAAAGAGTGAGAAGTCAGCACACTGACAATGGACCAGAGAGAAATAGATGGACAGTACAACAGACATCGTACGTATCTAATTCCAATTTAAACTTATCTACTTTTTCTACTGCCACGACCTTTCCAGGGAGGCCATTCCGTGCATTAACGACTGAGTAAAAGTCCCCTACCTTGCTACCGTCTTAACTCTCCTCTTCTTTACTCTCAGGCTATGGCACCTCATCCTATCACTATCTGTTCTGCTGAATAAGGTGATTGTGAGGCGATTCCATAGATGGAGTACACAAAACGGCACAAAGGAGTGAAGATTGGCGAAAAGGTGGCATTATGGGTTGCCAGTTGTGAAAGGCATTGTTTTCAACTTTCAGATTTTGAGTTTTGAAGCAAGTGGTGCAGCTCTGCTATTTCTTAATGCACAATAAAATTATGCCGCAGGTACTACTGAACAATGTCATACAACATTATCCGCTTTGTGAAGTAATTACATAACATTTTATTGGGGTAAACATCACCAATTAATATAATGGCAGACTGCTGACCAGGTAATCCAGTGTATTGTAGCCACAAGTCAAGACAACGATGGCGCTCATCCTCTGGCTGAGATGCCAGGTATGTGATGAAAGCTGCTGCAAGTTGTGCCCGTCGTGGCAGTAATTCTATCTCAAGCTCCATCTCTGATATCTGTGTTACAGCATAGAATGTGTCAGCCAAGATTTAAAAAAAATTGTATTTCCGATTTCTGTGAATGCAATATTCATGTTGCAATGGCACTGCCATAAAATGCCAGTTATAAAACAAGCAAGAAAAAATATTAATGTTGCACCTCAAGAAAATTGTGTTTTTATGTGTTGAAAGATATGATAACGATAAGCAAGTTCGTAATTAAAGAAAAATTGGACGCTTTTATAGGAACACTAAAGTGAGCATGAGGACATTCAAACAAAGGCCACTCCATCAAAAGCATGCTGGCATTGCCGTGGACAGTCAAAATGAGAGATTAAGGATATATGGGTTGCCATTCATACTTGTGTGCTCCATCGTTGGAACTCTCCATCAAGTTGCCCCACAAGACTTCCAGCGGCGGAGATGGTCTCCTGTGCATGGCGTAAATCCAACTCCAGAGATGCAGCCTCAGTGGTCCGAGTTTTAAATCTGCACCAGTGCAGTTGCAAAGTGTCACAGACCTTGTGGAACACATTATATTGTCACATCCCAGAGGTGTTGAATCTAATGTGAGGTCTAAAATTTAAGTTCTCGTTTTCAACTTAAGCATAACTTTTCACATCCAAACTCCGAGTCAAAAAGATATTCAGATGATTAAATGAAATGGAAACAAACACCGCATTTATCAAGCTTTGGAAGGACAGTAATACAAAAGCACGTGATTAGCAAAGGCAGCTGAAATCAGCAAAGTACATTGGAACCCTTGGCCAAACTAATCATGAGAGATCAATATTGGAAAGGGTTTGTCAATAAATTTGTTTTAAAATAAAACTGCTTTTAAGAGCAATCCTACTGTCAAATTTCCAATCAAAAATTCTAATGTAAAGAAAGGAAAAATATATAATATTTGATGCAATGACCTCCACTTTTTTCCAGATATTACATACAGTGCCTATAGAAAGTCTACACCCCCCATTAAAATTTTTCACCTTTTGTTGCCTTATAACCTGGAATTAAATTGCATTAAATCAAAGTTTTGACACCTTTATTTACACATTGTAACCCACAACTTACAAGTGAAAAACAAATTCTACAAATTTCCGAAAATAATTAATTTAAAATACAAAGCCAGAACATCCTGGAGGCAGTGCTACACAATACACATTTGCATTGAGAAATTGCGCTCCCCCTCTTTCCCCCCCCCCCCCCCACCAATAAAAAATTATATCGAAGGAACCGCTGTAGCGATTGATGCAAATCTTTGCAGTTATGATCCACCACCATTGCTCCATAAAATGTAATATGTTTCACATTGATCTGTGAAGCAGTTTCGGAGAGGTTTTTAAAGTATCGGTTTTCAGACTAATACGGCTGCCAAACCACATAACCTATGACATCAACAATTTACACTCTGCCTATGATTGGGTAGAGGATCACGTGTGTCAAGTTTCGTGTTGATTGGATGAGGGTCGATTTTCTATCCAATATGGCTGCCGAACGAGATAACCTATTATGACATCATCATTATCTTGCCAAAACGAAGTTTTTGCAAGATATGTTAGTCAGTCTGTATGTTTTTTTTTTGTTTTTTTTTTTGTTTGGTTTGTCTGTAATCACGAAAAAAAAATTCTGCAGACCACAGTTTTCATTTGGAAATTTTGTAACTTCACATATCAGAGGCCTATGGAGGTCCCTTTCAGGCCATAAAATTTTGAAGGTCAAGGTCAAAGGTCAAGGTCACTGTCGCAAATCAGGGGAATCGACAAAACCCTTATTTTTTTGAGTAATTTTGATCAGATCGTCTTCAAAACTTCATGGGAATATAGTTCATGGTCTGGCGCTCAGCTGAATTAATTTTTGGTGGCGATTGGCCTTGACCTTCATGTCTTTTTTGTTTGTTGTTTTTTTTTTTTTTTAATTCTGTAATCACGTATAAATCACTCTGCAGAGCACAGTTTTCATTGGAAATTTTTGTAACTTCACATATCAGAGGCCTATAGAGGTCCCTTTCAGCGCATAAAATTTTGAAGGTCAAGGTCAAAGGTCAAGGTCACTTTTGTCGCAAATCAGGGGAGTCGACGAAACCCTTATTTGGAGTAATTTTGATCGGATCATCTTCAAACTTCATGAATATAGTTCATGGTCTGGCATTCAGCTGATTAATTTTGGTGGCGATTGGCCTTGACCTTCATGTTAACGCCTAAGTCAACATATTTGACCCCAAGGTCAAATTTTCAAGTTTTAGGAACCATATCGTGTAGTACCTCAAATTGAACACCTCGATGAGTGCTTTCTAGATATATCAAGCTTGAGACATTATGACGTGATTTGGTGACGTTATGAGGCAAACGCATATTTTTCATGGTTACTCTGTAGAACGATTCTCATCGGAATCTCTCGTAGGCAGATATTCCTCAAGGAGTCGCTCCTGGTGATAGCAGCTCTGTTCACCTCAGTGTGACCTTAAAGAAGTCACACGTGGTCACCTTTTGGCCAGATACGGATCACCCTACGGGTGACATTGGTTTTATTTTTCTGTTGACCAATTTATCCCTAAATGACCTCAAAAAGTTTTATACTGATCGGATGTGGGATTCTACGTGTAAAATTTTGACTGGGATATCACTTCCGATGATGTCATGTGAAGAAATCAAACTTATTCCCCATGCAGAGTACTTGTCATTGCCAAGTTTCAATTTTTTTCATGGTGTGGTTTCAAAGCTACAGAGGTCCAAAGATTTTCTGTTTTTCCCACATGGCTGCCACACCACGTGACCCATTAAGTCATAATTATCATTTAAAACATTCTACACGAGTAGTCGCACCTATGGTGAACATTTCGTGTCAATCCCAACAAGTGGTTGCAATGAATTCAATAGAAAATTAATTGAAAGGAGAATAAAGAGGAACAAACCCCCAAAATCATGCAATAAACGAATTATAGAAGAAATAAACAGAAGAAAAACAATAGGTTACCCAGCCTGAAAGGCTTGGTAGCCCAATAATAATATAGGTTACGGCTGTGGAAATTCGCATTACACCATAAAGGGTCCTCAGTTGAGATATATCGTAAGTCCATGTTAGTTAGCCCAAACCCGTTGTATAGAGGGAATATATGTGATCCATTCGGGCTGTGATTCTTCAGTTAGCCGTTTTCTTCTTTTGCTGTCGCATATTTTGGTCAAGAACAGCAACGAACATCGCCACAACCAACAATCTCAACGATCACGCCATTCACTACACGACGCCAACAATCACGCCATTCACACCATGACGCCACCTTCCACAACTACGCTACCACCATCTTCGCCACTCGCCATTCAACGAGCACCGTGCGGTCACATCTCCGTGGGACGGGATGAAAGGAGCGGAATGGCAGCACAACAAGGGTGCGAAGGGGCATCTCCCGCCCAAAACTCCCGCTTTAAATATCTCCCGCCAAGATCTCCCGCCCAAAACGCCCGCGCAAATAAACTCCGCCCGAATCTTCCTTCCCTCGTCGTACGGCGCGTGGAGAAGAAAACAACAACGCCTGTGGGGTTTCCCGCCATTTTCCCGCGCTTGGTGAGGAAAGGGGAGGGGTGGCGCGTCCTCTCCCGATTGGCGGATGCGCGGTTGTGACGCGGCCGGGGAGAGAACGCCCCTTCGAGGCATTTCTGGAAGCGTCTCAAAGGAAGGAGGAAGCCAAGAACGGGCAGGGGCCAGCATTGGGGTTTCCAGGCGGTGGACGGCGGCGCGTCCCCTTGTTCGGGGTCCGGTGCCGGGAGTACGGGTTAAGGCGATTGCCGCCTTACCGCCCAATGCTGCGGGCCGGAGAACCTTTATCCCGTCGTCATGATAAGGATTGTGGTCTTTGGTCCCCCTACCTCGTGAGTTGCCCAGGTAATTTGTGCCAGTCGCGTTCCCTTGTCCCTTGAAGGGAGATTGAGATGTCGATGAGTGCTGTCCTTCGTCGCCTGACATGAGGAATGTCGAGTGTCGAGCAGGGGTTCCGTCGTGTTGTCCACTGAAGTTGAGAATTGTCAGGAGTAGTTGAGAGTCCGCATGTTCCCTTGTCTTGAATGAGAATGTCGATAACGTCTGTCGAGATTCGACTGTTCCCTGTACCTGGAATGATGGAATTGTCGCGAGTGTTGGAGCAGTTCTCTCTTTATGCGTTCGTTCGTTCGGAGAAAGAGTGAGAGGTTCTGTTCGTTCGTCTCGACGGTCTAGTCGTGGTCGGCGTGAAGGTCGTCGAATTGGGCACAGGTCGTCAAATTGCCACGGGTCGTCGAACCTGGAGTCCCCTGGTGATTTCCTGGTGGAGGTCGATCGGAGTCGGTGCAGTGCCGAGACCCCCGCTAGTGGACGGAAGCCACCTGCCATTCCCCCCCCCCCCCCCCCGTCCGCACCTGAGTAGGGCGAAAACCCGGCCCATTCCCCCAAAAACCCCTCTCGAGCTGTCGGCGGACGACACGTGCATGGCGCGAGGCACTGAGCCCCAGTGGACCACGCCGGAGGGACTTCGAATCGTTGCGGCGCCAAGGGCTGGACGACGCGCTCAGGGAAGTTCGCGACTTCCTTTTCTTTGGGGTTTTGTGTAAAATGACTGTGAGGTTGAGCGCCAGTCTTGAGAAGTAGAACTGGTTTTAAGTGTTGCGTGTGAATTGCCTTATTCGCGTTGTAGACTCTGGCTTATGTTGGTCTGTCTTTTGTTCCTACTTTGTGTTGTCTTACGGTGAATTAGGTTAAATACGTGTATTGCTTTTGTTCCTTTGTTTTACCTGTATATATACGTGCCTTCCGTGCTCCGTGAGTAAATGTGCTTGTCCGATTGGTTTTCCCCCGTTTTTGCTTCGTCTTTTCCTTTTATTGAATTCTCCATCTGCATTCACGTAAGGATTGGTAGTGGGTTAACGTAATAATCGACCGTCAGTCGAGATAATCCCTTATCAGTAAGGCGGCTGAACGCAATGCCAGATGCCGTCATATCGGACGATAACTCCAGTCATGACGTAGCCTCTATCGTAGACGGATTGAAGCCTAACGTCTGTGTCCGAGTCACCATGTGGCGTGGTTACAACTCCTCGGTACGCTATCCCGCGTGGGTACTTAGGTTAAATCGACCATTCAGCGATCGGACCCTATTTCGCGCGGGTAGAATGCGGACTGAGTATGTGGTGAGGGTTTAAAACCCCCCACCCGTGTCTAGCTCCGCGGCGTGTTCCCGAGAGGGTCACGACTGAATGACGTTCGGTGGGCGAAGCGCCGCTATTGCGTTACACGCGGTCGTTCGCACGCCGGCGGGGCTGCGAATCACACAATCACGATGTTCCTTTACAATTAGGAAACTTCAATACAGAAGGGGGCCTTTTAGGCTCATCAAGTCCTGTGCAATGGTGTGCAACTATGCGTTTATTGTCGTCTATTGCTCCTCATTTTAAAAATACTGCAGGGAAGCAAACACATAACATTTATAAAAATCTTTTGCTATGACTCGATCAGGGATTTGAAACCCCAGACCTCCCGAACTCAGAATGGACGCCCTAACCATTATGCCACTGAAAAAGGTATTTAATCAACAAAGTAAAAAAATATATTAACGCGCAACATTGCAATTCGCTGTCCAAAAGTAAAAACACGTTTCGTCACGAGAAGACTTCACTTTTGTTACAGCTTTCACGTGTGCAATTGTTGGAATTACGCCGAGGCTTTCGTCTATTTGACACCCCGCTAGCACCTTGTGTCCATTTCACATTGTTGTTTAATCCCCTTGACACTCAGATGCCATTTTTACACCCTTGCGGGTTTCAGTGACAGCTTTGAACATTCATCAGAATACCCCCCAAGAGATAATGCCACCACCAAACCCCTTTTGACACCCTTTGGATCCTGATGTATGGCATGTCAGTGTTTTGTGGATTAACAGCCAAAAACTGGAAGAGGTTAACTTCCAAAAAACAGACACATAAAACCATTTGTGCTTCTCAACTAGTAAAGTTTTCAGGAAGAAATTTCCTCTCAACACCAAACTGACAGCAATGGTAGCTCTCAAAAAAAAAGCATGTTGATGACCAGGTCAATTGTCTTGCGACTGACATTACATCTCGGATTGATAGTCGTGTGCGTGGTTGTGTATCGCCCCTTAAACCGTTCACAGCACACTTTTAAAAGAAGCTGATTTTCAAGAAAATGAGTGGAAAACACCACCAATTGAGGTAATCTTGACACAATGAAATTTCACGTGAAAAAATCTTCACCATTTGGCTGGCATCTCTATTCAACTTGTTCTTAACACACTAGGACAAAATTAGACATGTAAAAATGTGTTCAACCATATTTGCCTTGAAACAGACTTAAACTCACCATTCTCTTTTCTCTTCCTTAAGCCTCACCTTCTTTACGCTCTCCACTTTCTGATCCACAGAATTCAGTTCTCCCTCCAGGCTGTCTTTTTCCCATCTGTTTGTTGCAAGTTACTGTCACAACACAACATAAACATCAGAGAAATTGCCCTTGTATTGTACAACATCGATCGACAAGTGAGTGACATGCATTCATTCAATAACTCCTCTTGTTACCTTCCTATTCCACGGGTTTTTCGCGTATTCCACTTCCCTTGTCCCCATTGTCTCCGGCTCATGAATTGTCTCCCTTTCAATATTATTCAAGAATAAACCCACTTTGCCATTTCATGTCGTCTCTTCCAGAATCACCAAGCGATCTTTTTACCTGAGCTAACAATTACCAAAATTCTGTCTGTCAGGGAACCAATTACGCCATGCATGCGGGACCGGGATAACAAGCTCTGATTCATTTTGGGCCCAAAGCAGTGTGCATCATGATTTTTGACTCGCAAAGCTCGATTGATTTCACTGATGGATTTGAACCAAGTATACTGTGTTGGTTTCTTCCATTTCTGCACTGATATGTCCTGCTGGCAGTTATTCCGAAAGAGCAAAAGGATAGAAGCTCAGAGCCACCACAAATTGCATTTAAAATATATTTGTACAGGGAAAATCAACTTCAGAATGAAAATAAACCTGAATTTTTCTTTTTTAATTATATTTTTTTTATTTTTCCTATATCTGAGTATTATTATCCCCCATTGCCGACTAGCAGCCATTTTGTGTTGTAAAAAAAAACACCCGTATCGGAACAACGTCCTCAACCATTTTCGACATGCATCTACCGATTCTTGTTCAAACTTGACATACAGATCAAAGAATATGGCTTACATATGCACAGGTCAATTTTTTCAGATCAGTCCAAGATGCGCCAACTTGGTGCGCCATTTTGTTGCTTTCAACATGTTCCACCAACCATTTTTCGGACATGCATGGTCCGATTTTGCTCAAACGTGGCACAAGCACAGTACACGAGAGCCTACACTTGCACCAGCCGTAACTTATTTGAGATCTGATTAAAGATGGCCGTACTGGTATATTGGCTGGCCATTTTAGTTGTAAATAAATATGTGCCAGCCATTTGGACTCTGAACAGCAAAAATTACTTAAACAACGTGGGCTATGACTTTTATGTCTTTTTTTCATGTGTTAGTTTTGTACAGGACACAAATGATTGCGCACACACCAACACACACACACACACACACACACAACACACACACACACACACACACACACACACAACACACACACACACACACACACACACACACACACCACACCACACACACACACAATCTACCTGCAACCTTTTTTTTCTGTTCATGTACCATGCAGTTATTCGTCCCGATTTGTGCCTTATTCTGTAATGCCCCGACTGCCAATTATGAATAAACCTCCATTTTGTCAGTTCTCAGCTGCTTCTATTTGCCTCAATTTATTCAATTGAAAAAAATATAAGGTTCATGACGATTGTGATTTTACATAATTTACATGAAATACAAGACATTAGATGGATGAAGGGTGAACGCCAATAAAAGTTATCTCATTTTTTTGGATAAAATAATAACAAGCCAAATTTTGAACTGGGAGTTAGAGGAAGCACAAGAAAGTGTTCAAACCACCATACAATGCAGAAACTAAGTTTTTAGGGGTTAACATTCATTTGTACGTATTGGAATGGAGATAAGGAATTGTATACTTCTCAGATAAACGTTAATATTTGAACTACAGACTTTGGGTCTGATTCACAGTGAGCACAGGACCTATGTTCATGATTAATGCTGTAAGGTAAGCAAATCTCACAATTGCAGCTCGGCCTGCTTCCCTGCTCCGTGGGCTGATCCGTTCAGTCAGTACATGTGAGTACTGGACGATAGCTTGCCCCAGGCTGCAAGAGGGGCTGCAGGCAGTGCGGGCTCGGCGGGCATTCTACACATTGAGAAAACAGAAAGAAATTAATGCAGTGCAGCTTAAGGGGCAAAACTTCATGTTAGCCACTCACTTGTCAGACACAAGATCCAAATACTTAAAGAAGATTAAAAACTGAATTGGAGAATACACACACATAATATTATATATAATATATATATATATTATATATATATATATATATATATTGTTGTGGTTTCTCACCCCTCCGGCGTCGCGAGCGACACCTGCTTTTAACTAATCGCAGCCGCGCGCCCACCGGACGTTGGCTAAACCTAGTCGCAGCTTTCGGATCAACGCCGAAATCCACTACGGGTGTAGTGCTTTTAAATCACACCGTTTTAAATCAGCCAACTATTCTGTCACGCGCGAACAGGGTCCGATCGCCGAATGTCGATTTACCTTAAGTATGGCGCAGACAGAAATTGCCGCGGGATTTAACACCCAACGGGACCTGCTTGGATACGAGTCCGCTTAACAGCCCGCTCCGTTTGCGAATG
>CM068957.1:122999800-123014239 GCA_035128595.1 Eptatretus atami
CTCCAGATAATGAGGGAGGTGATTGGAAACAAGACACCATTTGGTCATCATCTCGAAAAAGTTCCCCAGGGGTGAGGAACGTAGTAACAAAAATAATTGAAATCAGATAAGCGTTTTTCCATTTATTACAAAAAACCTTTTTTTCAAGATGGCCGCCCAGTCGGCCATCTTGGATCCGGCCACGCCCAAAATCAATAGGGTCCTTCCTTTTCAGGTGGTACATGTGTGACTCAAATTTCAAATCGATATGGTGAAAAAACATTTTTTTCAAGATGGCCGCCCCAGTCGGCCATCTTGGATCCGGCCACGCCAAAATCAATAGGGTTCTTCCTTTTCAGGTGGTACATGTGTGACCCAAATTCAAATCGATATGGCGAACAGTTTATGAGTATCGCACTCACAGCTATAAATGTTGACGCCCGGACGGACGGACGGACGGACAGCCGGACGACCTGGGTGACAACAATATCCCCCTTCCACCACGCGCGCGGGGCTAAAAACATACAGAGACAAGAATATAATTTTTTTACACATTTTTTTATGCAATGTAATACTGATGCCGTAGCGTTTACTGTAATAACCGTACTGTAAGTTTTGTTTCATTTCGAAAAATAAAATTTCATTTTATGGTTTAGTATTGTTTTTATTTTGCATTACATATATAAGGGGTACCATAATCTTTTCAGTGCTTAGGGCCTCTAAATAGTGTAGTAGATAGTAGAAAATCGTGCAAATTATGATACAAGCATCAAATTTGGCATTTCTGTTCTGCAGGGCTTTCTGATCAAATCTGCCCGATTGGCCATTTGAAAATCCAAATTTTGAAAATTTGAAAAAAAAAAAACACCAAAAAAATTTGAAGTCACAGCTGCCTGAAATTCTTGAAGCACAAGTGAACATCCCAGACAGAGAACCAAGGGGAGATGCAGTCATCATTGATGGCTCAGCACTTATCAATACCCTACCTCCACGCACTTCAAAGATATTTGATGACTATGCCAAAGAAGACATCATCCCAAAGGTGGAATCCTATGGTGCCAGGTACGAGAGGGTGGACGTAGTGTTGATGTGTACAAGAAGTCAAGTCTGAAGTCCGAGGCAAGGTCGAAAAGGGGGCAAGAATCAGAAGAAGAGTGACGGAACAGTAAGACCCCAAGTAACTGGAGAAGCTTTCTTCGAGATGACAGCAACAAACTGAGCTGTTTCACTTCCTTGCGGAAAAGATGTGTGAAGCACAGATGACAAAACAGTCAATGTCACAAAAGGAGAAGATGCCATTAGCAACACAAGGAAGTCACTGGATGCTGTATCTCCGTGTTGTCATGAAGAAGCTGACACTCGAATATTTGTACACGCCAGGGATGCAACGACGGATGGAAGCAAGTCCATCATCATTAAGCTAATGACACGGACGTACTAGTCATAGCAATATCTGTACTGCCATCCTTACAGGAACTAGGTCTTGAGAAACTGTGAATTGCCTTTGGCCAAGGAGCCAAGGCGCGATGGATTCCAGTCCATGACATAGTTTCTGCAATAGGGCCTGAGAAAGCTAGAGGGATCCCATACTTCCATGCGTTCACTGATGTGACGTCGTGTCTGCTTCCGTGGTAAAGGGAGAAAACTGCATGGCAGACTTGGAACGTCTTTGATGATGTTTCTGAAACATTCACCAATCTCAGCCAGCATCCAACATCTCTCTGGTTTGGGGTTAATTTGATGCTTGTATCATCATTTGCACGATTCCTCTCAAAAATTGCTGTTATCTGCCCCACTAAAAGGTCTTAATTCGGCCCTGTATGGGAGCATGCGCCAGAGCAACGTGTCGCTGCGTCCACTTTCCACCGGTACTCCAGGGGCATCCGTCTGGCCATCTCCCAGGCAGATGCCTGGCCCATCCCCATCTCCTTGTTCGGGAGTATATCAAGACTTTAAGAAGGCATTTGATAAGGTTCCACATTGGAGGTTGTTAGCTAAAGTGGGGGCTTGTGGAGCGGCTGGTCAGGTAGCTAAATGGATTGCAAACTGGCTTCGTGGTAGGAAGCAAAGAGTGGCTGTGAGTGGGAAATGAGAGAGAATGTACTTTTGCGCGTTGCAATAGGTGCCACAGAGAAAACACACAGACAACCACTTTCAACTTTATATATATATATATATAATATATATATATATATATATATATATATATTATAATATATATATATAATATAATATAGTCAGGGGTAGTTTCATTTACTACATATGCACTCGAGGAGTGGGTATGGTATGAGCGAAATTGAGAAAATTAATGGAGTAAATGGAGAGAGCTGGTTTTTTGGAAGAATGTGAAAAAGCAAAACATGTTATGTGAAGGTGATTGGAAAGGAGGAGGATGGAAAAGGGATTTGACAATTTTGAATATCTGTTGAGTGAAAGTTTGGAGAGTCAAATGCTGCCATTGCTCACTAGTTAGCATGTAATAAGCCCAATCTTGTTTTTACTGCACAAAGTTATTTTGTAGCTCGTGGTTTACTTGGATATGAGTATATAATGAAAAGAAATAGGATGTCTCTATGCCTGCCCGCACTGTTCTCTCACCGCCTTACCGCCCTCCCGCAGTGGAATTTAAGTCGAAACTTATACTGTACATTGATATAATGTGGTGGTTGCTATACAGCACCGGCATAATGGGCCAAATGGCCATCCTCCTGTATCAACATTTCTTGCATATAAACCAGGTGAATTTTCAGAGCTGGTCAGGGCTGGAACATTTCCACTGAATTGCCAATCTTTGTTTCTCCCATTTTTTATTTTTCCTTTTTTAAAACTCTTTTTATTTCTCGCTTCAAAACATTTATCAATTTATTTGTGTCAAAAGTGTCATCACAAGGCTAACTGAAAATACAGCAATGTTTTTAATTTCTATTTTTAAAAATTTATCCGGTGTGTATTTTATCAACCAGCCAACTTTAACCATCATGCAGGAAAATGACATGATGGTTTTTGTTACCTCTGGCCACCGAAAAGTGAGCGGAGGTTGTGTTTTCACCCTGTCTGTCCGTTTGTTGTCTGTGAACAGGAATATCTCAAAAAGGTTGTGGGACGGAATTTGGACAAAAGTTTGGTGAAATGGTGGATATGTGGTGTGTGAGAAGAAAGAATTATTTCAATTTGATGAAGATCCATTGGATCCGAGAATCTTTTTTAAGTGATTCTCTTCACCAATGAGAGATAGGCTAAAACAGAACTAGATGATATTAAAAGAACGGATTCAGATGAAACTTGGTGGATCAGTTCCTGTAATGACAGACACAAGCGAATTGTTATTTTGGAGTCCGCAGATTCTAGATCCGGCCTATCAGTGGGAAATACAAATACCAATAAACTGTTTAGAATGTGGAGGTTTGCGCTCGAACCGAGTGCTGGTGCTAAGATTTGCTACCCCAAACAAAAAATTAAAGTACACTTGTTTTGTTCTTTTAACCATTACTCTTTCCAAGTTTATTTGCACTCCCCTCTTGGATGAATTTGCAGACCTAACTTTAAAATTTAAAGAATAATTTAAAATATTTTGGTGCCGTGCTTGGAGATTATTTATTGGTTCATTAAAAAAATCTTTTATTTTGCAGCACCGCAAGGCTCATCGGAGTAGTTTTGTTGCATACACACATGTAGGACTTTTCGGCAAATGGGATGAATAAATATAGTATCGTACTATATATGGCATATGAACTGTGATCCCAGCAATCACGACTGTGTTCACAAAAAAAAGTACTAAACAGGCCAACCTTTTTATGGGACTTTCCTGACACTTGTCAACATGCAGGCGGGCCTGCAAAAAGCTGAATGGAGGCAACGGAGGCTTGTTGACGGCACCTGAAGAGGCCCGTGCAGCTGAATCAGAGCGAGTTGCTCGCAATGAAACAAGGAGAGGCTGACTCAGCCGCTTTCAAGGAATTACAAATGGCTATGCAGGTAATGTGGATGCTGCAACACATTAAGCTGTTATTTTCTTTGCAAATATAATAGACTTATAGAAGAGCAGGCCTTTTGCATTGCCTATATCATGGCTTAATTTGTGTTATGGATTAAATGGAAAAGTTCACCATCGCTGCTTTATTTAGTCTTTTTCATTTTCAAGCACATTCAAGTAAAAGGTGATACCGTATCAATTTCAACAGCAAAATGCCAAGAACGGTCTGGATGACCACAACAAGGGGATGCTGATGGGAGCCAGTGCCACTGTATTCGAGATGTTCCAAACCCATCTTTCACACAAACGCGAGTCTTTCACAGCATGAGATATACCATAATTCACAAAAAACAATTATAACGCTTTTGGTGATTATCAATCAAATGCCTCTGGTTTTGGCTAAAGACTGGACTCCTTGGAAAATTCACGTTGGGTTGCAAAATAACTGTTTCCTGTTTTGTAAACACATGGCAGTATTTGTATATATGGCAGGACCCCAATCATCGGTCAATGGGTTAATGAGTGCCAGCCATACAGAAACAAATAGCAAAATCTGAGGAATATGCCTCATTCAGTTCAGCCTCTCATCCCAATTTTCAAAGACCAACGTACATCCAAAGGTATATCTTGATCATGTTGGATCAGAGTTCACGCAGGAAAGGCAGGATGGCCTAGACACCCTAAGGTAATGTATAAATTGCCTCTGAAGCTGTCTAGCCTGGGTTAGAATTCCTGACTCAGCCTATAAACTGTCATTCTGGTGTTTTCACAGGCAGGTGATTTATCACGTGTGTGTGTCCCCTCGGATTGAATGTTAACCTTGGCGTCTCATCTGCCACCATTAGTTTGTGGATGTTTAAGAATCCCACGTTGTCCTTCCTGAAAGTAGGTGAGCTATCGCTGGCCACCCTGATGCAATTACAATTTCCTGGTCTTAACCTACAGAGGGCATTGCATCAGCGGCACAGCTGCGCCCTCAGCCAAATGATGCTACGCCCCTCAGCCTGCAGCCTTGTTACTGTATAACAAAAGAAAGATGTCATGCCTTTCATGCCAATGTTATTTATCCAAGCATTCCTCCCACCTTTATCCTCAAGCTCAATTGATGCAAGGATAGGTTTGAAAAATATGAAATGAGCTTCAACACATTTACCTGATGATCACAATCTCCAGATTAGTAAACTGGTTGTCAGCACATTGTTGTCATGTGATTGTTATTTGTCCAACTCATCCTCTTTGAAAGCATTCAGGAGGTACCAACAAAATAACCATCATCAATACCATGTCATGGTGGGCTGCATTTAAATAATCTAATGACTGGTGGAACTTCTGCTTTTTCTTAATCTTAAACACTTCAAACTCCAAATAATCCAATAATCATATCGAGAAATTTTGAGTTCGAAACACTGAAAATAAAGTTTTATCCCACATTTAATTACTAAGAGGACAAATTGGAATATGTAGTTTGTGGATTATAGTCAGCTACATTTACCTCAAAACCTTTGGGAAACCACAATGAGCCATTTGCTCCCCGGCATCCTGTAACAATGGTGGATTGATACTTGTTCGCATTCAAAACGAAGCATTACATTTCCAGACACCTTCAGCAACTGCTTTCTCTGCCTAAATCCCACCTCCTCAATGAAACCTTACCAATCAAACAAGTGAGAAAAAAGTTTTCCACAGAGCAAATTAGCAATTGTATTGTGTTTTAACCAAGCGGTTTAATACCCTAAAATGTTAGCTTCTCCTTGTTTCCCAACGGCAGTTAGCAAAACTCAATCAACGTACTGTTGGTTCCATCATTGGTTCCAAATCTGTCCGCTAATCTAAATCGACAAGACTTCACTAGCAAGACTGTTCTTCATTCTAATTTAAACTTTTAGTTTGAAAATATAGTTTTTTAACAAAACTGGTTGCTTGCAATGTGGTATTTCATTACCTCTGCCACCTTGGTTTATGGTTTTCAACGCACTGTCTGTCTTTTTGTCTGTGTGTAAGATATCTCAAAAGGTTATGGATGGATTCAGCCAAAAACTTGGTGGACAGGTTGCGTGTGTGACAAGGAACGACTCATTCGATCTTTGGGTGAAGATCCGGATCCGGAATCGACCCGACTAAAGTTTTTTCAGTGATTCTTCACCATTGAAGAGGTGGAGCCAATACTATAAACAGAGCAAATATCAAAAAATATGTATTGGATTCAGAAGAAGCTTAGTGGATGGGTTGAAGTAGGTGACAAGAACAAGGCGATTAGATTTTTGATTGAGGTCTGAATCCAGATCCGGCCTATCAGTGTGGATACAAAAACGTAAAAACTGTTCAGACTGGCGGAGATGAGCGCTCATACAAGTGCTGTTCCAGTTTGTTCCATTTTTTAAAATATTCAACCACATCTTTGCCCTCTTCTACATTAGAACTGTTCATTCAAATACATTTACCAAAATAAAATGTTAACAAGGTTGAATTAGATATTCCAGAAAATGGGAGGATTCTGGAACTTTCGTTTGGCTGAAAAGAATCAAATCCTGCCTTCTCCGAATCTTGGGTTAAAGTGCCCAGTTGTGGACATTTTTTTTTTTCATTTCATTCAAGTTCAGTTCTCTGACTCGAGTATTACAGACCTGGCATGTATGAAGGAAACAAACGGTGATAAACAGACAAAGCAACATGCCATTGCCATATCGTTTTTTTTGGGGGCCGTTCTTTTCACAGAATGAAATGCAATTTCTCGTGAATGGTGCTTTTGAAGCACAAACACGCAAAGCCCTTTCCATTCCACTGCTCCAAAAACCATATACATTGTGCTGACCTCAATGTTTATGCCTTCTGCTTGCTTTCCCCACATCAATACCATGCAGTATAGCCTACTGTACCTTAGCATCTGACCAGAACAACATTGGATATAACATCAATTCACCAAACTCTTGTCTAAATTATGTAGCAATGAATTATTCCGGGGATTCTGAGCTTTGCTCCTGTAATCGCACTGGCGCACACAGTTCGTTTATCCCATTCTCTTGTTGGCAGTATGATAACCGAACTTGCTCTGCTGGTTTGAGGTGGCCAATTGTTTAAATTCTCGGCACTTCCGATCCAGAGGAAACAATGATCTCGTTAGTAGCACATTGACGCATGCATGGAATTAATTCTTCAAGGAAGAGTTTCTTCTGATGTGCGGAAGTGTTCCTTGCTGCTCTGAGAAACAATGCTGATTTTATGGATTGTTTTTCTTTTTCTTTTACCATTTGCGTACCAGTGCTAATTGGTGATTCCATATGAACTCAATCACTATAAATTGCCTGTGCGTTGTGCTGAATTCATTGCATGTACATATTCATTGTCTTGTGGACTGAATGCTTTGCACTTCTTTCACAATAGTTATTTGGCTGTTATTAATCTTGTCTACGTAACGAAAGTCTCGAAGAGATATTAAAGCCATAACGATGTCCAGTCAGTCAGTCCTTCCTTCTTCCAGCATATCGGTCCAGTCAACATTTTTTTTTTTGTGTGTTTTTGCCTACTCCTCCAAGGTGGCTCAACGAATGTTTTTGAAACTCCGGCATGATGTCATGACGTCGATTGCACAAAACTAATGGAGCCCTTTCTAAAATTTCATTCCAGGTCATGAGATAATTTGCTAATTAACACATAAATGTATCTATTGGTTTGTATGTCAATCACAATATCACGAAGATTCCTGTCCATCGATGTTTCCTTGTTATGTTTTTCATTTTAAACCTCATAATCCTCTTTAATTTAAACTCTTAATTTTAATTTGATTTTAATCATTATTTAATTAATCTCTCTTAATTAAATTTTTAACGTCATAATGTCATTAATGCCCTCTTTCTTTGAAGAACGAGAAGAAATGGGGGACGTTTAGTACTGGGAGATTTGGGTGGAGTTGGAGGGCAGGGTCTCAACAAGACAATCTGTGAGATCACTAGACTTGGCCCGATGCATTCTCGATATTGCAAGGAGTGTCCTCTGCTTTAGTGAACATGTACCCGGCCCCTAACCTCCCTGGAAATTGCCACAAATCTTCAACAAGGTCACCGACCTGATCAAACCTGGCCCGTCCGCCAGGATGCCAAGACTCTCTTGGTTACGCCAAATGCGCTAATGGTTTTGACTTTAGCCCACCTGAATGCTGCAGAAGGGCAGAAACACTGACAGTTACGGGGATTGCTCACCCCTTGAGTTGGACATTCGGATTAAATAAGTGGTTGTAGTAGTAGTAAAGGGTGGGGCAGAGAGCAGACAGTTTTTTTCGTCCTTTGAAGACACTTTTAGTCCTTTAACTCTTTGTCATTTGAGGCTCTTTCAACATTTGGACTGTTGGGGTTTTTTTTGAATCCTGAGGACCCTATATACCTCTGAAGACATTTGGAACCCCTAAGACCCCTTTAAGACCTCGAAGACTGTAATAACCCCATAAACCCTTGGAACCTCAAGAACCCTCTTTATCACCTAAGGCAGCCCGATTACGGCCACCGTCCATTGGGAGATTGAGCATCTGTCCCACTTGGGACTTTCATTATTTATTTTTTTGTAAATGTTGTGAGATCTATGATGAAGTCGATGTTTTATTATTAACCAACCATGGAGTAGAAGCATATTAAACGGCTTTTTTAAAAGTTAACTACGTGATTTTTATTTTGTGCAGAACGTGAGTGTGCAGAAAGATGAGATGGTTCAGTTGAAGCAGAGAGGCTGAGGAAGCAGAACTCATTACTCGGAGGAAGGCATGCAAATCGAACAGGAACTACAGACGTTCAGGTACACCTCATGACTGAGCCTTGCACACGTTCTGTAATTTTTTGCTTTCTCAACGGTAAATGTATGTAAATTAACACTGTAATATACATTTGATATTGGGCAGCGATTTCTAGAAACTGGTATGCAATTTGGCATAGCATTCCTAAGAATCGCTTTTTGCATGAGCATGAAAAATGATCCTTTGAAAGCAACATTGAATTATTTATGAATGTGACATCTGTAATATCCTGAAAAAAACCTTTGGGAAAAAACATTGAAAGTTTTAACTTCATTTTTCTGGTGTGTCTCTCAGCGCTTGTGAGGCAGCTCGCCGTGCCGTCGGAAGTATCAAACGCGGAAATCCTTGTTCTGAGATTCGCTCTCTGCGAATGCCACCAGATGTCATCAAAGAAGACATTCTGGAGGGTGTTCTGCGTCTCATAGGGCATTTTTTGAATACATCCCGGGTTAGCAATGAAGAGGTGTGGGCTGCTTATCCAACATGTCTTTTTTTTTTTCAATGCCTAGCACAGTTAAATAATTTTTGGTGTTGGAAAATTCTGCTATCATTTGAAGGCCGGTTTTGGCTGTGTTTTGTATATAGGCTGTGGTAATTAAATATAATATATAACACTTTTCCCTTTCCCTTTCTTACCCAACCTCCTTTGTTTTCTCAAACTTCCCTCCTTAAACAACTCCCTTACGCCTTCATTTCTCCATTTCGTTCCGTTCCCCCAATTGATTTTTGACTCATTTTAAGCCCATCTTCTTTTCTTAGGCATGTTATTGACCCGGGTGAGATTTTCTCCAAAATGAATGTGCTTTACTTTCAAAAGGACTTTATTACTCATGATTGTTATTAATTTTGATATTGGTTAAGTGTTTTTTACAAATAAGTAATATTGACTCTTGTGGCTTTGCAGCTTCCTAGCAAAGCGTGGAGTCCGTGAAGACATCACAACATTCGATGCTCCGCGTTGCATTCACCAAGGGATCCGAGCCAGTGTCGAAGAGTTGCTGAAGAACTATCGCTAACTCATTTGATCCAGAAGGTTTGTGTGAAACCTATAATTATTTTCAATTAGATCAAAATGCCATCACTCATTCACATGCTTTCCTGGTTTCCTCACAGATGCTTCCAATCTCCAATTTATGTTTTGTTTTTGTGTCTCAAACTTTGTCTAAGACATCATCACAGAGCTTGTCGTGCATTAACTGCATGTAGAACAAAGACACTAGGACACATCAGTGTATTTTCACATAGTTTACAGTGGACACGATAATATGGAATGAGGGATTTGAACGCTGGGTTCCTTACTTCTTGGAGCCACAGGTTCATATGGGAATGATAAAACAGGCAACAAATGGGAACACAAAACAGGATAATGCTTTCAACCTACAAGCTAAGACACTTAACTTGCTTTCTCCAGCCACTTACATAATGTGGTGAAGTACTTAAGGGGCTAGTGCCCCAAGGTTGTGTTCTGGCCCAGTCCTATTCATAATCTTATCATTGATATATGACCTCTGGAAATCCTCTTTGTCTATTTGCTGATGACTCCAATCGTCTGCTGTAAACATCCCCCTCCCTCACATAAGACAGGCTGCAGCCCTCTCCCTCTCTTCCAGAACCTTGACAAATACAAACTGGCAAACACTTGGAATATGTTCTTTCAATCCTGACAAAACTCATTCCTCACCCTGTCCTCTCTCCAAAAAGGCGCATCTGGCAAACCCTTCTATCTAATTCCTTAACAATCTTTCTTGAGGAAAGTTCAGATCATTCAAACTCCTGGGTCTCACGATCAGCACCGTGATATTTTCTGGGCAAACCACATTTCAAAATTGGCCTCCAAAGTAAGCCACCAACCTGGGCATCCTCCATCTAAAAATCTTTCCTTGGCACAACCTGAACTCCTTCTACCCGGACAATGCTTTCATCCTCAGTTGATGGGTACTGCTCTCCTCTCTAGGCTGGTGCCACTGTCTCACACGCTTGCTCAACTTGATGCATGGAAACATGGTAATTAAAGATTTACTGAGATTTCCTGGATGAAGCTGAGTCCTATGGACTATAATTTCCCTCGCAGACAGGTCGGTGGTCTCTCTGCCTTGACCCCCTCCTTTCTGGTCTAAACACCTCTCCTGGTATTCCGTGCTTTGTCCCCCTCCCCCAGGTCTGCAACAGTTCAGCCATCCACGCATCACATCAACGCCCCTTCTGGTGAAACTACTTTCAATCCAAAATCACTGGGGTCACACTCCACTCATTCATTTCTCCTTTTTTCGCAGCCTGTGGAAACCAACATTTGCATGTTCTCTTCAATCTCACATTCTTCCTTTCATGTCCTCCAGACAGCTATTACCCATCTCAATCGTTCCCCAATCCAAAAACCATGATCTTTCTACCCCTGTTAACCACACTCCACCCGCACCCCCCCCCTTTCCCTCATTCCTGGCCCACCCAAGCCTCTTTCCAAATTCCCCAGTTTTTCCTCCCTGAGAGTTTGTCTCTGTAACAAAATCTGTCCACACAGTGAGTGCATCCTCTCTTTTCTCCCACATCCCTTATTTGTCAGTCTCCTATTTTGCCCTCTCAACCCTGCTGTTTTTTATATTCAAGGGTTCTAAGGCTCGTAATGAAGCTGCCATCACACACACACACAATGGACATATTGTTACTAACAAGACAAACACTCAACATAGCCACTGAGATTGGGGGAAACAAGGAAATCAGACACAGGTGGAGGCCAATTCAAGCCACATCATGCCATGCGCCAACATCAACACCACGCACTAATTTTATTAACACAAGATCAAAATAGAAAATGCAAAATGTATTTTTAAAAAAATGTTTTTGTGGGTTTTTGAAAGTTTTTGTAAAGTTTTAATTTTTTTATTAATATATACAGACATATACTATATATATATATATATATATATATATATATAGTTGTTTTTTTTTCCTCAGGGGAGGGGGCATGGGGCTCGTGAAAAACACACCGTCAACCATCGCCAACAGCTCTTTGACGAGACGCCCCACCAACAGCACTCAGCACACATATGCAGCACAATCAAACTCAATGATCACTTTTAGTCGAACAGACCCAAAATCCCTGCAACTACAGACCAATCAGCCTTCTCCCAATCAAGCAAGGTTATGAAATCCATCATCACTTCAGAACATTAAAATCATTTTCCTCTTCTCCAATGGCTTGATTTCGCGATCAATCATATGGTTTCAGACCAGGTCACTTACTACCCTGGAATGCTGTTTCTACACTCCCCAACAATTGGATTGGAGGTACTCAATGCCAGACATGAAATTTCAGAGCCATATTCCCAGACATATCACTGCTTTTGACATGGTCTGGCACCCTGTCCTGCTCAACCAACTCTCTTCTATGATATCCAAGGCCATCTCCACTCAATGGCTCGCAGAACTTCCTCTCCTGTCAAGTCACCGTAGTGGCCCTAAATGGAGTTATTTCAGCCCCTTCCTGTCCAGCTGGAGTTTCTCAAGGCATGCGTTCTGGGAACCCTGTTCTTTTTTCTGGTTTTTCAAATCATGACTCCTCTCTGACTCTCTGAAAAAATTTCTCTTTATCCTCCTTGCTGATGACTCCCACCCTCTGCCGTACCATCTGTCATCCTCAGACCGGCAAAAGCAGCAGCTTCTTCGTTCACATTGCAGATCTGGGTCAAAATCCCAAACCGGTCAAACAACGTGAACATGCCTTTCAATCCGGATAAATCCACATTCTCACATTTTCTCCTCCGAAAAGGACCGTTTAGAAAAACCCACCATCACCACTTTCCAACCAATCCTCTGGAAGAAGTTCCCTTTCTTTCAAAGCTTCCTGGGTCTCACTATCTGCATGATCTTTGCTGGAAAGCACATTTCCAACCTGGGCCTCCAAGCCAGTCGGCCCGACTGGGGATCCCTCATCGTGCAAAGTCTTTCCTCGGCCCCACCTGAGCTCCTGAATACAATACAAAGCTTTTGTCCACAGCCTGAAGGATACAGCTCTCCCCTCTGGGCTGGTGCTCCTGCCTCCCCCTTCTCGGCTTCACAACTGTGGAATACAAAGGATTTCGGAAATCATTGTATCATCCCGCGATGAGGCCTGAGTCTTTGGGCCTCTCACTCTCTTACCGCAGTCCCAGGTCGGTGGTCTTTCTGTCCTCCACCGTCTCCTCTTCCGGTCTCGCCATCCCTGCTCTGTCTGCGATTTGTCCCACGCTATCTCCGCAGGGCGCCCAAAGGTCTCTAACACCCCCTTCTGGTAAAACTACCAAAAATCACGAATCACTGCTCACCTTCACTCTTTCATTCTTTTTCCCCGCCTTTGGAATAACTCCCTCACTCTGTTTCAAATCCCATTCTTCCCATCAGGCTTCAAACAGGCTGTTTACCCACCAACCTATTGTCCCCCATCCAAAACCATGAATATTTTTTAACCCCCTGTTAATCCATCCAAACCCACCTCCTTCAATTCCCTGCTTTCCTTCCTGAAAGTCCCTGTAATGTATCTTGTATACCCCCGTGTTCCACGCCCCATCCCTCTCCTTTCCACAAGATCTACAAATATCTCTGTTCCCCATGTTTTTGTCCTTACCCACTCCCAGCTCCTCATGTCTCATGCCCGCATTGCTGGTGCGTTGTGCGTTTTTCCTCTCAATATGAGCCTCGCCAAGGTATAACAAAAAAATAAAAACCTACCTTAAAGTCCTGTCAACATTCTATACCCCCTCTAATCTCCATAACTTCCAAGGTACCTATCGATTCCAATTTAAACTATTGGCTCCTGTTTCTGCTGCACTTACCTTTCCAGGGAGACCAATTCCTGCATTAACTACTCTCTGAGTAAAAGTCCACTGCCTTGCTAACATTCTAACTCTCTTCTTTTACTCTCGGCTATGGCTGCTGGTCCTACACTGTCTACTCTGCTTGAAATAATTCATCTGCACTTAATTTTCATCTTAACCTTATCATTACTTGAAAGCATCTCCAATCTATAGCTCTCGTAACCCCTTCTCTTATTCATCCGATAAAGCCCGTCTCCTTCAGCCAGCTCTCAGTACTGAGTCTAGCTAGGCCAGGCACTCAAATCTCGGTAGCCCTGCTCTGAACCGCTCTTCTGTGGCATCCTTGATGTCCTTCCGGAATGTGGTGACCTAAACTGCACAAATATTCTGGAGTGTGGCCCTCAACTGAACAATTCCTGTACAAAGTGTAAACACCACTCGTTTTAAGTTTATAAAGACCTCTCCCTTCGATACAACCTAAAAACCCCATTGCTTTTACCGTAATAGCAGCCTGGATGTGCTGCCTGTCTGTACCTTCCTTATCTATTACCATCAGCCCAGATCCTTCTCCTGTTGTGACACGCTTCCAAAATTAACCTCTTAGCCATCCTGTAATGCTCTATTTTCATTAGTTCCTTCTCCCATCCCCAACACTCTACACTTGCTCAGGTTAAATTCCATCTTGCATATCTTTTGCCAACCATTCTATGCAGTATAATATCTCCCTGGTATCTGATCACCCATCCCCTCTGCATCCACCTCACCTCCAAGCTTTTGTGTCATCTGCAAATTTCGAAAGTTACTCTTACCCATTATCCCAAATTGTTGCATGTAATAATTGAATGCTCATGGTCTGAGGAGTTACTGATCCTTGAGTTCTCCGCTACTTACATCCTCCCAGCAAGGACATCTCCCAC
>CM068957.1:123023988-123038184 GCA_035128595.1 Eptatretus atami
TGGATGGTGGGGTTTTCTAAACGGTCCTTTCGGAGAAACATAGTGAGAATGTGGGATTTATCCGGATTGAAAGGCATGTTCCACGTGTTGGACCGGTTTGGGATTTTACCCAGATTCCTGCAAGTGGAGCGAAAAAGAGAGCTGCTGCTTTGAGCCGGTCTGAGGATGACAAGATGTACGGCAGAGGGTGGAGTCATCAGCAAGGAGATAAAGAGAATTTTCCAGAGAGTCAGAGAGATCATTGATGAAAACCAGAAAAAAGAACATGGTCCCAGAACGCTGCCTTGAGAAACTCCAGCTGGAAGGAAGGGGCTGAAAAACTCCATTTAGGGCCACACGTGACTGCGACAGGAGAGGAAGTCTGCGAGCCATGAGGTGGAGATGGCCTTGGATATCATAGGAAGAGAGTTTGGTGAGCAGACAGTGCCAGACAGTCAAAAACGTGATATGTCTGGGAATATGGCTCTGAAATTTCATGTCTGGCATTGAATACCTCCATCCATTGTGAGAGTAGAAACAGCATATCCAGGGTAGAGTGACCTGTCTGAAACCATATTGATGATCGGAAATCAAGCCATTGGAGAAGAGGAAGGATTTAATGTCTGAAGTGATGATGGATTCATAACCTTGCTGATTGGGAGAAGCTGATTGGTCTGTAGTTGCAGGGTTGTGGGTTTGGACTAAAAAGTTGTAGCATTGATGTTTGATTGTGTGCATGTGTGCGGGAGTGCTGTTGGTGGGGGTCTCGTCAAGAGTGTTGCGTGGTTGACGTGGTGTTTTTCACCAGCCCATGGCCCTCCCCTGAGGAAAAAAAATAACATATATATATATATATATATGTCTGATATATTAATTAAAAAATTAAAAATTACAAAAACTTCAAAAAAACCCACAAAAACATTAAAAAAAATACATTTTGCATATTTCTTATTTTATCTGTGTTTAATAAATTAGTGTGGTGTTGATGTGGGCAGGCATGATGGGCTGAATGGCCTCCACCTGTGTCTTATTTCCTTGTATTTCCCCCAATCTCAGTGGCTATGTTGAGTGTTTGTCTTGTTAGTACAATATGTCCATGTGTGTGTGTGTGAGTGGCAGCTTCATTACGAGCCTTAGACCTTGAATAAAAAAACAGCAGGGTTGAGGGCAAAATAGGAGACTTGACAATAAGGGATGTGGGGAGAAAAGAAGGATGCACTCACTTGGTGGACAAGATTGATACAGAGACAAACTCTCAGGGAAAAAACTGGAATTTGGAAAGAGGCTTGGGTGGCCAGGAAGAGGGAAAGGGCGGGAGTTTCGGGTGCAGTGGTTAACAGGGGTAGAAAGATCATGGTTTTGGATTGGGAACGATCTGAGATGGTGGTGAATAGCTGTCTTGGAGACATGAAAGGAAGAATGTGAGATTGAAGAGAACATGCAAAGTTGGTTCCACAGGTGGGAAAAAGGAGAAATGAATGAGTGGAGGTGACCAGTGATTTTGGATTGAAGTAGTTTCACCAGAAGGGGGTTGATGTGATGGTGGATGGCATGAACTGTGCAGAAACCTGGGGGAGGGGGACAAAGCACGGAAATACCAGAGGGTGTTAGACCAGAAAGGAGGGGGTCAAAGGCAGAGAGACCACCGACCTGTCTGCGATGGGAAATTATAGGTCCATAGACTCAGCTTCATCCCAGGAAATTCCAGTAATCTTTAAGACCATGGTTTCCATAGCATCAAGTTGAGCAAGGTGTGAGACAGTGGCACCAGCCTAGAGAGGAGAGCAGTACTCCATCAAGCTGAGGATGAAAGCATTGTCGGTAGAAAGGAGTTCAGGTGTGCCAAGGAAAGACTTTTAAGATGGAGGATGCCCAGTTGGTGGCTAGCTTTGGAGGCCAATTTTGAAATGTGGTTTGCCCAAGAAAGATCACGGCTGATCGTGAGACCCAGGAGTTTGAATGACTGAACTTCCTCAAGAAGATTGTTAAGAATGTAGATAGAAGGGTTTGCCAGATGCTCCTTTTGGAGAGAGACAGGGTGAGGGAATGAGTTTTGTCAGGATTGAAAGACATATTCCAAGTGTTTGACCAGTTTGTATTTTGTCAAGGTCTGAAGAGAGGGGAGAGGCTGCAGCCTGTCTATTTGAGGGATGGGGGATGTTACAGCAGACGATGGAGTCATCAGCAAATAGACAAAGAGGATTTCCAGAGAGTCATATATCAATGATGAAGATTATGAATAGGACTGGGCCCAGAACACAACCTTGGGGCACTAGCCTTAGTACTTCACCACATTATGTAAGTGCTGGAGAAAGCAAAGTTAAGTGTGCTTAGCTTGTAGGTTTGAAAGCATTATCCTGTTTTGTGTTCCCAATTTTGTTTGCCTGTTTATCATTCCCATATGAACCTGTGGCTCAAGAAGTAAGGAACCCAGGTTCAAATCCCTCATTCCATATTATCGTGTCCACTGTAACTCATGTGAAAATACACTGATGTGTCCTAGTGTCTTTGTTCTACATGCAGTTAATGCACGGTACAAGCTCTATGATGAGTCTTAGACAAAGTTGAGACACAAAAACAAAACATAAATGGAGATGGAAGATCTTGTGAGAAACAGGAAAGCATGTGAATGAGTGATGGCATTTTGATCTAATGAAAATAATTATAGGTTTTCACCACAAACCTTCGGATCAAATGAGTAGCGATTAGTCTTCAGCAACTCTTCGACACTGGCTCGGATCCCTGGTGGAATGCAACGAGCATCGAATGTTGTGATGTCTTCACGGACTCCACGCTTTGCTAGGAAGCTGCAAAGCACCACAAGAGTCAATATACTTATTGTAAAAACACTAACCAATATCAAAATTAATAACAATCATGAGTAATAAAGTCCTTTTGAAAGTAAGCACATTCATTTTGGAGAAAAATCTCACCCGGTCAATAACATGCCTAAGAAAAGAAGATGGGGCTAAAATGAGTCAAAATCAATTGGGAAACGGAACAGGATAATGGAGAAATGAAGGGTAAGGGAGTTGTTAAGGAGGGGAGTGAGAAAACAAAGGAGGTTGGTAAGAAAGGGAAAGGGAAAAGTGTATATATTTATATAATTACCCAACAGCGAAATACAAAACACACCAAACCGGCCTTCAAATGATAGCAGAATTTTCCAACCAGCAAAAATTATACTGTGCTAGGCATTGAAAAAAAAAAGACATGTTGGATAAGCAGCACACCTCTTCATGCTAACCCAGGATGTATCAAAAATGCCCATGAGACGCAGAACACCCTCCAGAATGTCTCTGATGACATCTGGTGGCATTCGCAGAGAGCGAATCTCAGACAAGGATTCCGGTTTGATACTTCCGACGGCACGGCGAGCTGCCTCCACAAGCGGCTGAGAGACACACCCAGAAAATGAAGTTAAAACTTTCAATGTTCTTTTCCAAAGGTTTGTTTCAGGATATTACAGATGTCACATTCATAAATAATCAATGTTGCTTTCAAAAGGATCATTTTCATGTCATGCAAAAGCGATTCTTAGAACTGCTATGCAAATTGCATACCAGTTCTAGAAATCGCTGCCCAATATCAAATGTATATTACAGTGTTAATTTACATACATTTACCGTTGAGAAAGCAAAAATTACAGAAACGTGTGCAAGCTCAGTCATGAGTGTACCTGAACGTCTGTGAGTTCCTGTTCGATTGCATGCTTCCTCCGAGTAATGAGTTCTGCTTCCTCAGCCATCCTCTGCTTCAACTGAACCATCTCATCTTTCTGCACACTCACGTTCTGCACAAAATAAAAATCACAGTAGTTAACTTTTAAAAAAGCCGTTAATATGCTTCTACTCATGGTGGTAATAATAAAACATCGACTTCATCATAGATCTCACAACATTACAAAAAAATAAATAATGAATAGTCCCAAGTGGGACAGATGCTCATCTCCCAATGGACGGTGGCCGTAATCGGGCTGCCTTAGGTGATAAAGAGGGTCTTGAGGTTCTCAAGGGTTTATGGGGTATTAAGAGTCTTCGAGGTCTTAAAGGGTCTTAGGGTTCCAAATGGTCTTCAGAGGTATATAGGGTCCTCAGGAGTCAAAAAAAACCCAAAACAGTCCAAAATGTTGAAAGAGCCTCAAAATGACAAAGAGTAAAAGGACTAAAAGTGTCTTCAAAGGACGAAAAAAACTGTCTGCTCTCTGCCCCACCCTTACTACTACTACAACCACTATTAATCCGAATGTCCAACTAAGGGGTGTAGCAATCCCCGTAACTGTCAGTGTTCTGCCTTCTGCAGCATTCAGGTGGGCTAAAGTCAAACTCATTAGCGCATTGGCGTAACCAAGAGAGTCTTGGGCATCCTCGGGGACGGTGCCAGGTTTGATCAGGTCGGTGACCTTGGTGAAGATTTGTGGCAAATTCCAGGGAGGTAGGGGCCGGTACATGTTCACTTAAGCAGAGGACATCTCCTTGCAATATCGAGAATGATCGGGCCAAGTCTAGTGATCTCACAGATGGTCTTGTTTGAGACCCTGCCCCTCCAACTCCACCCCAAATCTCAGTACTAACGTCCCCCATTCTTTCTCGTTCTTCAAAGAAAGAGGGCATTAATGACATTATGACGTTAAAATTTAATTAAGAGAATTAATTAAATAATGATTAAAATCAAATTAAATTAAGAGGTTAAATTAAGAGGATTATGAGGTTAAAATGAAATAACAAGGAAACATCGATGACAGAATCTCGTGATATGTGATTGACATACAAACATAGATTACATTTTGTGTTAATTAGCAAATTATCTCATGACCTGGATGGAAATTTTAGAAAGGGCTCCATTAGTTTTTGTGCATCGACGTCATGAACCATCATGCCGAGTTTCAAAACATTCCGTTGAGCCACCTTGGAGGAGTAGGCAAAAACACACAAAAAAAAATGTTGATGGACCGATTGCTGGAAGGAAGGAAGGACTGACTGACTGGACATCGTTATGGCTTTAATATCTCTTCGAGACTTCGTAGTAGACAAGATAATAACAGCCAAATAACTATTGTGAAGAAGTGCAAAGCATTCAGTCACAGTACAATGAATATGTACATGCAATGAATTCAGCACAACGCACAGCAATTATAGTGATGAGTTCATATGGAATCACCAATTAGCACTGGTACGCAAATGGTAAAAGAAAAAAAGAAAAACAATCCATAAAATCAGCATTGTTCTCAGAGCAGCAAGGAACACTTCCGCACATCAGAAGAAACTCTTCCTTGAAGAATTAATTCCATGCATGGTCATGTGCTACTAACGAGATCATTGTTCCTCTGGATCGGAAGTGGAGAATTAAACAATTGGCCACCCTCAAACCAGCAGAGCAAGTCGGTTATCATACTGCCAACAAGAGAATGGGATAATACGAACTGTGTGCAGCCAGTGCGATTACAGAGCAAGCTCAGAATCCCCTGGAATAATTCATTGTACATAATTTAGACAGACGTTGGTGATTGATGTTATGATCCAATGTTGTTCTGGTCAGATGCTAAGGTACAGTAGGTATACTGCATGGTATGATGTGGGAAAGCAAGGCAGAAGGCATAAACATGAAGGTCAGCACAAATGTATATGGTTTTGGAGAGTGGAATGGAAAGGCTTTGCGTGTGTGCTTCAAAGCACCATCACGAGAATTGCATTTCATTCTGTGAAAGAACGGCCCCCAAAAAAACGATATGGCAATGGCATGTTGCTTTGCTGTTTATCACCGTTTGTTTCCTTCATACATGCCAGGTCTGTAATACTCGAGTCAGAGAACTGAACTTGAATGAAATGAAAAAAAAAATGTCCACAACTGGGCACTTAACCCAAGATTCGGAAGGCAGAGAATTTGATTCTTCAAGCCCAAACGAAAGTTCCAGAATCTCCATTTCTGGAATATCTAATTCAACCTTTGTTAACATTTATTGGTAAATGTATTTTGAATGACAGTTCAATGTAGAAGAGGGCAAAGAGTGGTGAATATTTATAAAAAATGAACAAACTGGAACAGCACTTGGTAGAGCGCTCATCTCCGCCAGTCTGAACAGTTTTTACGTTTTGTATCACACTGATAGGCCGGATCTGGATTCAGACCTCAATCAAAATCTAATCGCCTTGTTCTTGTCACCTACTCAACCCATCCACTAAGCTTCTTCTGAATCCATACATAATTTTTTGATATTGTGCTCTGTATAGTATTTGGCTCCACCTCTCAATGGTGAAGAATCACTGAAAAAACATTCTAGTCGTCAGATCCGGATCCGGATCTTCACCAAAATCGAATGAGTTCGTCCTTGTCACACACGCAACCTGTCCACCAAGTTTTGGCTGAATCCATCCATAACCTTTTGAGATATCTTACACACAGACAAAAAGACAGACAGTGGTGAAAACATAACCAAGGTGGCAGAGGTAATGAAATACCACATTGCAAGCACAGTTTGTTAAAACTATATTCAAACTAAAAGTTTAATTAGAATGAAGAACTAGTCTTGCTAGTGAAGTCTTGTGTCGATTTAGATTAGCGGACAGTTGGAACAATGGATGGAACCAACAGTACGTTGATTGAGTTTTGCTAACTGCCGTGGGAAACAAGGAGAAGCTAACATTTTGGGTATTAACGCTTGGTTAAAACACAATACAATTGCTAATTTGCTCTGGGGGAAAACTTTTCTCACTTGTTTGATGGTAAGGTTTCATTGCAGGAGGTGGGATTTAGGCAGAGAAAGCAGTGCTGAAGGTGTTCTGGGAATGTAATGCTTCGTGATGCGAACAAGGTATCAATCCACCATTGTTACAGGATGCCGGGGAGCCAATGGCTCATTGTGGTTTCCCAAAGGTTTTGAGGTAAATGTAGCTGACTATAATCCACAAACTACATATTCCAATTTGTCCTCTTAGTAATTAAATGTGGGATAAAACTTTATTTTCAGTGTTCGAACTCAAAATTCTCGAATGATTATTTGGATTATTGAGTTTGAAGTGTTTAAGATAAGAAAAAGCAGAAGTCACCAGTCATAGATTATAAAGCAGCACCACCATGACATGGTATTGATGATGGTTATTGTTGGTACCCTCCTGAATGCTTCAAAGAGGATGAGTTTGGACAAATAACAATCACATGACAACAATGTGCAACCAGTTTACTATCTGGAGATTGTGATCATCAGGGTAAATGTGTGAAGCTCATTTCATATTTTTCAAACCTATCCTGCATCAATTGAGCTTGATGGATAAAGGTGGGAATGCTGGATAAATAAATGGCATGAAAGCATGACATCTTCTTTTGTATACAGTAACAAGGCTGCAGGCTGAGGGTGCGTAGCATCATTGGCTGAGGGCGCAGCTGTGCCGCTGATGCAATGCCCTCTGTAGGTTAAGACAGGAAATTGTAATTTGATCAGGGTGCCAGCGATAGCTCACCTACTTTTCAGGAAGGACAACGTGGGATCTTTAACATCCACAAACTAATGGTGGCAGATGAGACGCCAAGGTTAACATCAATCCGAGGGACAGCACACACGTTGATAAATCACCCTGCCTGTGAAACACCAGAATGACAGTTTATAGCTGAGTCAGGATTCTAACCCAGGCTAGACAGCTCAGAGGCAAGTATACATACCTCTAGGTGTCTAGGCCATCCTGCCTGCCTGCGTGAACTCTGATCCAACATGATTCCAAGATATACCTTTGGATGTCACGTGGTCTTGAAATGGGATGAGAGGCTGAACTGAATGAGCATATTCCTCAGATTGCTATTTGTTCTGTATGGCTGGCACTCATAACCCATGACCGATGAGGTTCCTGCCATATATACAAATACTGCCATGTGTTTACAAAACAGGAAAGCAGTATTTTGCACCAAGTGAATGTCCAAGGTATGTCCAGTTCTTAGCCAAAACCAGAGGCATGATTGATACATCACAAAGCGTATAATTGTTTTTGTGAATATGGTATGATCTCATGGCCTGTGAAAGACTCGCGTTGTGTGAAAGATGGTGGAACATCTCGAGTGGCACTGGCTCCCATCAGCATCCCCTTTGTGTGGTCATCCAGACCGTTCTGCATGGTGTGAAATTGAATACGGTAATCACCCTTACTTGAATGTGCTTGAAAATGAAAAAGACTAAATAAAGCAGGATGGTGAACTTTCCATTTAATCCATACACAAATTAAGCCATGATATAGGCATGCAAGGCCTGCTCTTCTGAATAAGGTCTATTATATGCAAAGAAAATAAACAGCTTAATGTGTTGCAGCATCACATACCTGCATAGCCATTGTAATTCCTTGAAGGGCTGAGTCAGCCTCTCCTTGTTTCTTTGCGAGCAACTCGCTCTGATCAGCTGCACGGCTCTTCAGTGCGTCAACAAGCCTCCGTGCCTCCATCAGCTTTTGCAGGCCCGCCTGCATGTGACAAGTGTCAGGAAAGTCCCATAAAGGTTGGCCTGTTTAGTACTTTTTTGTGAACACAGGTCGTGATTGCTGGGATCACAGTTCATATGCCATATATAGTACGATACTATATTTATTCATCCATTGCCGAAAGTCCTACATGTGGTGTATGCACAAGCTACTCCATGAGCCTTGCGGTGCTGCAAAATAAAGATTTTTTTTAATGAACAATAAATATCTCCAAGCACTGGCACCAAAATATTTAAATTATTCTTTAAATTTAAAGTTAGGGTGCAAATCATCAAGAGGGAGTGCAAATAAACTTGGAAAGTAATGGTTAAAAGACAAAACAAGTGTACTTTAATTTTTGTTTTGGTGTAGCAAATCTAGACCAGCACTCGGTCGAGCGCATACCTCCACAATTCTGAACAGTTTATGTTTTGTATCCCACTGATAGGCCGGATCTAGATCTGCGGACCTCCAAAATCGAATTGGCTTGTTCTTGTCATCTAAGCAACTCATCCACCAAGTTTCATCTGAATCCGTCTCTTTTTCAGTTTTAGCCCTATCTCTCAATGGTAAAGAATCACTTAAAAGATTCTCGGATCTGGATCTTCACTAAAATTGAAATAATTCTTTCTTCTCACACACCTAACCTGTCCACCAACTTTTGTCCAAATCCGTCCACAACTTTTTGAGATATCCTGTTCACAGACAAACAAACGGACAGACAGGGTGAAAACACAACCTCCGCTCACCTTTGGTGGCAGAGGTAACAAAACCATCATGTCATTTTCCTGCATTGATGGTAAAGTTGGCTGGTTGATAAAATACACACCGAGATGAATTTTAAAAATAGAAATAAAAACATTGCTGTATTTTCAGTTAGCCTTGTGATGACACTTTTGACACAAATAATTGATAAATGTTATGAAGGAGAAATAAAAAGAAGTTTTTAAAAAAGGAAAAATAAAAATGGAGAAACAAAGATGGCAATTCAGTGAAATGTTCCAGCTGACCAGCTCTGAAAATTTCACTGGGTTATATGCAAGAAATGTTGATACAGGAGGAGGCCATTTGGCCCATTATGCCGGTGCTGTATAGCAACACCACATTATATCAATGTACAGTATAAGTTTATCGACTAAAATTCACTGGGGAGGGCAGGGTAAGGGGTGAGGAAGAACAGTGGGGCAGGCATAGAGACATCGCTATTCTTTTTTCATATATACTCATATCCAAGTAAACACGAGCTACAAAATAACTTGTGCAGTAAAAACAAGATGGGCTATTACATTGTAACTAGTGAGCAAATATGGCAGCATTTGACTCTCCAACTTCACTCAACAGATATTCAAAACTTGTCAAATCCCTTCCATCCTCCTCCTTCCAATCACCTCCAAACAATGTTTTGCTTTTCACATTCTCCAAAACCAGCTCTCTCCATTTACTCCATTAATTTTCTCAATTTCGCTCATACCCATACCCACTCCTCGAGTGCATATGTAGTAAATGAACTACCCCTGACTATATATATATATATATATATATATATATATATATAATATTATATATATATATATATATATATATATATAAAGTTGAAAGTGTGTCTGTGTGTTTCTCTGTGACCTATGCACGCGAAAAGTACTGGACTGATCTCACCAAACTTCACATGCTGAGAGAACATGTACCGGGAGTGTCCGATGTAAAATAATTGTACTTCCGACTTCCGGTTTCCGAATTATGACGTCATAACCTGATTTCGTAACGTTATTTTTTCAAGTTCAGCCGATTGACATGGGCCAACGACATATACAATATATCTAACATATGATTTTAAGTTTTTGTTTGTCTGTTTGTTTGTTTGTCTGCACACGCTAATCTCCTGAAAGGTGAAAGATAGGAGCTAACCACTGAAACAAAAAATGTCGGGATGGGCCCCGGGAAGGTTAGAGGCTATGTGGCAAGCCCCTCGGCTGGGAGGGGGGGGGAGGGTGTGTGTTCCCCTCACCAACCCCTTAGCCTATGACTGCCATGGCCCAATAGGGAACTGATACTGTGCTCATGTCAGACGTATGTATAGAAGATTAAATTCATTCAAAAGAACCCGGGCAGCGCCGGGTGCATTCACCTAGTATCTATCTATAATTCCAGCAATCTGTGTGTGTCTGTGTGTCTGTGTGTCTGTGTGTGTGTGTGTGTGTGTGTGTGTGTGTGTGTGACCGCTGTTTCTCGACAACCCCTGGTCCGATCTAATTGAAATTGCCAGATATATTGCTGGCGACCTGAGGATGTGCCTTTTCAAGGTTTGATATTAATCGGACAAGTGCCTCCCAAGTTATAGCCATTTATTACCAAACCAATGACAAGACACGTTGTTGCGTGGGCGTGGCCGATGGGGAAGGGAGCTCAGCCGCGTTCCCCATTACAGGTTACAACGTACGGCTTCCGGAGAGTGATGACCGTGTATTCTAATAATTTTCTGATTTCTTATGTGCATTTATAGATAAACACAATGCCCCAAGTTATGATCGTTTTCATATTAGACGGTGCATAAATTTCGGTAACATCAGAGTGAGCTGGTGTGCTCCGAACCAGGAAGTAATTTTTTTTTTCTCTTCTCTTCTCTTTTTGTTTTTCTTGCGATGACATTGCGAAAAGGCAAAATACGTTGGCGCTAATTGAATATTTAGACATTAAAACTAAATGCGAATAATCGTAACTGCGAATAATATGCGAACTTCCGGGCCACGCACGTACGGGCACGCGAGAGCGAAGAAACGGCCTGTGTGGTTGTTGTTTGTTGCTCGCGGTTTGAATATTTATTTATTTATTTATTTATTTTATTTTTTATTTTTTACGGGCACGTACTAGTAATCTAAAAACAAGTTAGCAAACTACATATTCACTGAAGATTGTCAGGTCAAGCCAGATTAGATTTGTGACTTGCTTCAGGTACCATGTAAACCTGAACTAACCTGTTTCATGGTCGGGTTGTCAGCCACTAAACCATCTCCCCCACCAGGTTTCCTGGTGATGAAAGTGTATGGATATGGACACCCAGCAGGATTAAAAACAAAACCTGGCAAAGGGCAGAGGAGCTCCTTGTGAGCCAATGGCCAGCCATATCTGGTGCCCAACTGTGTCTGTGGACGTCCTCCTGCAGAGTTGGGTTACCTTTTTGTCGGAGGTTGGTGGCAGGATTTGCACTCCGGCCACCGTAAAACCCTTCATTCCACAAAACACATAAAAAAACGCAAAGGAAACCAAAAACCCACTCCATGGTAATACCACCTGTGCAGCTTCCCTTTGCAGGACAGCTCATCGGATGACAGGATTGGGCCTTCTGGGCTCCCATTCTTTGATGATAGGAGGAAAAGCATGAAGTAACCATCCTGTGTCGGAATGCGGTGGTGTGTGTCGGGGTGCTGAGGTATTCTCCATTAGACGGCATCTCCTCGGGTTAACCTGAGGCGGTCCCTTCGCGTGGGTGCCTGAAATGTCCCATACCTAAGATAGGCCATGAGGCACCGAGCTTTTTAGTGACTTTTCGTGGCAACCCTCTTAGAAATAAATGAAACTTGGAAGATAGGTTCATTCAGAGATACTGGACAGATATCTAAGTGTTGTCCGGGAAAAATCATGGAACAAAGGTGTGAAAATTAACCATTTAATCACCTATAATACGAAGGTGTGGTCATTAGGCCATAGTGCTTTCTCTCGAAGGAAGTGTGTATAGTCTACAATCCATTCACCTGCAGTCATTCTGATTTGATCAGTGTCAGTTCTGGTGTCGTAGCCACACCTCCTGCGAGAATGACATGATGAACGCCTGGACTGCTGGCGAAGAAGCGACTGCCAAGTTCCTTTTGAACGTATAGCTACTGGCCAGTCGATCTGCATGCTCCCATCACAAAAATGAAATTGCAGTCATTTATGGGTCAGCCTCGGGCCTGCGTCAAGGATCAGAAAGGATCAGATATTAAATCTCAGACCGACAACTCTTTACCAGATTACTGATTCTTGGTAAAGCAAAAAATGTAGACCTGAAAACTCTGTGCTTTCACATTCACTCGGTCCAGTTTCATATCCATTGGCTAGCACAGATGGGTCCTTGGCAAAAACAAATAAAGCAGCTCTCCTCCGCTGTCTTAAGACCAAGTGGCCTGATTGCCTAAATGACGTTATTCCTGCGAATGGTGCACTCATTGTCGATGGCATGGCTCTCATCCATGGTCTTTCTGTGGCATCTTTACCTGGAACTCTTGGCCAACTGGCAACCATGCTTTTGACCAAAGTCTGTCATTTATGTGACTTCGGCAAGTACCCCAGGATCGACGTCATCTTTGATAGCTATCCAGAGTTTTCAATCAAGTCCACTGAACATATTTGAAGAGGATCAAATCAGTCTTCGATTTTCCAATACATCTACAGACCAGAGCAAAGGCTGCCTGTCCGCTGGAAGAATTATCTTCTGAGCGGCAGAAATAAGAACAGCTAGTCGAGTTCCTATATTGTCAGTGGAGTACACAGGGTTTGGCAGACTCCTGTTTCGATCTCTATATCGGCCATGGGGACAGCTGTCATAAGGTTACGACTGATGACGGGAAGGCCACTGTTGTCGTAGTAGATGATTTGATGTGTGATCATTGCGAAGCAGATATGCGTCTTATACTGCACTGCCAGCATGCCTCACACACGCACAGTACTGTCGTCATACTGAGCCCAGACTCCGATGTCACAATGATCGCTCTATCTCGGGTACGGGACTTTCCGGCGACGGTCCTTTTCGAGACGGGAGTGAAAGAAAAGGCCAGAGTCTCAACCTGTCATTTGCTCTGAAATGATGGCACTGTTAGGTTGAAGCCATCCTGGGGCTTCATACGTTCACTGGATGTGACTCGGCAAGCACCTTACATGGTAAAGGCAAAAAGAAAGCCTTTGACATTATCAGCCGGAATGAGGATTATCAGGCAGCGTTCTGAGATCTTGGACAGGAGTTCATGTTGCCAGAATCGGCTTGCTCTGTTCTGGAACAATTCGTATGTCAGTTGTACGGACAGTCTTGTTCAAGTGTTGACGAGGCCTGACATCATTTATTCTGCACGAAGACTCTCTGCGAACAGAGTTTGCCACCCACTGCTGATGCTTTTAAGCAGCATTCAAAGAGAGCAAATTATCAGTCGGCTATCTCACGGCGATGTACTCAGCAGTACATCAATGCCCCTAGTCCAGATAGCCACGGATGGATTGTCAAGTCAGATGGTATTTCTATACATTGGATGACAAAAAAGTCTGCACCTGTTGAACTGATGGAGTCAATCCATTGTGGTTGTCGAAAAAATGTGTGTGAGCTGTCATTGTTCATGCAAGTCTAACAACATCTCCTGCACGGAACTGTGTTCATGCAAAGACTGTAATAACTTCACCACTACACAGGTTGAGGAAGCATTACTGAATGATGCCAGTGATGACGACCTATCCGATGAAGAAAATTGAAAAGAAATAGATCATGAAAGTTTCATTCGGTACAAAATTGCCACGTTTCATCCTGTATGTGACACATGGATATATTTACATTTATTTGTGACAACATGGATATATTTACATTTAATTGTGACACATGGATATATTAACTTTAATTGTGTTTTTGGTGTTATGTGTCTTCTCCACTGACGTAATACCTCAGAACTGGCCCTGCATCAGTATACAGAGCACGTAAATACCTTTTCCCTTACGTTAATTCTGATTTCGGAGACAGCGAGCCCCAATCAGTGCCAAGTTC
>CM068957.1:123043694-123072951 GCA_035128595.1 Eptatretus atami
TCCACTTTCTCAATAATCCTCCAGAAGAAGTCTTTTTATTCAAACTTTTGGGCCTCACTATATGCCATGATCTTTCCTGGGAAAGCCACATTTCCAAGCTGACCTCCAAAGCCAGTCGCCGACGGGGCATCCTCCATCGTGCAAAGTTCTTCCTTGGCACACCTGAGCTCCTGGCCACATACAAAGCTTTCATCCACATCCTGATGGAGTACTGCACTGCTCTCCCCTCTGGGCTGGTGCTCCCATCTCTCACATTTCTCAGCTTCACGCTGTGGAAACCAAGGCCTTTAGGATCATTAGTATCTCCTGTGATGAGGATAAGTCTTTGGATCTCTCACTCTCTCACCGCAGGAAGGTCGGTGGTCTTTCTTTCTTCTACCGACTCCTCTCTGGCCTCACCCCCCTGCTCTGTCTGAGATATGTTGCCCCCCCCCCCCCCATATTTCCGCACAGCACTCAAGGTCTGCCAGCAACCTCCTTCTGGTAAAACTACCAAAATCAAGAATCACTGCTCACCTTCACGCTTTCATTCCTCTTTTTTCCTGATTTTGGAACAAACACCCACACTTTTCTCTTCAATCCCACTCTTCCTCCAGGTCTTCAAAACAGCTGTTCACCACCATCTCTTATTTTCCTCCATCCAAAACCACGATCTTTCTCTACCCACTAATCACCCCAAACCCACCTCCTTCAAATTCTCTGCTTTCCTTCCTGAAAGTCCCTGTTGTGTCCATCTTGTTTACTCTGTGTACCCCACCCCATCCCTCTCCCTTCCACAGATCTCCTCATGTCTCTGTTCCCCACTGTTTCTTTCCTTCCCTCCCCCGCACCTCTTCTCTCCTGCTCCCCAATCCTGTAATCCAGTGAGCTGCCCTGGGAAGGGCACCTGCACAGGAGGTACTCCCACAGAGTGGGGTTTCAATCTTCTTTGTGTTTTGCCGAATGAAGGGTTTTACGGTGGCCGGAGTGCAAATCCTGCAATCAACCTCCGAAAAAAAAGTAACCCAACTGCAGTAGGATGTCCGCAGCTATAGTTGAGCACCAGGTATGCATGGCCATTGGCTCACAAGGAGCTCCTCCACCCTTTGACAGGTTTTGTTTTTAAACCTGCTGGGTGTCCATATCCATACACCCTCCTCACCAGGAAACCTACTGCAAGAGATGGTTTAGTCGCCGACAACCCGACCATGAAAAAGGTTAATACTGGTTTACAAGGTACCTGAAGTAAGTCTAAGATCTAATCTGGCCTGACCTGACCTGACAATTAATCATGGTGTGACCCACTTTTGGATTAAAAAAAATATAGATAAAACATATTTATATATATATATATAGAACTAGAATGGCACTGGGTAGAACCCATACCTCCGCCAAGGTGAAAAGTTTATGTTTTGTATCTCACTGGTCAGCTGGATCTGGATATGGACATGAACAAAAATCAAATCGGCTTGTTCTTGTCACCAAACCAATTCATCCACGTAGTTTGTCATAATCCATCCACAATTTTTTGAAATATCGTTTTTTGCCCGATCACTCAATGGTGAAGAATCACATTTGAAATTAAAACAAATTATCATGCCCAGATCCATATTCAGATGTTCACCAAAATCGAATAGATTCGGCCTTGTCATGCAGCCATCCTGTCCACCAAGTTTCGTCTGAATTCGTCCATAACTTTTAGAGATATGGTGTTATATACAGTGGAAAATCGATATAACACTCACCGGTGGGGTCCAAAGCGACGAGGGCGTTATAAATGATACAGCGCTATACTGATTGCAGTGAGAAAATATTTATATTACATCCAAACCAGAGCCAAAACACGTGGACATGTACGTCCGCAATCTTGGATTGTTGGGGTTGATGATGAAGCGGTCAATTATTTTCTTTCTTTTTTTTAAACAAGAAATAAACACAGGAATTGAATGCATATAGAATATATTTTATTTTTATTTACAATCGAACATTACTTACAAAATAAAAAATACAAAATGTACATTATCACATAAATCGGTAAAATATTTTACGCTTCCTTAATCACAAAACGGATATGGAATTTATATCTTGAAGAATTCGGAATTTATTTCTTGAAGAAATCGGTGATCTTGGTTGGTTTCATGGATGCTCTTGAGAGTCTTCGGGTGTCATCCAGAAGGATTTTAACCTGGTGTATCTTCAAACGAAGATTGGGGCATTCCTGCTCATCCAAGGACTCCAACCAATGAAGACCATAAAGGAAAGACTGTTCAGCTTTGGAGTGGAGAGCTGGGGAGAGGTTCAACTGGTGCCTCTTCTTCTTCCGACTCCTCTAGGGGGTTCCTCTTCCTCTCCAGTTGACAGCTGTTCTCTGAGCAGTTCTTCAGCCAGGTCTCTTTCTTCTTGATCAACCCAGGCCTGGAGAGCATCAAAGCTGATGTGCCAGGGGCGAGGTTGAGGCCGTGATGGCAGACCTGCCACCTCCTGGAGAACCCATTGAAGTCTTCTTCATTATCAGACTTGGGAGGGCCTAGGCCTTTCCTCCAGCAGTTAATGATGTGTCCTTGGTGACCTTCTCCCAGGCTGGCCCTGCAACTCCATCGTCTTCTTAACGTCCATGGCCTTGAGGAAGACGGTCATCTCTTTCTGCTCCCTGTCCATAGCTTCGCATAATTGATCTTTGTAGAATAGCTTGAAACAGTTGATGACCCCTGGTCCAAAGGGGATCTTGCTGGTGGTGTCTTGGGCATAAAGGAAGTGAAGATCTTCCCATCCTTGGACTTTAAGATCTTGATCTTCTTGGCCTGATGAAGGAGGATGGTGCTGAGATGGGTATGTCAAGCTCTCTGACTTGCAGAACCAATTGAATAGTTCCTGGTCCAACTCCTGATCCCTCCAAGCTTGACCCCTTCCTCTTCATCCCTTCATTGGATTTGACAGTGACGATGAAGCTCTTGATGTTCTCTTCATCCTTCAACCATCCTCTTAGAGTTGAACCGCGATGCCTGTATCCTTGCTGATGGTCGCTTGAGTTTCACCATTCCGTATCCTTTAAGTAGTGTAGCTTCTCCTCTATGGAATAACTTCCGCTTCGCATGGCGGCGCTGAACTGAACAGAGCAAACAAAACTAACAAATTTGAAGATTTTCGGCTGGTAGTGATGAAGATGTCGAAGAACTGGTACAGGAGATGTAACGGGAGCTTCGATTTAAGTTGTTGACAACTCTTCAAAAGGATGTGGGCGGTAGAGCACGTGAACATTAGTTAATCTTGTACAGTACAGTACTGTACTTACGTTGTGTACTGTGTTTATGTGTTAGAAGGGAACATGAACGTGAGTTACAGGAGATACGGATGCTATGATGATTTGAATTCAATTGATTTTGTTCATCTCAGCTTCGCCATTTATACGGGAAAGGTGCAGAAGATGACAGCTCGTGAGTATTTTCACACCACATGTCAACTCAACACAGGGCTATGACAGCTTGAATTTTTTTCGCCACTTAGCGCTATTTTGCGAACTTTGTCTCTATTTTCTCACTTTTTTGCCTTTAAACATGAAATAGTAGTATTTTTTGGGGTCCAAGTGGTATGAGCGTTATATCAGTACAAGCGCTAACGCTTAGCGTTGTATCGATTTTCACTGTGTATTGTTTTTAGCCCCATCACTCAATGGTGAAAAAATCACTTTCAAAATTCTCTGATCCAGATCCAGATCCGGATTCAAATAAACCAAAATCGAATTGATTCATCCTTGTCACACACCCAACCTCTCCACCAAATTTTGGCCGAATCCATCCACAACTTTTTGAGATATCCTATTCACAGACAGACAGACAGACAAACAAACAGACAGGGGTGAAAACATAATATCCACCACCTTCGGTGGCAGAGGTAATAAATATAACTTGTGTGGCTATAGCTATGTCAGCAATATTCACTCACCGATATCAGGTGTGCCCGTTTTTCCCTTCACTAGTCAATTGGTCACTGCACTGACCAATCAGGTATGCCAGTTTTTTCCCTTCATTCGTCAATTTGTTACAGCACTGACCAATTGGGTGTGCGCGTTTTTCCCTTCACTCGTCGATTGGTCATGGCACCGAGGTGATTACAACATTGATGATGAAGGTGTGGTGTCTTGAATCACACACTTTCCTCACCTTGTGTTACCTCACCTCTCACAATGGTGATTACAATATTGGTGATTATGGTGTGACTTCTTTATCCCACGCTTTCGTCACCTCTCACATTAAGGTGTGGCAGGATGGCCAAGAGGTACACATACTCGCCTCTAAGCTGTCTTGCCTTGGTTCGAATCTCAGCCCAACTATAAACTGTCATCCCGGTGTTTCACAGGCAGGGTGATTCATCAATGTGTGTGTTGTCCCTTAGATGGACGTTACACTGGCGTCCTGTCAGCCGGCATTAGTTGGTGAACGCTAAAGATCCCACGGTGTCCTTCGTGAAGGGTAGGGCGAGTTCTCACCACCACCATGGCCAAATTCCTGCCCTTACCTTTGTCAAATGTCAGGCCTGGCCATCCGGTTAGGCCTAAGTCACATTTTTTCCCCACGGCGGCCGTGGGTCTCCAAAATCTACGGCCATACTGCAATTATACGGCGGCCGCAGTATTTCCACGGTCACACAATGTAGCAGTCACATATGTTTTTTTTTCGGGGAGCCGCACGGCGTATTTAGAAATGTGGAGACCGAAAACGTGGGTTGCCGTACGGTCTTTGATTTGATGTCGCACGGTGACCTTAAGGGGCCCTGCGGTGGCCATAGAATTTTCAAGGCAGACGCAAGGTAGCCTCAAGGTGCCTGCAAGGCGACCGCAGGGGGGCCCTAAGGCGAACATGCGGCCAGACGGACGGTAACGAGTGGGTTAATTATTATTATTTTTTTTTTACCAGTTTTTTTTTTCGGCTTGTCGAATTGCTACGGCGAACGTAGAAAAGAAAAATTATAACTCCACGTTATAATTCCACGGCGACCCCTATGGCCTGTAAAAGATAGCCAAACGGCGTAGGGCCACCCTGAGGCCACCGCAGAAACTCTGCGGCCGCCGCACGTTTCTGTCAATTCAGAGGGCGTACGGCCGCCGTAGAGAAAAATGTGACTTAGGCCTCAGTGAATCTGTCGGCGTTGCAGCACACGTCAATCTGCGAGTGGTACTAACAAACAGATTCAGGAATGGCCACATCTAACTTGGCCAGAGCCCCATGCAAGGTACAAAATCAACTCATAGTTAAATTAGACAAAAAATCATGATCGTGAAATTAGATAATTTTGTCGAACAGCATCTAATATAGTCAAGGAATCTTTATGTTGAGTTTTGCTTCTTACAAGCAACAACCAAGCCACTGGTGGGCTTGCAATATTATCAAGGCTCTGTCTTTAGTTCGAGGTGGCGGGTAAAAGAAGAAGGCGACTCATTGGTGGCCACAGCTTGCACATACAAATGAAGGAAATAAAGCCGAGGATTTTTGTTTCATGCTTCCCCAAACAATATTAATCTTTGCAGCAGTATCTTGATAGGTTTTGAATTGTTACAAATAAAAGGCAAAAATAGAGGCCATCTATTTATCATGTATATAAAAAGATATGTAAAAAAAATAAAAATAAAAATCACGTTTTTCCACCCCATCCCACCCCAATGCTCTTTCACCCACCCCCCAAACATCCCCACCCCACAACCACAATGCATTAGATAACCCAAAATTTAACACAAGCTCAATGAACCCTTCCACTTTCTTGTTATAACCTCCACCACCGAAGGTGAAAGAGGTTATATTTTCACCCCTTTCTGTTTGTATGCAAGATATCTCAAAAAGTTGTGTACAGATCCGGATGAAAATTTCTGGACAGGTTCAGTGTGTGGCAAGGACGAATTGATTCGATTTTGGTGAAGATCCGGATCCCGATACTAGAATATTTAAAGTGATTCTTCACCATTGAGAGATAGGGTCAAAAATGATATATAGCACGATATCTCAAAAAGTTGTAGACCGATTCGGACGAAATTTGGTGGACACGTTGGGTGTGTGGCAAGAAAGAATTGATTCGATTTTGGTGAAGATCCGAATCCGGATTTGGATACGAGAATTATTTATTTTTCAAAGTGATTCTTCGCCCTTGAGAGAAAGGGCCAAAAACGATATAGTAATGTATAGCGTGATATTTCAAAAATGTAATGTGCCCGATATGTTCTCGTGGATCAGGCATTGCGTGGCGGAGGTATGCGCTCCACCGAGTGCCCTTCTGGTTTTTAGTGTGTTTTCCACTGCAGACTGCTCTACATTTCAGGCAAATTATGGTAACCAGACATGAAAAAACTAAACAAATTCATGTCAATTGCTCTGCACACTAATCTGAGACGTACTGGGATGAGTTTACCTGAATCAGTTGGTAGCATTGTGCGGTGTTCATACTCATGGAAATTTGCTTTCTTGATATTTTTCATGTGACTTTCCCAGATTCACATTTATACTTTATGCATATTGTATTCTTAGTTTTTACTCATGGAAAAATTCTAACTTGTCAAACTAATAAAGGTTGACAAGCATCACACGTGAATAAATGTAGTTGGTGGCAAGCTTCTTATTTCAGCCTTACAACCTGTGAGTTGCACTTTGCTACAGTATATATAATCTGGAAGGCTATGAAAATTAAAGCACAATATTTCCGACAACACATGAGGCAGTCCATTAAGCCCAAGTAATGTGAAAATGCATAATGAGGAATTTTTTATAAAGGGTTCTCTAAATATCTCCAAAGCAAATATGATGAAACTGCAACCTCAAATGATGAAAATTTAGATCCTGAGTTCATTTTATTGCATGGCAAAGTTGGCCTTCCATTTTCTTGATTCAACTTGGATGTCCACAAATAGTTTTGTGATCACAATCTCCCTTCTATGATCAAAGATCTATAACAAAGCAGTTTGGGAAATGACTATGGTAAATGCTGCTCCAAAAGGGAAACTTAAATAAACTAGAGAGTTCATAGAACACATTACCCCATGCAGTCTTCAGAAACAAGGACATGGGTGGGGTCGAAGAGCGGCGAATTTGATTGGTTGTGATGACATAAAATGCTGTAATATTTTGTTCAGGTACTGCTAAACAGAAGGGTTTTAAAAGTTTCAAAAAGGTGATTTATGTTCTGTGATGTTCAAGGATGCAATTCAATTGAAATAAAATAAATATTTTAAAGGTTCTGGAAAAAGAAATGTGCGAGTTTAACGCCGTTGTTGCAGTGTCCTTTACACCACCTTATTTAACATGTTCCATAAGCTATTCGTGCCCGTTGTTTGTGTCCTTTATGATGTCCTTAAAAACAGGATGTTTCCTGTTTGGTATGATTTTCAATTTTGTTTGACTGCCAGACAGGTAGACAGAGCAAATTTTTTTTTTCATCTCAGTCCTCTCTGCGCATGCCCAATCGGTATGAATTCAGAGACAAATTCTGCTAAACCAGAAGTTTGTTTTCTGATTCATATTCTGAATCGTGTTCAAAATATACCATTCAACTGAAATCAAGTTGTTCCTCGATCATAAACTGACATATGTGGGCAGACAGACACACAAACTGAGCCAATTGCTTAACCCCACTTTTGTCTTCGCACGCGTGGGATAACAAGTCTTTTCAAGCTGACTATAGTTATGCATACACAATTCTGCTTACCAGTATATTGTGATCACAATGACATCACTATTTGGGAAAGGGATTCACATTATTTATAATAATGAAGATGATGATGATGATGACTATTATCATTATTATTCATATCAATACTTTTGCACACATCCAATGCTCGAATAGTAATCAAAGAGAAAGGTTCTTACCCATGATGCTTCTACCCTTTTCATCCCACTCATTTTCCTCGTTCATCTTCAAGATCATTCCAGGAATCTATAATATTGTGAGAATATTCTATTATATACTGTTGGCGAAATAGTCCAGCTTTTCTAGTTTCTACTATTTCTTTATCTCTCTCTGTGATAAAGAAGGAGGTTATGCTCTTTGCAAATGGCACTTTGATGATCAATGGTGTCATCAAAAGTTAACATTAACTTAAATAATCACGTAAAATACAATAAAACATTTCAAATCCTCTATAATAATATGCTTATTCGGTTTGTTTGTTTTTGTTTCTCTGTCTGTCTATCCGACTCTGAAACTACTCAACTAGGGACCATAAAACCAATTTTATAATAAAGGACTTGGTCCAAGGAGTTCCGGATGCGTATTATCTTTTCCATAAAGAATAACCTTATATGTTTTTATGACTTTACACATTTACAATACTTCACAGATATTTTTACTGAAGAATCACGAGATTACAGAATATCGAGAGATTGTGAATTAAATGTGTTTTTATTTACTTTATCATTGTTCTTAATGAAAAAGAACAGGAATGTTGTTAACAAATGGGAAAAAAGGTGTAAGAGATTATAAATTTAACATTCCATTTTCATTTACTTTTAACATTGTTCTGAAACAAAATGGAACAGGAACAACGCAAGCATTTTTTAATCATTCAGGCATTCTGCTAAACTTAAAGACAATTACAACCCCCTCGAGAAAAAAAACCAAAAAACCTTTGTGCACCTGTCATTTTGGACTATCATTTGTGACTAATTCAATACACATGATTAATGCTAATATGAAAAGGATGTGATGCACCCTTTTTGAAATGAATTGCCAGTGGATGAAAAACTTCCATATTTCAAGTGGACAATAAAAACATAATGAACTGAAATGAAGTGAAATGATGGGCTGAATTGCATCCTCCTGCACTAACATTCTTTGTGTGGCTTTGTGTAACATTGTTAAGAACAGGAAGAAAGGGAAAGGGGATGACAGACCCATGAGCAGGAAGTGGGGAGGTCGAGAGTTGGGATGGGGTCAGAGAGGGGACAAATATTTGGGAGAGGGGTTGAGACTTTGGGGAGAGGTTGAAGATGTGCAGTGGGGAGTTTGAGGAGTTGAAGAAAAAAGGGGGTGGGGAGGACAGAGTTGGGGGGGGGGGATGAGAGAGGACAGAGAGTTTGGAAGAGGGTTGAGGCTTTAGGGGGGAGGGTTGAGGACCTGGAGTTGGGAGGAGGGATTGAGGACTTCATGTTGGGAGGGATGTTTGTGGTCTTTGTGGACTTGAAGAAGAAAGGGGGGGAGGAGGACAGAGAGTTTGGGAGTTTAGGGGGGCAGAGAGCTGTGAGAGGAGGGTTGAAGCTTTGAGGGTGGGGTTTTTTTGAGGACATGGGGTTGGGTATGGGAGTTAAGTACTTGGCTTGGCAGTGGATGGGGCAGAGAGGAGAGGCTTGAGAAGTTGAAGTCACTTTTACACTCCACGAGTCCCTGCGAGTACAGTTTATATTATCATTTAAACCACCCAGATCCTGTGAAATTTATTGTCAAAAGGGTGTCCATTGACTCCCCTCTCCAAAAACTTTCTGATTAGATCATGGGATAGACAGATTTTGCCTTAAAAACAAACCTAATTGATTACAAGCATCTGGAGTTTGCTGACAAGGAAATGTTGAAACCATCAAGGCAAAAGAGAAAGTTGAGAAAAAAAAAAACAGCCCAACTCTAAGCCACAATCCCAGCAAAATATCAAGACCACCTATTTTATACATATACAGCCCAAGACCAAATATAATGTCAATAAAAATATTATTATGTAAATGATGCAAAAGAAGAAGAAAAAAAGTAATTGCAAAGTATGAACTTGGAAAATAAAAACAATAAGGAAATTAACAATGAGAAGCAAAATACTGGAAAGTAAAGATTAGATCTTTCCATCATCGAGAGAAATCATAACCAAGCAGTGGGCGAGCTGTCAGAGATAATTGGTGCTATATAAAGCCTCTTCCATTTCTCACTTGCGACATGCTGTGTTGGGACCAGCCCTCAAGCCAAAGAATGGAGCAGCACTTCCTGAGTGCTGGATTGGAGTCCAGACGCGCAGCAAATTCCGGATGCTCATAATCCATCACCAAGACCACATGCAGGTTCCATTGCACACCTAGGAATGCGGCCGTACATACCAAGTTATTTTTGTTATAAAATTCCATGTACTCTTGAGCCATAACATTGGCTATATACTTCACAATTGTACATATTGCTCAAAATAATGACAATCTCACTACTTTATTATAACGGTGAAATACTGTGACCTCAGGATTATTTTATCCGATGAAAGTGAAATACGTTACTGTGAACTCAGGAAAGATTTGAGATGAATCCAGTATCATTGCACTGCCATTCTAAAAGGCCCAAGTTTGGCTCATGAAAGAGACTGTTGCAGGTGCCTCTCACGTGTGGCAAAGTATGATGTGAGTGGTCCAGAAAAGCCATCCCTTGCTGCCTCTTCACGGAGAGGAGATATCAGTGGATCCAGCTCCTCAGAAGTATACAAACCAAGCACCTCACCTGCACCAAGCGAATATTTCATCAATGAGGGCATAATACACAAGGAAGAGATGCAGGAGGGCACTACTTGGCTCATAAAGCCTGCGCTATACCAACAACACCCTCCTCTCTGCTATCTACCTTACCTCCAAGCTTTAATTGTGAAATCCGAAAATTTGGAAAGCCGATTCTTAACCCCACTGTCCAAATTATTGATGCAAATTATGAATAATAATGGTCCCAGTAGCGATCCATGAGATACTCTACTACAGTACTTAAGACTTCTCAGCCAGACATCTTCACACTCACAGCCACTCTGTGTTTCCCCATCACTAATCCAGTTAGCTATTTTACAAATCACTCCATAAACCCTCAACTTTGCTAACAACCTTCTGTTTGGTACCTTATCAAATGCATTTTGAAAGGCTAGATACACCACATCCAGCGCCCTTCACGCATCCTCACAATGACAAACTGCTTCATAGCATTCTAATAAATTTGTTAAATAGGACCTCCCTTTCGTAAATCTGTGCTGACTGTCTTAAATTAGATTGAATTTACTTATGTCTCCACATCTAATCCCTAATTAAAGTCTCCAACATTTTTCTTACAAGTTAAGCTAACAGATTATAGTTCCCCAATTCTTCTTTATAAAATAAAGGTGTTACATTTGCTGCTCTCGATTCCTCTGGTACTTGTCCTGACTCCAGTGAGCTATTAAAGATGTCCATTAACATCTTGCTTACCTGTTCCGCCAACTCCTACAAAACCCTTGGATGCAAATTATTTGGCACCAGAGCCTCGTTTTCTCTCTGCATTCCTGGCTGCTTCTTAAATTCCCCTATTCCTATCTCAAACTACTCCAAAAACCCTTCCATCACCTCCTCAATAGATTATAGCTATTGGTAATTTTCCAAAACTGTTCCCGTGTAAAGTTTGAAGCAGATTATGATGGTTAATTTATATTTTAAAATTCATTATCAGCACAATGGATCATCTGGGTGAAAAAAGTAATGAATAATAGCAACTGCTGACAAAGTTAAAAAAAAATAAAAAATTTAACAACACAAAACTCCATTAGTCCAACATATTATTTCCTGCTTTTGACCAGTGCAGGGCAAGCTGTTTGATGATACAAGGTGAACAAATTTAGAGTCAAACTACAAGGGCACTCAATAGAGCGTCTACGTCCACCACACAATGCTTGATCCAGTAGAACATATTGGGCCCAATAAATTTTCCAAATATCCTGCAACATATTGTTTTTGGCCCCATCTCTCAATGGTGAAGAACCACTATTAAAATTTAAAAATTCTCATTTCCGGATCTGGATTTCGATCCTCACCAAAATGGAACTGATACTTCCATGTCACACACACCCAACGTGACCACCAAGTTTCATCTGAATCCGTCCATAACTTTTTAAGATATCATGCTATGCATCGTTTTTAGCCCTATCTCTCAATGGTGAAGAATCATTAAAAAAATTCTAGTCGCCAGATCCGGATCTAGATCTTCACCAAAATCTAATCAGTTCGTCCTTGTCACACCCCCAACCTCACCACCAAATTTCATCCGAATCCATCCACAACTTTTTGAGATATCCTGCACACAAACAAACAAACAGACAAACAGACAGACAGGGGTGAAAACATCACCTCCTTCACCTTCGGTGTCAAACCTGGTCTGTTTTCTCTTACCGGATGAAAGAATGCCATTAATCATCTCCAGAAAGTCAGGCTGCAGGAGTTGGAAATCTTCAAGGATTAAGACCGACTGTTGTCCTTCAATTCCCGCTTGTTGCATCACCTGCAGCATCGGCATCACCACCCTCCGTTCTTTCTCACAAGTGGAACGTGTCCATTATACAGAATGGTCTTCAAGACAATTACAAAATGAAAATTAAACCACAGGTAAAGTGAGCTACCTGTTTGAGGTCATTAGAGAAGTTCTTCAAGCTATAACCTCGGCCAAGACGAGGTGAGGTTAGGTAGGCACCCTGCATATGGGCCGCAAGAGCAGCACAAGTCCGGCGTCCAACACCGCACCGGCCTGCAAGAATCAGTGAGCCTCCAGGAAGGCCAAGGACATGGTCCAGTCTTGAAATAAGCTCCAGTGTCTCTGGAACGAGCAGTAGGTTGGCTTCCCACTGCTCTCGGCAAAACTGCAATCGGGCCTGAGAGGAGTAAGTGTGCCATATTAAGAAGGAAACTCTGCATGTTCATGAATGAATCAATATGTACAACTTGACAATTCTAAAAGTCCATTGTCTATAATATAAAAAGTGTGTGTATGTGTTTCTTCCATAACTCCAAGACCATGAAACGTAGCAGCCCAAAACTTTGCATGCATACTAAGGGAACTCCAAGGGGGTGCATGAATGAAAACTGGGTATTTGGGTAAATTTAAACACCCCTTTTGAAGATACTTAATGGAGTGCTCATCATGAAAAAAACCAAAAAGCCTTACCAAGATGGCGGCGTGCCATCTTTCTCAGCCCGCTTACACCTCACAGGGGTCTTAAGCTGCCATATTTGTTTCGGCCTGCTCAAATATGCCTGGACTTGGAACAGGCCGCAATCGTTTCTGTACGATAAAGTGCTCAAAATTAATTTTTTCACTTTCCTCACTCATATCATCGTGAATGCCTGATCTTCATACCCACAAATCGCTGTGTACATTGCTTTGTAGGTGCTGTAGTTTTCAAATTAGGAGCTTGGAGCGATGTTAACTTCTGTATAAAAGCGAATGAGATGTTGTTTGTTTGTCTGTGACGCTACTTTTCTGAGCTCCCACGGTTATTCGTGCAAAAACTTTATAGGATCACATTTTTTACCGCGATGGGCTTTACCAGGGATTTTAAACAATCATTTTCTCAAAATATATAACTTATGAACACACAAGCCACCACCTGTCGCAATCTCCAAGGATAGCTCAAAATATATACAATGCTTTCTAAAAAGCCCAATTTTGGGGGGATTTCAACAGATATAATCAATGAGATGGTGAGCACAGATCGTCAAATTATCGTGTCAGATGTGAAAAATAACTTAAGACGTTAGAATGATCGATAAGTTCGGCGAAGGAGTCACGTGACCTGGGAGGAGATGGAAGGAGCGAGGGGGTGGGGGAGGCAAGGGTAGGGTGGGATGACGGAGGGGAAGGGGTGGGAGGAGGAACCCAGCGTTGCCTGGCAATGCCGGGTATCTTTGCTAGTTAAGAATAAACAAAAATATAGATGGGTCGACATGCTGGTTTTACCATCGCTGTGATTGGAGCATATTCATTATTAGGTTTCAAAATTCCCTATTTATACAAATTCTGAAAATATATTATGGATTTAGAAGGGTGAGTGGACATACAATTGGACTAAGACACAAATAGGCAGAAACCTACAGACAAGGTAGATCATGGGAAAAAGCAGATTTCCAATGGATTAATTCCAGCCTCAAAATCCATGGAATAGTTTCAGCAAAGATCAACTGGAATGAAAGTAGAAAATGTCAGAACAGGTCCCATTGCCTGTTTTCACTGTTTTCCCCTTTTTAGTAATGACAATATTCATGTGACAATTATGGAAAAACTATTTCTTTTATTAGCAAGCAAACTCTCAGGAAGGAAAAACTGGAAATTTGCAGGGGCTGAGGGGTGATTTAACAGGGGTAGAAACGATCATGGTTTTAGATTGCTCGCTGTTGATTACCTTTTGTACAGCGATGCGTAGATCGGTCGAAGAAAGCCGACAGAGCGGCTTTCCATGCTGTGGCACCACTCCACGGGAAGCGTGTCGTGTTGACCACGTCACAAATAAATCATCTGAAAAAGATAAAAGGTCACACCAAAGGCCGATATTCAAAATGGAGGTACGGCGATGCCAACACTGTGCTTTGCTCGAACTATGTTTGCAAATGCCACATAATGATCCACCTGTAAGCGTTTGCTGTGCCTCTGGCCCCCAAACAGTACCAATAGCCAGGCTCAGTGCTGTATCAAAGGCCTCTTGAGCTACTGGTCCAACCAGCCGGTCCCGAAACACCCGGCATGCTTCGTAAGCCCAAGCCTGAGCCAAGGGGTTGCTCCTGGAATCACTTACAGCTCCTGTCAGAGACAATTAAACATGTTCTATGCAAGGTGTTTCAAAAATAAGTGCAATGAACGAGATACTTCTGTTTCATGTGTTTGTTAATGTTAAAATTAAAATGTATGCTTGTTTACTTGAAGGTATCATTGACTCGCTCATGTGAGATACCCACCAGCTGATAACAAATACTTTTCTCTGAAAGACTCATCTCTTTGCACGAGAGGTGTTAGGTTACAACTGCAATGTTTGTATTTTTGAAACACCATGCATCTGTGATTGGTTATCAGCAAGCAAGAAAAGTGGATGGAATTAAGAAAGAAGAGTAACATAACATAAACAGAGACAGTGAATGAACACCTAAAGATGAAGGAAGGTGTGATAAATTGTTTTTTTCACTTAAAAAAAAAATTTACGATTATTTTTGTATAGTCAAGGTTTGTGGAAAGCTAGAACACTGAACAGATCAGGACGCAACAGAATAAAAGGAACAAAAGTGAGGGGGGCGGGCATAACAGCAGGGTTGAAGGAAAACAGACCTGGATAATCAGGGATGTGGGGAGGAATGAGGGGTTGGCGAGGATGCACGGGGTGGGCAAGATGGATACAGAAGCAAACTCTCCAGGAGGAACAACTGTAAATTTGGAAGGAGGTGGGCTTGGAGGAGGAGGGGTGTTGTGAATTAATTGGGGTGAGAAAAGATCATGGTTTGGTGGGGGATGATCTGAGATGTTGGTGAACAGCTGTCCTGAAGACCTGGAGGGTAAGAATAAGATTGAAGAGACGTGGAAGTTGGTTCTGCATGTGGGAAAAAGAGGAACAAATGAGTGGTGGTGAGCAGTGATCCTGGACTTAAGTAGTTTCACTAGAAGGGGGTTCTTGGGGACCATGTGGGCCTTGCGGAAACCTGCAGGGTGGGGGGGGGGGGAGGACGGACGACAAAGCACGGAAAGAAGCAGAGGGAACAAGACCAAAAAGGAGGTGGTAGAAGACAGAGAGACTACCGACCTGTCTGCAATGAACCATTAACCACTTTGGTGCCATCTATTTAATATGCCCATGTATGTGGGTGGGAGAGGGCTAAAAATTGTAAATAACTCGAGAGAAAAAAGAGAAATAAGAATGACAATAAAGAGAAAGGAAATGTGGGAGTGAGGGAAAAAAGAAAGAAATAAGGGAAGGAAGGGAGGAACATTAAGGAGCATGGAGGTGAGGGGAGGAGGGGAGTTCAAACATTCTGCAATATTTGTTAGCGTAATAATAGATGGCTCCTCTGCTGGGAAAAATAGAATCCTATCATTCAAACTCCCCAGCAAGTTTTATTGCCAAATATGTATGAATTCTGTCCAGAAAAAATAATACTTATTCAGAGAAACTAAAGCTGCTGTCACACCTTGACGATTTAGCCAGTGTATGCCGATTTATGAAAAATTTGTCTAAAACGCTGGCACACCGTCGAATACGTTATGGGTACGTTTTGTATACGTTAAGAGCACGCCTGAAAAACACTGCCATACGTCGTAGTACGCTGGCTTTAAACGTTGTACTTTTGGGTTGTCCTCAAATTTTTGCATGCTTGAAATTTTACGACGTATGCCGGCGTATGACTCACACGTTCCGCTACGCTGGCCATAAGTTGTAGGCACGTTATGCGATCGTTGACACACGTCGACACACGTTACTTGTAAGTTACTCATAAGTCGAAACACGTCGAGGTAATGTTTAGCGTACCCGAAACTTATTTCTAACCTATGAGTAACGTTTTGTAAGCACGCTACACGAACGTTGTTCACACTTCGCAATACTTACTTGAAAGTTCCTCATACGTCGAAACACGTCAAAGTAATGTTTAGGGTACCCGTGACTTATTTATAACCTATGAGTAACATGCTTGGCAATTATTTGTAAAGCAGTCCTACACACAAATACGTATGTAGACGTATTTGACGTCTTCAGGACGACCACAGAACTTACTGAACGCGTTTCTAACTTACAGTACCGTATAATGGCGTATTGGCAGCGATTAGGGGAATTGGTATATAAAAAGGGCTTCGCAGGAGGAACCCGTCTTTTTTTAGACTTCGTGGTGAGTACATGTCCATGTCATTCCGAGAGATGGAGGATACGGCAAGGCAGAGACAACAATACTACCTGTCCTCGAACATCAACATGACCTCATCGAGTTGACACTGCACCAGTTGCGTGCCAATAGAGCCGGGAGAAGAAGACGTGATGGAGGAGAAGGAACTGGGTCAGACCATGGATCGGGAGGCGACGCCAGTACGGCATATATGACCAGCTCATGTGGAACTCCGGAACGAGGACCATGCATCCTTCATCAACTTCCTGCGAATGCCCCAGCGATGTTCGACGAGCTCTAGCCAGAGTGGGTCCAAGATAACCAAGCAGTACACCTTTTACAGGATCCGCTTGAGCCTGCATGAGGCTGGCACTGAGCCTGCTGCTGTTGGTGCCGTGACTGCAGTGCTGTGGAAGCGATTTAACTCGTTCAATGAAAACGATTTCAATTGCCGAGCACCAGCGTCCAAAAACAGTAGGCGAGTGACAGGCATTTATTAAAGTGAAGTTGCAGCCTATGAATAGAAAACTCACGTAATCGTCGACGATACGCTGCACGCTATGCATACGTTAGTAGACTATTGTTGGGCATAGGTTGTGGACGCCTAACACACGCTAATCAATCGTTGGTATAACTTATCTATAAGTTATCGAAGCGTTCTGTGTTCATTACTAGTACATTATGCATTTGTCCAAGTCGTTTTGAATACTTTAAAAACTGAAACAAAAAATAGTTCATCGTGGGAATGAGAAAAAAAAATTAGCCGAAAAGAACATCGAACAATGGTGCAAAGTAGTCTCCTATTCGTGGACGCAACGAGGATCCATCATCACCCACACCCCCCCATCACGCTCACCTACTACTACTGACATGGACCTACTACTACTACCAATATACTCAATACTACTACTACTACTGACACGCTCACCTAATACTACTACTATGATACTACTGACATTGACATCTACTCAACATGGAGTCTGGAACACTGACGGGTTCCTCTTGTGAAGCTCATTTGTATATACCGATTCCCCTAGACGCTGCCAAATCGCCATTATACGGTAGATGTAAGTTAGAAACACGTTCAGTAGGTTCTTGTTGGTCGCCGGAAGACGTCAATCAATTCGTCTACATACGACAATGTGCGTTTGAGATACGCTACACATAGGTTCAAAGCACGCTACTCATAGGTTCAAAGCACGTTACTTATAGGTTAAAAATAAGTTTCGGTATGCTAAACATTACTCGACGTATTTCGACTTATGAGTAACTTACAAGTAACGTGTGTCCGACGTGTGTCAACGATCGCGGAGCGTGCAGAGAACTTATGCCAGCGTATGCGGAACTTGTGAGCCATATGTCGAGTACGTCGTAAAATTTTCAGCATGCTTGAAATTTCACGACGTACTAGACGTACCACGGAATATGACAGCGTACTTCATTGTTTTCATCACCGTGCTCCTAACGTATACACAACTTACCCATACCGTATTCAACGTGTGCCAGCGTTTTAGACACATTTTTCATAGGTCGGCATACGCTGGCTAAATCGTCATGGTGTGACTGTGATGTTGACACTTCCAATTTTCAGGAAGTTATGATTTAAATCGGCGTGCGGCAGGTTTTTAACAGAGAACGCCACGAGTCCATCGGCGATACGTGCAGCGCGCTATGCCTAAGTTAAACTATCATTGGGCATAGGTTGTGAACGCCGACTAGCATTCTTGGTATAAGTTATCGAGAAGACAACGAAACGTTCTGTGCCGTTACTAATATGTTATGCATACGACCAACACGTTATGATACCGACCAAACTTAAAAAAAAAAACAACGTTTTACATACATTTTTATACGTTGCTATTGCTGGCTAAAACGTCAAGGTGTGACAGCGCCTTAACAGTGGTTACCAGTATACATAAATTAATGACAAAGACAAAGAATCATGGCTGCTAGACACAACAGTAGGTGTTGGTAGTACCTGCTGTTGTGGCTCGTGGCCATGATTCTTTGGAATTAAGGTAATAACAAGGTGTGGCACTGATAAAGAGTATTTTAGTACAGAAGGGTGGAATGCTGAGCAAACGTTTCTCCATAAATGAGGTGTATGGTTAGTTACACTGCCATCCTGGCAGGAAGTAAAGGCTTGTGATAAGACAGTAAGTACCTTCACTTAAATCGTAGCGTAGAAGGCCGAATACCCAGTGTGTGAGCTCCCGGGGAGTAAATACATAATGACTGAATTCCTCAGATGAAAACTTTTTCTGCACCTGTCGCAAGGGAAAACATAAAATATACTGGACATAAACTTTTGATAGAATTACATGATAGGCTGGATTTCGATCTAAGGATGGAACAAGCTTTTGTCCAGTTTAAAGATTCAATGTTGAGAAATTTCATTGCTGTCATTATAACAGCAGTACCTGCTATCAAGAGATGAGTACTTATTCATTATGTGAATTATAAATGACATCCCCCTGGGAAAAAAACCTTTGTATGATAAAGAATGCAAGTTAATCCATTAGCTCACCCATCTTCATGAAAAAAAAAAACTAACACAAAATGTGCATCATTAACCTCAACCTTCCCTTTGCACACTCTTCCCAACCCCCGACTCACGACGAGCACCTCTCCCCACCCGACATGCTCTTCATAACGCCCTTCAACCCCGCCTTCACAAAAAAACCCAAGAAACGGTTCAAATGGCCCTTACCCGCATCTAATTCTTCATAATTCCTCATTAAAGAAGTCAAATAATGCTAGTCCCACGATGTTTAACCTCCTTACGTGTTCATAAAGCTGCACCATGCTGCTTGCTAGGCTCTGCACTTGGGTCAAAGAGGTGTGGCCTGGGTGACTAGGAACACTAGCCATGAGCACGGGGTGAAGGAATGATACGCACATTGCCTGCAACTCCTCTTGGTCTGGGTAGCTGTGGGTTGAAGTAGTGGGCATAAATGCGAAATGTAATCATTTAGGTGTACTTAACCACACAACTTATATAATTACCCTACACACATGAAGCAGAAAGCAGGGTTAAGCAATTGGTTCACTTTGTCTGTCTGTCTGTCCTTCTGTCTACAGACATCAGTTTATGATCGAGGAACAACTTCATTTCAATTTAATGTTATATTCTGAATGCTGTACAGAACACAAATCAAAACATGAACCTGCAGTTCAGCAGTACTTTGGCTCTGAATTTGGCAAATTGTACGGAATCTCATCCAGAGTGTGCACGAGCAGAGAGGAGAAAGGTAAATTTTTTCTCTTCTGTCTGCCTGTCTGGGAGTCAAACAAAATTGAAAATCATTCCAAACAGAAAATTTAGTTTTTAGGGATGTTATAAAGGACACAAACAACAGGCACGTATAACTAATCTAATTTGTTAAATAAGGTGGTGTAAAATACTCTGCATCAATGGCGGTAAACTCACAAACAAAGTTTTTTTCCTATAAAATCTTTATAATATTCAAATTGGATTATATACTTGAACACTGTAGAACACAAATCACCTTCTTGGCACTTCCAAAAACTTCCGATTATCAGTACAGTACATGGATAAAACATTACACCATTTTACTTCATCTCTGAGCAACCAAATTTGCTGCTCGTTCTCTTAGCGCTGGGGAATATCGAGATTCAGACAAAATGGCGGCTCGTCGTAAATATAGATCGTGTTGGAAATGCAATAAGCAAGATTTGAAATGACCCTTCCCATGTCCCTTTTTCTCAAGTAAGGTGTTCTCTGAACTTTCAGGTTTATTATTTATTAGTCCTTCTGTAACAGCACTGGAAGCAAATCTGGCAGCAGACACAAGTGAAACCTAAAATCCCACCGGATCCTTTTTACTTGCCTGAATATCTGCAGCCTTGTCGTACAAACTCCCACATGTGATACTCTTGGATTTTTAATCAATGTCATGCAGATATATCGTAGTGGTGAGAATTTGTTTTCCCAGTTTGTGACTAACATACTAAATAAGGAAAACAAGGCAGACTATACAGAACAATACAGTAATACAGGGTCATCCTACTAATATGGCTTCATCCTAAATGTAGCACATACTCCATACAGCAGATGTGCAGCAGTGAGGTGAACCGTGGTGACAGTGGGTGGCATCCAGGTGAACCAACATGGGTCATAGAGGCCACAAGTTGCACATTCTCAAGCCTCACCCATTCCAGGTTGTCATCGTAAAATCCCCGATATGTTAGCAACTGCGGTCATAGTACAAACAGGTTTGGAATTACGAATCAACAAACAGTTCTCATGATTGGACAGATCACATCGATACAAGCATCATGGCATACCAGAACCAACTTCAAAATACAATGTCAATTTTTTATGGACAAGTGCTCTATACATTAATGGATGGATATGTAGAATGTACCGTCAAAAATTGATAGCACTTAAAATAATGAATACAATTAATTATATTTCTCAGGACTTATCAGGTTAAATATAACTGATTCCATCAGCTCTCGGAAGCTAAGCAAAGCCAAGGATAGTGAGTACTTGCAGATGTCACCATGGAAGGCCAGGCAATGTATGCTAATAGATGGCAAGAGGCATTCTTGCAGAAGGTGATGCATTGTGGAGCACAGCATCCATTGGAAGGAGATGTAAAGCTCGCTTTGTTGTCTGCATTTTGGTTTTGGATGTGAAAAATCCCACAGTATTTATTGAAAAGTGAAGGTGATTGTGTGTCAGTACCCAGGCTAAATACTATCAACAGTTGTTGTTTCGTATGCAACCCGTGGCTGCTGGTTGCAACAATTTCTGGAAGCACAGCTGTGCTGCCGATACAATGCCCATTACCAGTAACCTAGTATTCATTTTGCCAACCTCAGAAGGATGGCAGGCTGAGTCAACCCACCTGGTGTCACTTCAATGAAACAACAGGTGCTCAAACATTCAAGACCCAAAGATCTTAAGTCAGCCACCTTAAGCCAACACCAGGCTTATAATAATAGTGAAATGGTAGTTCAATTACTTATCTAGTGGTTAAACAGGACATGTTAGTTAATCACAAAGAGATGTGAATGTACATTTATGGGACGTCAATGGAATAAATGGACAAGAGAACTCGTACATTAAATAATAACTAGAAAGAGCAATCAGAGAATGCAGAGCCTCACCAGAACTTGTTTTGAGTGGCATTTGTGAACTGATGTGTTAAGTAATTAATAAGTGACATAATAAGACTGCCACTTTATAACTGCTGGCAGTGATGACTGGGTACCAAGATGTCCCGCTTTGATGCAACCCCGCTTTGATTGGACGTATGACCCTGACCCAGGGGCGTACCTAGAGTATTTGGCACCAGTTGCGGATCCTTCCTTTGGCACTCACCCTACCCCCCTCCCCACCCTGAGATGAATAATTTTAAAAATTAAACACAGAAATCATTTATCATGTTTGAAGTAAAATTTCAAGCAGATTACAGTACTGTACCTGGAATAATTGCAAACTGGAAACATGAAAAATGCAGGGCATTAAATATTCAGCAAACAGGTAATACTGTTTGGCATTGATCCTTATTATAATTCACGGACCGGTGTTTGTGTGTTTGTTTGTTTGTCGGGCTACCACCTCCACCCCTCCCCTTACAACAGTTCTGGGCCAATTACATCCAGACTTGCTACAGAGGATCAGCATGACCCAAATTAATGTATCGGGGTGTTTTTATATTTGTCGGTGGTCTTGAGGGAGTGAGGGGATGGGGACGCAAATTTTCTATGTAAATGTGTATCGTGTAGCAATGCTCCAGGTGGAGGAGGGTATTACAAGTCTCCACCATTTACAGGACAGTATTCCTGTCCCCACGTTTTCCTGTACTGTGAAGTGTTTTGAATTATAAGCAGTACATATGTTTTTGCTTCATGCATGTAACCCGGGTTATTTATTTTTCCTATACAGAGCTGTCACTTGCCGATACACCCAAATAAAGGTATGTGTCAGAAGAACGTGTTGCATGCTTGGAACAAGACCGCCTGTAGGGTGGGTACTCTACTAGTACAACAAAAACACATCTTCAACTACAGAGAAAAAATCACCAGGAAGAATTTTCAAAAAGGTAACAGAAAATCCAGTGTCAAGGAATGCCTGGCTGATTGCACGATGTCATTTCCATGGTGATGTTTTTCCTGCCCATTAAATATTTAATAGAGGAGATTAACTTTTCAGAATGTCTACGAATCCATCCATCCATCCATTGGGACCATACTCTGTGCAGAGCATTGGTGCTGCCTAAGCAGTCTCCTTGGCTATTGGACACAATCCTGGACTGGTCACCACTCTGACACAGGATACCAGCAAGCTGGCACTCATTTTGCCGACCTCAGAAGGATGACAGGCAGATTCAACCGCACCTGGTATTCATTCAACAGCCAAGCAGGATTTGAACTCAGGACCTTTGGATCCCAAGCCACCACCCAAACCATGAAGCTAATACCAGGCATAATGTCTGCGAATGCAGTATAGTAATGTAATTAACTTTTAAGAATAAAAGGGTTAACCCATAAAACACATCGAGCTACCATCGTGGTGAGACGTGCGTGCAAATGAGTTAAAAATGACGTCAACCCAAAGAGCGAATGATGACCTTTTTCTGCAATGCATAATGCCCTAGTAACTTATGAAAGCCTGCTCTAATTGGTGGAGAAAGCTGATGACAAAAAAAACATTTCTGAGATCGTGCTATCGTACATTATTTGAGGACTCTTGAGGAGAAATCAAAAAACTGTCAACAGTCTACTCTCAGCAGCTACTTCAAGCCATCAACATCTGCTTCATCCACCAACGGACCCGTGCCAAGCACATCATCAGCTCCGCCTCCTCCTACTGCCTCCCTCTTCCTACCATTACGCACCACTTCCACCACCTCCCGCCCTGTAATGTAATGCTGTGTTCCTGTTCTGTGTTTATGTTCGATTCCATGTACGATGATATCACGATGGTTTTAGTTCTGAGTTACTGTCATTATTAGGGAAATAATAAGATTATAATGTCACTTGCAACTAAAACCATCGTTATATAATCATACTAGTATGTCAACTCTCCCAATGGAACCCCCCCCCCCTCTTTAGTAAGCCAGTGCCCTGACCCATGACATTTTTCATTATTATTCAACTGAATTTAGAATGGGATAAAAAGAAATTCAATTTAAATCAAATGGAAGACCAACTAGGTACAGTCCTGCATTGGAGTCATCAGAAGGAACCTGAACAAGCAGAAAACAAAGATGAAGTCAACAGGAGAAACCTAGATAGGATTCACATTTCAGCTGCTTCTCCTATACCCTCAAACCTATCCAGGCACAGCCAAGTGAGGCTTATTGGGGGAAAAAAAACAAAAAAAAACCCCAGATCAAAAAAATAATAAATTCTGGCTGCCAGACCATGTGTCCGATCAAGTTGAAATTTAAAACATGTGTTAACCTTCACTACTAGATCATAATTTTGAAGTTTCAGGTCGATGGATTAAGTGGCTCCAGAGAAAACATTATTTAATATTTTTCTTCAATCAAATATGGCTGCCAAACCATGTGACCTATCAATTATTCCTTAACAAACTTGTACACGCAAGGATTGGGGAACATTTGTGTGGTTTCCCCTTGATCTGTCCTGGAGAAGAAGATTTTTTATAGGTTTTATGGTAAATACAATATGGCCACTAAACCATGTGACCTATGACATCATATGTGTGAACTTTTTTGTTCCTCATGGATAGGCGGTCATACGTGTAAAGTTTCACCTTTATCTGTTCAGCCACTTCAAAGAAGAGGATTTTTGAAGGTTTTTTTTATTTTTTAACAATATGGCTGCCGAATCACGTGACCGATGACATAATCAATTTTATTTCTGTGGACCATTTTATCCCTAGATGACCCTTAAAAATGTTCATACTGATCATATGTAGCATTCTACATATTCAATTATGACGTCATAAAAAACATCACACTTATTCCCCATGAGGAATACTTGCCGTGTGCTAAGTTTCAATTTTTTCCTTCGTGCGGTTTCAGAAATAGAGGTCCAAAGTTTTTCCGTTTTCCAACATGGCTGCCAAATCACGTGACCTATGATGTCATAATTATGAGTACAACATTCTACATGAGTAGTCACACCTATCATGAAAATTTTGTCTCCATCCGAAAGCGGTTACGGAGAAAAACACGAAAGTTCTGCGCGGACAAACAAACAAACAGACAGACAGACAGACAGACAGACAGACAGACAAACAAATGGACCCAAATGCAATACCCTCTCCATCGGCTAGGGTAAATACATTAAAGAGAAAGTACACATATGATTGTCCAACTGAACTTCTTTCAAATTGTCCAACTGTCCAAATGTGGGTGCTCTGTGGTCGAATGTACAGCATAGGCTATGTGAGATCGTGCCAGATGGACAGGTTTGGGAATTTTTGGCGATTTTATAACTTTTACATTCGTTTGCATGGCAACGTGTGACGTCACTGCAGAGAGGCGTAATGACGTTATGACATCTGTCATTCGCTGACGTCATTACGTCTGTCGTCGACAGACCGTCACCGCTGAGAGGCATAATGCCACCCCTAGAAAACAGCGTCTGCAATGTAAAACCCTCTTCTGCACATGCTGACTACCTCAGAAGGTGAATTTGACACAAAAAATGTAACAAGAAACATTGTATATAAAGAAATTCTATAAATCACATTGTGAACGCTGGATATATTGATGTCCTAATGAACCCTCACTCCAGAAACGGAGCGTGGGTTTGGCTAGTGAGTCTTTATGGGTAGCTCTCTCTCCCAGCTTTGCACAGTGAGATGGTGAAATCTTTGCCCATTCTTCATGTGAAAATTGCTCTAGTTCTGTCCAATTTTAATGGGGATCATTGACTGACTGCAATCTTCAAGTCTCTCTACAAATGTGGTTCGGGTCAGGACTTTTATTGGGCCACTCAAGAACATTTATTTTATTTTTACTCAGCCACTCCAGTGTGGATTTATCTTTGTGCTTTGATCCTGCTGAAATGTGGATCTCCTTCCCAGTTTTAGAATCATGGCTGACTTGAGCAGGTTTTGATCAAGGATTCTCCTTTACATTGCATCATCCATTGTCCCTTCTATCCTGACAAACTTGCCAGTCTATGCTGATGAAAAGTATCCCCATAACATGATGCTGCCACTGCTGTGCTTGACAGTAGGCATGGTGTTAACTGGGTGATGTGCAGTGTTAGTCTTTGCCAGCCGTAACGCTTTGAATTTAGACCAAAAAGTTCAACATTTGTCTTGTCTGACCTCAAAACTTTTCTCCACATGCCTGCAGTATCATAAAGACACTTTTTCACAAATTCCATACAAGCTTTTAGATGTGGCTTTTTCAGTTATGGCTTCTTTCTTTGGTCTTCATGTTTGCCTTGTTGGTTAACCAAGTGAATTGCACCTTCAAACTCCATAGATCATTGGGGGAGCTTAATTTAGTTAAACCACTGATTACATACAGGTGAAACCTATTACACTTAGTTTGTAACCTTTCAAACAAATAATTTACTCCTAAAGTGATTTAAGGTTAATTCGGCAAAGAGTTTGAACACTTAGGCAAATGAGAATCATCTGATTTTCTCTGTTAGCCAAACGTATTCACATTTTTTTCTGCATTTTTTAGCTTTATTACTTTGGAGTAGTTTGTCTCTCTATATTAAGTTTGATATATTATCAAACTATATAGTTTGTGTCTATATTATTAAGAGTAGAAGACTGTATATGAAGTTTGATTTGAAGGCATCATTAAATAAGCTCAGGTGGCATCAAAATGTGAAAACTTTGGAGGGGGGTGAATACTTTTGCAGGCCACTGTATATTTATATGATTAGGTGATAAAACAATTCTTCGATGGTGGTTTTGATTAAAAAACAAACAAATATACGACAAATGCAAATTAAGTATTGCATCAAGCAGTCACGCTAGGCCTCACAACACTTGGCGTCCCATTGTGCCACACCTGTCGCAGGAAGGCGATGAGTTGACAAGTTCCCCACTTGTCTGAGTGCGGCAGGCTGATGCCACGCAGGAAGAGCAGCAGCCGTTCGGCGTGGCGTGGTCGCAATACCCGGCCTGAATTTCCATTGGATGAACGGCATGCCTGCTCAAGTTTGCGCAGCACCTGGTTGGACCCTGTCTCAGAAGTGCAAGAAAGTTCGGCCACCTGTGCGGAGCGCAGCTGCGAGAATGCATGGTGCAGCAGTGTGCTGCCAACAGGCACGATAGAGCCTTGATGAGTATTAATATATTATACAGCAATAAAAAATATTATGTTATGAATTATTATTATTATTATTGTCATATACCTCTTGCCACATCCCTCTGGGCCGACTACCAAGAAAGCTGGGTGCAAGGGATTCTCCAACCAGGGAAGGATGAGGTCTAGACAACGTTGTGCCGTGGCTGAGAGTACCACAGGTGGTGATGCAGGGTCAAGCATTGAAGGAACCTCTGCCTGCTCCACACTTCCAGAGGTTTCCATTATTGGCCCAGAGTATGGAAGCAGGCGATCATACTCAGGGTCATAGCGAACATCCATTGGATGACGAGAGTCTGGTGTAGTCTCACGAAACCAAGCAAATAGCTGAGAAATAGATGGAGCATAGATTGCTTGATCTAATTAAAAATAGCAAATAATGCTGTGCAAATGAAAACATTGCTAAAAACAATGCCCAAAGTGATAATGAGTGTGATTTTTGAATGAATATTTTTTGAATGAATGAATGAATATTTTTGATAAGAATCTGACCTGTGTAGCGAGCTTTTGCCGAGCTGATGAAGTGAGATTGCCACCAAGACCACGGATTAATGCCACCAAGCATGCACGTGGGTGGTGGGTATTGTGCAGTAAAGAGAGACCATTATATATGGTACCTGCTAGACTTGTTGGAATCGCAAACTCATTCTGGAGAATGTGGGAGAAAGGAAGGAGGGGATAGTAGAGGTGAAATCCCCTATCGACACAAACTTCCTGTGAGTTTATAATAAACTTACTTTTTTCAATAATTAAGCCTAAAAAAGGTGTGTCTACCTGTTTGAGCAAAAGGTCTACAGCCCGATAGAAATGATCATTGAGCATGCTGGACAAAATAGGTTGCACATCATGAGGTTGGCGTTGCATCCAGTTGGACACCAAAGCTTTCACATCCAAATCTTCATCGCTGGCAAGCAATAAAGCAGGGCACATAATGAAACAAAGTAAATCGCTCTTTTTACATCACTTTCAAACTAATATCAAGAAGCATTTCTGACACAAAGGCAATCAACGTTTTCTAAGAACATCGACACATTTCATTAGTTTGAAAAACTGTGCATAAACAATGAATTTTCCAAATTGGGTTTTGATTTAATGCCTGCCATACAACCTCGGGTGATCAATTGCTATAAAGTAAGAAACAATTGCAAGGCAGAAAGCAAAGGGTACCTCAAAAAGACCATGCCCATACGTGAGACAGTAGCTGGTGAGGCTGCACCCAGGTCATGTGTTTCAAAGATAAAGTTCACATTTGGGCCAAACTGGATGCGTTCACCACTGGGAAGTGTGAGCAGCCTGTTGTCATCCAGTACTGAATTTAGGGCCTCAATCCAGTCTGGGTCAATGTCCCCATCACACACGATCCAGGAGTGAACGTCTGTAGGAGAGTGGCATTGTGTCAAAGGCTTTGAGGGTGTTGGTCAATATTGCAGGTGCAGCAACATGGCTTACAGCAGGTGAACCTGTGTTAGTTTACACATGTATTACAGTCCCCTTTTAAGTGTGGTGTTTGTGCTCTTGAGGCAATATGTTGTGCCTTTAAAAATGTTGAGAAAACTGTATTGCTTTCTTGCACTGATTTAAAAACCTAGAAAATAACATGAAATATTTTTAAATAAACTGCAAATTGCTGCTTTACTTTTGCAACAATGTTCATTTCTGCTTAAATGAGTTTTTCCACAAGCCACATAACTTCCTCATGAGGTACCTAGCCGTGTTAATGTCATGTCACCAAAATGACAAAAAAATGTATATACAAGTATGCTGTGGAAAGGAAATGTACGAGGCACAAGATGTCCTTTGACCTGGTAGTTCGCCAACAACCTGCCGCACACAGGCAGACAGAATACCATCCGTCCACTCTCGAGTATCAGGATCAACATGGCCCAGGAGCTGCCGCCGAGTCACAGCCTTAGGATTGAATATGTGCACACGAAGAGAGGGGGCACTCTCCAGTATGCCGAGTGCCGTGCGTAACAGTCGCCACACTGTGGTTTTGCCTGCACCGGGAGGGCCCAACAGAACCACACCTGTGCGGCGCCGCAGCTGCTCTCGGAGCTCTTCTGCTTTACGCAACTAAGAGAAAGTGGACCAAACATGCGAAATCATTGGAATTGAAAATAGTTAAATTAACCCATCCATTTCTCTTCCATAAGACAAGTCAAACTTGAACCTCCAATAAACAACATCAAAAATAACAAATATAACTAGAAGGAGCAAACAAACATTGCATACCCTCATACGGACTTGTTTTGTGTGGTTTTATAGTACATATTTTATAGACGTACTCACATTCTAATTGTAATACTTTATACACGTACTCACATTTTAATTGTACATCCTATATTCACATACTGTCTGTCTGCAATTTGTCCACAACATATTTCTGCAACCCAACAACCCCCTTCTGGTAAAATTACCAAA
>CM068957.1:123097655-123108323 GCA_035128595.1 Eptatretus atami
TTCTTTGGATGTTTTGCACCGCATTCAACAGCTCAGTTCATATTGGTAGCGCGTCTGGGTGCCCATGGTAGCGTTTGAGACCGGTCGCTTTAGATTGTTGACCTTGACACATAGTGCCGGATGAGTAACACGAACGATTTGACATATTCATCGTTTCTATGTTACCTCCATCAACAGATTAACAACATGGCAGGATAAAAGTCGAAAATGCTGAGTTGAACAAACGTCCTGAACTCATGGACTTAGTTAAGTAAAGCACGTTGTCTGGGACCCAGCCGTCGGTTTGCCGCCGAACGCTGCTGATTGTGACGTCATCGATTCCCTCTTTGAAAATTCTATCTATATTCGATTTTTTTAATCCGCTATCACCTGCGTAAATACATGGAACACATAATGTGAAGATTTTGGAAGTATGAAGAGAATATGTTCGGAGAAAAGTGTGTTAGAAGTTCCAGGCTTACGCCCATTATATTAATATTATAATGATTATGATATTCGATTTTTTGAATCCGCTATCACCTGCGTAAATACATGGAACACATAATGTGAAGATTTCGGAAGTATGAAGAGAATATGTTCGGAGAAAAGTGTGTTAGAAGTTCCAGGCTTACGCCCATTATATTAATATTACGATTATATTAATATGAGGATTATGATTATGATATTCAATTTTTGGAATCCGCTATCACCTGCGTAAATACATGGAACACATAATGTGAAGATTTCGGAAGTATGAACAGAATATGTTTGGAGAAAAGTGTGTTAGAAGTTCCAAGCTTACGTCCATTATATTATGATTGACAAGAACTATTTAGTAACATGATTAAATAGCTTTTATATTCTGGTTTACTTTATATTTTAAAATATATAGTTCCAATAAGTGCCTGTTTTCTGTGGCTGGCTTGGATTTCATAATTGTTGAGAAAGTTGTTTGTGCTTCGAATTTTGCTCCACAAACAGATCTTATCTTGTCTTGCTGAAATTGTCTCATTGCTTCATTGTTTGCTTGAGTGTATAAAAGAGACACTCATTGAGCACTTAGTCAGAGAGGACTCCACCACTGATGGGGGGCCTCCCTCCAAATGTATGTTTTCAGTGATTCAACTCTGTTAAAATAAATTGGTAAAAGATCCTGTGAGTAAATATTCTTCGACAGATACTTAATCCTCAACACTTTATAAAAAGGCAAGTATCATATAAACAACCCACAATGAGCAATAAATAAGTGACTGCAAACAAAATGAAGAGACTCCGATCATATTTTCCCAACTCAAGTGCCTTGCCTCATCGCAGTTGAACACGAGAACCTGACGCCCGAGCAGAGCTCCCAAAGCCTTCACTGACTCGGTCTTGCCGGTACCTGCTGGTCCATATGGGTTCCCACCCAAACCCATACGCATTGCTTGGGTCAGCGTCAGGAAGCAGCGGTCAGTGAGTGGAGTATGAACAAGCTTCGGGGAATTGCCCTGGAAACAGGATGGTAGTAATCATTAAAAAAACAAAAACCCATGTGCTTTCATCCATATCTTGCACCTTTGTTCCCAAGTAGTGCAGAGTATAAAAAAGTAATGTTAAGCCTTTTCGGAAAATGCAATGTTTTATGCTTAGAATTATCTGTTTGATGTACGAGTAATATAGTACATAAAACACTGCAGATCAAAACAAATCAGAATGGAATTACTACTGAGACTGTACAGGTATGCAGATATGCAGAATATGTAGATAGAAGAGCAAAGCCCAGAAAGAAATCTGGTAATTATGCAGAAAAATGTGCTTGCACATAACTGTGCATCCCAACTTATCCCTATACAAGTATACCTCAACCTCTTTACTGCTTTTACCTCCTCTACCCAGCCTCGCAAACTTTTAAATATACAGTATTTTTTGGCATTTAAATCGATATGAAGTACAAGTCGAATTGGCTAATTTTCCCATTTTTCTTTCCTTCATTCCTGGATAAGTCCATTTGGAGTACAAGACGAAACAAAATCAACTAAGGTACTAAGCAAAACTGTCAGTGAGAACAACAGATGTGTTCATTCCTCCCTGACACTCAACTCGCATTGCTTGCTGTGGTACTTTCAGGGTCATGAATATTTAATGAGCTGTTTTGTGCATATTATTTGAACGACTTTGTGGACCTTTTGGATAAATTAGAAATGTAAATCATATAGCGGTACAATATTTAAAACAAGCTGCAGCATCATTATCAACACTTGCTCAGAGCACATTACATTTTGGCAGAGTTCACTCATGAACAACATAATAAACATTATGCCAATGCCGAACACATTTCTCACCGACACCGTATTTCCTGTGCACAACCATAGTCCCGCCATTTTCGTAAGCTAATTTTACAAATTCCAACTTAAAACGTATGACTTGCGTGACTTTGCGGGAGGCATTTTGAGATGACATATTAAGGATGGAAACATATGATTACGATTGAAAGGGATGGATCAAACGTAATTGATGAGTGTGTGATCGTTATTGATTGGATAATTTCACATGCATCAGTGACCAGATTGAGCAGATTAACATGCAAGTGCTCACCCAATCAGCAAACGTTCAGGACAATGATTTGATGAAGTGTTTTAAATCCACAATATTACACAATTTATTTCAGAAAGTATGACACTTTGCAATTTTTTTCATTTATGGAATTCAATGTCTGAAACCATAGATAAGTCGATTCTGAGTACAAGTCGAGACCTGGACTTCTGAGAAAAGAGGTATCGACTTATACACCAAAAATATGCTACGAATTACTCTAAGTAACAAAAACAATTTTCTTATTTCTGTTCTCGCTAATCTCATCCTCGACTGAATACACACAAAAAGAAGGCTGACAATGAGAAGAAGAGTAAACTCACCTGGTACTCGTAACTGTGGACAAACTCAGCATCGACCATACGGGCAATACACGTGCCATCGGCTCGCTTGTAGAAGCGCAAGTTTCGTTGCCAGCACCAATGGTCAGTGGACCGAGCACCAGACTGCAAAAGTTCTCTCAGCAAAGACAGATGATGAACCAAGTCCAGTACTAGTGCTTTCAGTTTGAGGCCCAATGCCTCTAAAGAGCAGCAAACATGACCAAAAATCAATTCAATTAATTTCAGCACTTGCCTCAGAACACTGAATGAAAAATGTTGATAGAGAAGTCATCCTTAAAATAACATACTACGAGATGACTAGTGCTTTCAGTTTGAGGCCCAATGCCTCTAAAGAGCAGCAAACATGACCAAAAATCAATACAATTAATTTCAGCACTTGCCTCAGAACACTGGATGAAAAATGTTGATAGAGAAGTCATCCTTAAAATAACATACTACGAGATGACTGAACTGTGAGCAAGAGATTTTGCAAAATAAAAAATACATTTACTGCAAGTTAGATCATAACAGTGATGCAGACAGAACAACATCAAGGTTAAACACACCATCAGTGTAGGTGCCAGAATATGCACTGCTGGCAGTGTAAGACTCCAGCTTGGATTGCAACTGTCCTTGAAGTCGAGACAGCATGCCTGCAGGTAAGGCATGTTCTACCTGCTCTGTAAAGCGAATCTCCTCGGCAAGACACAATATCTGATTGACACGGGAGGCATTAGTGAAGACAGAATTGATAAGCATCCTAAAGCTGAATGACCATGATAGATCAGAAGTCAAGCAAAATTAAGTAATTTATATCTCAAAATTATCAACTTAGCCTAAACTATTTGCAGACTCATGCGATTTACTTCTTTTTTAGAAACCACCAAGATGGGTTCCAGAGAGATGAAAGACAATGACTTTCAGGAAGATAACTCCAAGCAGTACTTATATGCACAAAATATCTTTGAATGGCACACAAGTGAAACAAACATTCAAGGTTAACAGGTGACATTATACCACTCCCCAAAACGGAAAATGTTCCAATGGGAAGTTAAAGGTTCCAATTCGTCGTTATGGTTGTACAGCACTAGACACCCTTAAAAATTATGACTGAAATGAGTATTACAGATTTATTGCTAATGTGATTTAACATGACGAGTCAAATTTTTATTAGAATGAAGATACAATTGGATTTTCTTCTTCCCAAATATGTTACTTCTACCTCAACATTATCCTATTTCCCATCCTCTCCTTAAAAAAGATTAAACATCAAGACAAAAAAAACCTTTATCTCACCACACGATCTCAATGATCTCATTTCTACTTGTGTTTCTTCCCATTTGTTCTCCCGGTTCTACATTTCCCTCCCCCTGTCCTCCATTTTATCTTCATCTCCAAACTGAATCTTCATTAAATATACATGCTTCTTCTTCCTTTAAAAGCATTTAAAATCATTATTAAAATGCATTTCAACCCTCATATATATATATATATATTTTTTATATATATATTATATATATAATATATATATGTTATAATCCTTTAGATTTGCTACACATTCTTCTTCTTCACCAAAATATATTTCGCTCTTCCTCACAAGAATTTTACAAAACTGGTTGTCAGTCCACCAGCCATTCCTGTGCATGTACAGCTTCCCGTTTATCTGTGCTTTCAAAAAAAATTTTATCTCCCTCCTCTTGATTGATCTTTATCTCCTTGTCAAAGTTGGGAATTTGTAATCAGAATAAACATCTACCCCCACCTCACCCTCTTGAGCTTCACCCCCCCCCCCTTCCCCCTTCTGCATCCCTACTCACCTCACACCACTCCCTAATGCTTCCCCCTAACCACACCACTCCTTCTCAAACCTTCCCCCGCACCCCACACACAATCCTTCCCCACTCCACCACACCACCACACACACACACACACACACACACACACACACACACACACACACACACACACACACACACACACCACTCAATCCCCAGCTCCCAACACACACTCAATCCTTCCACTGCACCACACACACTCAATCCTTCCCCCGCACCCTACAACAATCAATCCTCCCTCTGCACACAAACCTTCCCCCCATCCTGCACCCTCCAATGCCCCCACCCCACATCTCTAACTGTGCGGACCTCAAACATCTGAAGACTCCTATCCAACCTGACAGATCTCTTAATCCAGGCCGTTGCCGATAAACCAAACATCATCTGTTTGATATAATTATTCCTCCTACAGGAGGTCCCTGACTCCTTAGTGTCTCTCCCCGGTTATTGTCTTCTCCAATTTTATAGGCTTCAACCACACACCAGGGGCGGAGTTACACTTTACATCAAGAACTCAATTTCTCACTGCCCTTGCACTGATCTTACACCTCTCAACCCCCAGGAATAGCTCTGGGTGTGACTTCTCCTCTGCTTCCACCTCTTATTTGTCTGTGTGTTGTACCGTCCTCAAAACAATGACAACTCCATCTGCATCTCTCTCGCAGCCAACATGGACAAACTTTTGACCACTCATCCCAACTCTCTCTTCCTCTGTGGTGATTTCAATGGTCACCATGTAACTTGGCTGGGTATTGGTTCCGCTCTTACCAGTCATGGCGCTTCAGCAAAGGACTTCTGTGAGTCCATGGGACTGACTAAATCTGTGAAATTTCCAACCATGATTTCTCCTCATGGCAAATCCGCACGTCTGAACTTGGTGATGACAAACTTCCTCACAAATGTCTCATGCTCTTCCTCTGCTCCATTTGGTTCATCGGATAATATGCTTGTAAAAACCAACATCTCTCTGGCTATTCTCAGAGAGCTACCTCAACGCCGGCGAGTCCAGCAAATTCTCTCAGGCAGATTGGCAGGGACTACAATCAGCCACCTCTCTTCAGGACTGGTCTCCCATATCTACTGCCACTGATGTTAACTCAGCTGGGGAATTCTTCCACAAAAACCTGCTCTCTCTCATGCACAGATTCATCCCACATAGTCTTCAATTATCCCACACTTCTTCCCACCCATGGTACGCTGAATCCTGTGGCGTGGCAGTTGCTCTGAAACAACTTGAGTTCTCTTCCTGGAAAGCAAATTCGACCGAAAGATATCTCAGTGCATTCTAAAAAATCTGCAACAAGTGAGTGTCCCCTCTCAGGAGAGCCAGAAAATAACATCAGTCCAACCTAAAGACTGAACTTTCAAACCTGTCTCCCTCCTCTAAAACTTGGTGGAGCCTTGTTAAATCTATCTCTGGTGTATGTTCCCCTTCTATCCATTCCCTCTCTTCGAATAACACCACAGTTGGCTCTGCTCGTGAGAAGGCTGAATGCCTCGCTTCTGTGTTTGCTTCCAAATCTTGTGTTCCCAACCCCTCAATCCTGGTACCCACCCTTCCCTGTCATTCCCAACTGTTCCTGCACCATGCGTCTTTTGCTCCTGAGAAGGTGGAGAAGGTTCTTTCAACCATCGACTTTGACTCTGTAACTGGACCGGACGGTATCAGCTCACGTGTCCTAAAAATCTGCTGTACTGGTCTTGCACATCCTCTCTCTCTCTCCGCCCTTTTCATCTTGTCATTTGTGCTCGGTCATATTCCATCTACTTGGAAATCAGCCAACATCATTGCATCACATAAACCAGAATGGCACTCTTCGACATCGCGACGTTGACCGATATGCCTATGCCCACATTATTACATCATTATAATGCTTGCACCAAGTTTGATTTAAATCCCGTCAGCTGTTCTCAAGTATCACGTTTTTACCTGACATGACCTCTGACCTCTTCATGCCAAAATCGAATCAGTTCATCTTTACATCATGATATTTACTTGTATCAAGTTTGAAAATTCATTCACTGGTTCACAAATTAGCGTGGTAACAGAATTTTTTCCGAACATGACCTCTGACATTTGAACTTTGACCTCAACTCCGAAATCGAATCAGTTCATTTTTGCATCATTGTGCATACTTGTACCAAGTTTGACTTGGATCCCTTCAGCCATTCTTAAGTTATCGCAGTAACAAAAACCGATCACGGACAGATGGACGCACGGACAACCCGAAAACATAATGCCACTGGCGACTTCATTGGAGAAGGCAAAAACTGCAAGACAAAAAGGGCAAAAACAGACCACCGAACTCAAGACCTGTCAGCTTACTTCCAATCATCAACAAAGTAAAGGAATCCATCATCACAGTTGATATGAAATTCTTTCTTTTCTCTAACCTCATCTCAGATCACCAATTTGGATTCAGATCAGGTCACTCACTCTCCCTTGGATGTGCTATTTCTACTTACCCAATAATGGATGGAGGCCCTCAATGTAAGAGATGAGATCATCAGAGCCGTCTCTCTGGAAATATCTCGTGCTTTTGATACAGTCTGACATTCTGCTTTGCTATCCCAACTATCTGCCTAAACATCTTGTAGAGCAGAAGCAGCTTGAAGAGCACGGCAATCCCATTGGTTAATTATTTCTGTTGCGCTCAATGAAGTTACACTTTTTGGACATTCCTTAATCTTTTCTTCACTCAATTGAATTGTCTGAACAGTAGAGAAAGTTAAGTTGAATGCTTTACTTAAATAAGTACACTTAGTTGTTAAAAAAATCAGAAAAAAAAATATTTATTTTTTTTTTTAATTGCTCATTTGTTCAGATTTTCAGATTTCATTTCAGGTTTTGACACATTAATCCACGAGATCCGATTCTCAAATGCGATACAATATCTTCTTATATACTTTAATTAGTCTGTAAGAGTCGATCATGTTTCCAAGGCAAGGCATGTTTGAATAGGCCGAATCAATATGGTAGCTCAGACCCCTGCAAGGCGAAGTTGGGCTGACCAAGGATAAGCCTTTCATGGAGGTAAGCCGTAAATTATCTTTCAAAAGGGTGTTTAAAAATTAACCCAAACACCCAATTTTCATCTGTGCACTTCCTTGGAGTTCTCTTAGTATGCAAGCAAAGTTTGGGCCCCTTGGTGTCATGGTTTTTGAGTTATGCAGGAGCCGCGCGCACACACACACCACACCACAACACACACACACACACACACACACACACCACACACCACAACACACACACTTATTATCGAAGTGAATGAACTGGCTTTTCAGCATTTAGATCTTTACTAGACTTCAGGACTATATTTTCAGAAACGAAGGTGAGACTTTTGCAAATGTCAAACCAAAAAAAAAAATCACCCCAAAAAATACTATCAGGGCAGTCATGTCGGCCAATCAGCCCAGGCACACCAATCCAGATCGAGGGCCTAATCGCACCTTCACCTTGCTCAGTTTGGTTTGTCCGAAGTCAATCGAGCGACACGTCAGATTCCTCTTCCTGCCAAGCCACTCAAAATGGTGACAGAGAGGGAGGCGGTTAGTCGTACTCAAATAGGGAGGGGGATTAAATGAGAATGCTATCCGTCCAGCCAAATCTGTCCTTTATAGGACTTATAAACCGAACGGTTTCTTGTTCGTGGTGATTCGAGAAACTCACAGACCCAATTCAATGATGTATGCATTTAAGAAAAGGGGAAGGGGGGACAGAGAACATGTGGATTCCTCTTTCCACCTAACCACTCAAAACAGCGATTTATAGCAGTTCATCACACTCGATGGGGGAGGGGGGTTGGGTATCGATTGAGTTTTTTGAGTCAGCACAATCACAAAACCATTCGGTTTTATAAGTCCAATAAAGGACAAATTTGGTGGGATGGATAGCATTCAAGATGAAACCCTCTGCCCCATCGAGAGTAACAAACCCCTCTAAGTCGCCATTTTGAGTGGCTCAGCGGGAGGAGAACACGGCGTTTCGCTCAATCCACCTCGGACAAACCAAATTGAGCGAGGTAAAGGTGTGATTAGGTTTTCGATCCGACTCAGTGCATCTGAGCCAATTGGCCGACATGAATGCCGTAAGAATAACATGAATGCCGTACATTCAAAACAGGAAAAGCAGCAACATCTATCTATAATTCCAGCAATCTGTGTGTGTGTCTGTGTGTGTGTGTGTGTGTGTGTGTGTGTGTGTGTGTGTGTGTGTGTGTGTGTCTGTGTGTGTGTCTGTGTGTGTGTCTGTGTGTGTGTGTCTGTGTGTGTTCTGTGACCGCTGTTTCTCGACACACACTGGTCCGATCTAATTGAAACTTGCCAGGTATATTGCTGGGGACCTGAGGATGTGCCTTTTCAAGGTTTGATATTATCGGACAAGTGCTTCCCAAGTTATGGCCATTTATTTACCAAACCAATGGCAAGACACGTTGTTGCGTGGGCGTGGCGCGATGGGGAAGGGAAGCACAGCGGCGTTCCCCATTACGGGTTACAACGTACGGGCTTCCGGATAGTGATGACTTCGTGTATTCTAATAATTTCTCGATTTCTTATGCGCATTTATAGATAACACAATGGCCCAAGTTATGATCGTTTTCATATTAGACGGTGTATAAATTTGGTAACATCAGAGTGCTGTATGCTCCGAACCAGGAAGTAAATTTTTTTCTCTCTCTTCACTTCTCTTTTTGTTTTTCCTTGCCACGACATTACAAAAAGGTAAAATACGTTGGCGCTAATTGACTAATTGGGTATTAAAACTAAATTGCGAATAATCGTAACTGCGAATAATATCGAACTTCCGGGCCACGCACGTACGGGCACGTGAGAGCGAAGAAACGGCCTGTGTGGTTATATTATTATTATTATTTTTTTTTTTTTTTTACGGGCACGTACTAGTGATTTACAATAAGGAGCACATGACAAGTGAAATCTATCATGGTGGTTTTCCGTTCCTGTCTGCTCGCTCCTGCTGGTTCCTACCATCCCGCCCATTCGCCTGCTGACTCCGCCTTCTTCACCGCCTCGTCGCTGGTCCACCCACCCACGATCCTATCTGCCACTACGTCCACTCGTTTTTGACTCCACCTTTCTCACACCCACTGGCTTCTGACTCCACCCAAAGTCCTTCCTTCATGCCTGACGGTCACGCCCCATTCTCTGGATCGACGCTGAGCTGCACGAAGTGCCTCGAAGCAGGAGACGACGCGCCATTTGTCAGGGAGGTATCACCAGCGGAGCATCCACAAAACATACTGGTGGGCGGTCAGTCAATTGTGCAAGGTATTGGAGAGACCGTTAGCCTCATCTCCTCTCCTTTTTCTTCTCCTTAACTCCTCTTCATCAGGGTGGTGTGTGTGTGTGTGTGTGTGTGTGTGTGTGTGTGTGTGTCATGGCGCCGTGTCGCTGGCGTTAAGTTAAGACTGTAGAAGAATTACATCAGGATAACTCTGCTCTGTGTCTGCTTTTGTATGTTGTTTTTTTTTGTCGCACCACACTTTTCTTCCAATCTCTGCTTACACACAACAATAAACTACATTCACTGTGCCACATATTTTTCCTCGCCTGCCTGCAATAAATCCTTTGTAGAAATGTTCTCAGCTCGTTTTTGGCTTTTCTTTCATTGATCCAGCATGGTCCGTATCCTAACCTAGCCGGGACTTTATTCCCAATGATCTGTTCCTTTTAGCGGGTACGTCCTTGGCAGTGTCACTCGGTTGCATCTGATCCGGTATGGTGATCCGGTTCGGACAAGGCGTACCGAGGGCATGTCCCCCGGTAATTAGATCATGTGATTATTTTTAAGGTAACCGGATAAACTAGACGGAGGACCCTAAGCCACGTGGTTGAGTTATTGGCATTCATGGTCGGTTAGCGACCCGCCGCGTCACGGAATTATCCGTGTGCGATAGCCTGCAATTTTGGGGAGTCTGGTGGGAACCCCAAATAGCTCCCCC
>CM068957.1:123146643-123164912 GCA_035128595.1 Eptatretus atami
TGGGAAACGTGCCTTCTTTACCTCTAAGTTAGCAAAGCCCCAAAATGTTTCAAGGCCAGGTCCCATATTGTTGTGGGGCCTATATATTGCATCCTTTGTCAGGGAAAAGAGAGAACAAATCAATACAGGCAAAAGCGCGCGACGAAGAAAAGGAGCCTCTAACCTAGCGTGCTCAACAATTAGGCACCAAGAGGGGCTGCAGGCAAAAGCCGCTAAAAGACCAAACCAACAACACAAAACCTGCACTGCTTTCAAATTCAAGACCGCGATTGTGTTTGCGCATAGAGGTTAAAATTACCCATGGGGTCGCTGCTACAAGGAGTCCATACCGGATTTAGGGCAAGGCCAAGCAAAAACACCTAATGCAGAGGCAAACAAAGGAGACCTCCAACTACTCAAAGCTACACATTATTTGTGCAAACAGTCAAGGATTTCTTTATTAATAGACAACAGAAATCTACAGACTGAAAACGACTTAATTGGACATGTTTCATGAAATCAAATCCAAAGCAACACACGGATAGCAATCAATCTTCAAAAAGTGGTTTTTTCAAGACAAGACTGTGAAAACATTTCCAAACTATGCTTTCTAAACCCCGTATATGCGTGCCAAGGAGCCTTGTGTATTGTTAACGACATCTTCCACTGAAGTTGCTGGTTGAAGAAAAGAAATTGTGGCAAGAAAAACATGCACTTGCTCTCAGGGATAACATTTCCGTACACAGATTTGTGCAAGTGGCGGCAGGAACGATGCTCAAACATAACTGGCCATGTTGACTTTGATGATAAGGATGGATGATAAAGACTCCAGATCTGAAACTGAGGGAAGGACTGATCTGCTGAGAGGATGGAAATAACTGCCACTATTTGTATTGATGTTTTTTGGAACAAGGTTCAAGATGACCAAGCCGAAGAGACAAATTGTGGCTATCTCGAGTCTTAAAAAAACAAATTTTTACTACATTTTGGGTCTGAATTAATAAATATTGCTTCCAAGACCAATGTGAACATGACATCATATAGTTTGTGTTGTTTTTTTACTGTGTAAATGGGTTTTTCAAATGTAACATACACCTGGTGTATTAATTGGTGTTTTGGGGCAGCGGTTTCGGTAACGTAACCGATACTACGATATCGTTGTGAAAAAAAATAGGATGTTGGGGGTCATAAGGCTTCATCCCAACCCTTTCTGCCCAATCCCTAGGTTCAGGTCATTGAAATCAAAAAAACAAAATAGATATCCCACCTATGGCCCCACGGTCTAAAGGGGCCAACCACAGTCGCGCGTTCGCCGAAAAACCGGAATTTCAGTCGTAAGCTCCGGACCAACTCCGGAAACCTGCTACGGGCGGTTGCCTTAAAGCACCATAAACTGTCAATATTCTGTCCACGCGGTACAGGGTTAATCCCGAATCTCGATATACCTAATTATCCGCGCAGACAAGAAGTACCGAGAATTTATTACCTCGACGGAACTCGTACAGAAACGAGCCGCTAAGCGCGCTCGTTCCGTGTGCGATGCCGAGCGGGTTTTAATTCGCCAAGTTCCGTCGGACCAAATGACCACTTTTATTTGGCTTTAATAGCGGCTAATTTCCCGAACGCGCTGTGGAAGTAAATGGGAGGAAATGACGCAACGAGCAGATTGACATTCAAACAAAGGGGGCATTTTATTTATACACAGGCAATCAAGGGGGGGAAGGACATGACACAAGCAAAGCCTACAGCCGATGTCTGTTTATTATGTACAGGCACGCACTTAACCAACAATTCTACTTAAGAAGACAAGGCGCCACAGAACACTTTCATACAAAACCCCAGAAAAGAAACGGCCTCGTGAGCCTTTATTCCAACTCGGAGCCTGGATGACCGAAGGCTCACAAAGGCCGGGCAGGTTACCTGACCGCCCTCTGTACGGCTCGAAGGTCTTCGGGTCGGTGACCCCTGGTGTCTCTGCTTGGCCCTCGTGGTCGCAACGTGCCAGTCGCTGAGCGGCCGGGCGGCTTGTAGCAGCTTGGCCGAGCGCTTACTCGGTTCTCCCTCGGTCGTCCGGCTTCACCGCGGCCTGGTCGGTCGGGCCTGGCCGGCGACGCGTTCGGAGGAGTGAACGGGTCTTTTCTCTTTTAGTTGATGCTCTTTGGGACCCGTTCACTACCTCACCAGCGCGCTCGTCCGTCTCAGCGCCGTTCACCCCGGACCACGACGCAGCTTGCTCGACTCCACGCAGCTGGCAGGACCGCTTGCGCCGCTTCCTCTCGCTGGTTCTCCGACGACCACCGACTCTCGTCTGGCGCTCTCTGACTTCTTCGCCCACCGACACCTTGCTGACTTTCTGCTACGTCGAGGCTCCGCCCTTTTATAGGTGGGGGCGAGCTGCCCCTTCAACTCTCACCTGAAGGTGGGGCTCCGCCCACTCTTCACTCTCGAACTCTCACCCTCGAAGCCTCGCTGGAAAACCCCAAGTCCGACGTCACTAGTTGGCTTCGGAGAAGCCCTGTTGATCCGTTTATGCAAATCGGCGCACAATGGCGCTGGTGCGCGAGGGAGTGTTGTTTATCGATGATGATGGCGTTTTTGTAGGAGATGATGGCGTTGCGATGTTTGTAGAGATGATGGCGTTGCGATGTTTGTAGGAGATGATGGCGTTGGCGATGTTTGTTAAAATAAAAGATAGAGAAAGAATAACGGCTACTCAAGATTCGCAGCCCGGCATACGAACAATTCCCTTTACACATCGGTGGGGATTCTAACCTGAAACACTTAACTTATCGAAATAACTGATCTTCGGGGAACCTGAATGGTGTTTTGTGAATTTCCAACACAGCAACAATATATATATATATATATATATATAATATATATATATATATATATACATAATATACATATACATATACGTATATATTCACTTTTTGACCAGAACCCCCCAACCCTCCCTAGCTTCTTTTTCTACAGACCGTATATGCATCAGGCTTGTGGTTGATGGAGCTGTTGGTGCTGAGACAACCTTGATTGTAAAGGCCTTAACAAGAGGGCCAGCAAGGGAATCGATCATGCAGCCTGGAAAGCAGCCATTAGGTGAACCACGGTTAACACATGCAATATGGAACATGCCGTTAAAACGATGATGACGACGACGACACGACGACGACGCTGCTGCACCCCCAACTCCCCCCTCCTCCAACTGTGTGTTTTTTTAAACAGAAGGCCCTGAATATAAATATTTAGTTGTACTGTTAAGGGGCATCCACTCAATAATGTATTGTGTTCCCTGCTATGGTGTGTTTTTCTGTCAAAAGTGTGTTGGAATATCATCCAAACAAGTTGAAATGTGTGGGTGTAATGAATCTCACCTCCACCTGGTCTGTACAGGCCACCTTGTTTGTAGCGGCACTTTCTCCCCCTGAAGAGATTTTACCAATACAATATACTGGCAACTGGGATCGAACTCCACGCTGTGGATTCCTGCAAAGCACATATGCATAAATACCACTTTCTATAAAAGTATGGAAAAAAAATATCAGTTGGATTCTTGGAATAAGAAGCACATTCGATTCTGATATACCATGCTCTGTCACCAAAGCATCAGTGATGCCAAAAAGTTTCTTTGGCAAGGGTTATGCTTGGTGGTTTGCCATTGCCTTCCCAGCAGTAGTTAGAGCAGGAATTGTAACTTGTTCATGATTGCCAGTGATAGCTCGCCAACTCTTCACGAAGACACTGTGGGATCTTTAGCATCCAATAAGAATCAGCCATATGGGATGCCCAGTTTAACATCTATCGAGGGACGGCACACACATTACTAACACACTGCCTGCGAAACACCAGGATGACAGTTTATAGGTTGGTTGGGATTTGAACCCAGGCTTGACAAGCTTTAGAGGGCGAGTGTGCGTAACTTTTGGCCATCCTGCCAGCCCAAGAAGTGCATGGACAATGCAAATTATATTGTTGGTGAATAAACTGAGAGGGGAAAAAAAAAAAAGAATGTGCAGGTGCTCACACATGATCCACCCAAACATACTTCAATGTGATTTTTTATTGCCAAAATGAGGAATGTATCATATTTATAAAGGTTCATGGAAAGACCTCAGCATTACCCAAATGTCATCAAGGCATGATATGCACATGGACACTTCATAGGCTATGATTTATTTCATTTCCACGAGAACCTTCCTATTTGCTATCAAGGTGCCATACACAGCTGAAGTACAACTGGGGTGTATTGCCCATTTAATGTTGCATCAGCTGGTTCTTCTCATTACATTGCTGCATAAAAAAATCATTGTGGTCGAAATTTCAAAAAATGTTACAATCACAGAAGAGTAATTTTTTTTGTTGAATAATACAGCGCTGGCTGTGTTTCCTTTGAGACACATGCAATTGTAATCACAGAAATAAATATTTACCTGTGACGTTGAAAGTGTTCGTTCTGCTAGAGAGAACAAACGATATAGAAGACTCAGCAAGTGGACAATTATTTTCACTAGGTTATAATGAAAGCTAAAATGGCCAAAACAAAACGAAATACAAATCATTATCAAGAACCACCAAATTATAAGATAATTATTTATTTATTTTATGTTATACCTTGTCGAAGCTTGTATGAGAGCTAACACACAACTCACCAGCAAGGGGGGATGAGACAAGAGGGGCGGGAGTGGGAAGGACAAAACAGCTGGGGAACAGAGACATTAGGAGATCTGTGGAAGGGAGAGGGATCGGTGGGGAACTGGGGAATACAAGATGGACATTACAGGACTTTCAGGGAGGAAAGCAGGGATTTGAAGGAGGTGGCTTTGGGTGATTATCAGGGGTAGAAATTTTAAACGAGACATCTGTGATCACAAAGCGATCGCCAAGGTAAGCTCCCCTGGCAACCCGTGATCATGGTTATATTTTGTTCAGACCGCAACATGACCTTGACCTTAATCTTCAACATTTTGGATTAGAGTGTCGATGAAGAAAATGCGTCCCCATGTACAATCTATCCATTAAACCTCAACATCGTGAAATCAAAGGACAATTATTCAAGTTATGATGAAGAAGGTATTTTTGTTAATAGGTCACAATATGAAAGAGTGTAGGTCAAGGACATGAATCAGATATCAGGTGCACAACTTCAGTGAAGGTTCACTATTATGCTGCAAGAATATCTTGGAAGACCAAGCGGTCTTTGAGATTTCAAATTGGCAAAGTTGAGTGAGCAATCATAATATTTTTTTTTACAGTGTTGTTTTTTTTTTCCAAACTGCCATTTGACCTCGACCTTTAACCTGGAGAACATGATGAAAATTAAGCGTAAATGCACCTTCCTCTAGGAGTCTAGGCTATCCAGAGAGAGCACTTTCATTCCAATCGGACAAAACCTTTAGTTGTTATGGTGAAAATGTTTAAATGTTTATTAGGTTATTGACCTTTAATTAGGTCAAGTCAAAAAAGTCCAGCCACGCATACTTTTTATTTTTGCATTATTGATTGCAAAATTTCATTCCGAAAGTCCCCGCCGGATACCAAGATTCAGCTCGGACATTAGCAGAAAAAAGGGAGAAAATTCGAAATGGTGGTTTAGTACTCCTCAGGGTGTAAGAAACTCTGAGTCACCAATAAAAATATATATAATATATTGGGGGCAAGAATTGCAAAACAAACCCGATAACACGGTATAAACCTTCCCTATCATACAGTTATAAGAGGAGGATTAAATACACCAATTGTATGTATTTTACAGTCAACACAGCTTAGTCATACTTCACCAAATTTTACTAGCATTCAGGTCTTGGGCATAAAATAAAACCCTCTTCCTCCCCCCCCCCCCATGAGGGTAGCTAGACGTCTTTACAATTATCACCTTGTACACGTGGCATAGTGCAAGTGTTTAACACGGACCGCTGCCAATGGGAGGGGTATTGGCACCAATTTCATTTCCTTGGAGAGAGTGGGTATTTTAGTATGGAAAATGGTGGGTTTTTATGAACCCTCTGCCCCCATCCCCACCACACCCCTCTGCAGTGTTGCACACGGTAATAAAAAATTAACAACCGTTACACAATGTGAGCCCAAACAATGTGATCATTCAAAATACGAATTGGAAGTCAACTTCACAATTCAATACCACCACTGATAGAGCTTCCTGTTCCTTATCACCAGTTTAGGACCAAAACAAAGTATTCCTTCCATTTATTATCATCTGTACAAAGAACTATATTTTTCCCAGCTGACTGACCCTAAACTAGCTTATCAGTGCTGTGTTGATGGCAGGTCTCATTTGCTTTGGCTCAATTGTATGAAGAATAGTTTACGAAGCCAACGAATCCCAACACGACACAGATTTGTAACCAACATTAAATCCCAAGGTTAGAGTGAGGGTCGATCAAATGAAAGACACAAATTATTATAACTTTAAGGATGAGATCCATTACTTTTCATAATGTGGTAAACCTATATACTATACCAATACAGGATTAGAAATTTTTACAAATGAGTCCTGACTGATACGCTCCACCAGAAACAAAGGAAGGAACCAAATAAGAATATAGAACTGCTTTGGCCTCAAGAAACTGAAAGTTAGGAAAATCTCATTAAGGAATGGTTAAAGATGGATCGTTTCAGTATTCTTTAACAAGCCTTTTGAGGACACATCACTGAAATAAACTCTGCTCTTAAAGACATTAAAATAATGAGTAATTAATTACACTGGAGTTTTTACCTGCAGCTGATAAAAAAAAAATGATTGTTTGCTCCACCAAAAAAACTTTTTGATTAAATGCATAACTAATGGCCAACATACATTTGCAATAATATTTCTGCAGGGATTAGGGCCCACATATTTTTTTTTTATGGCAAGTTATGTAAATATGGCAGATTATTTTCAGCCTCCCAATGCCCCTTTCCCTTTCCCCTCCCCACCCCGTGTGCAAGCACCAGTTTGAACCTCCTCTTATGCTATGCTAAGCAAACTCAAATGTGGTCTCATATATTAAAAGCACATTGCCAGTACATCACTTTCCAACTGGGAAATAAATGGTTTAAACAAAGTACATATTTGTTTCCATAGAGAAATTGGCTTTGTAAGTTGGGAATCTTTTTTTAAAAGGAAAAAAATTAACACATTATATTCATTGAATAATGACACAACACCTTTCATTGATCAGGTTATACATGAACACCCTACATGCATATGCTATGAATGACAAAACTGTACTAAATAAAATAAACACAACTAAAATGTGTACGTGTATGCATTGTAGACACACACACACACACCACACACAACACACACACCAATCAAAGCACGCCCCAAAAACTCCAGTTTAACCTCACCGATACATAAAAATGGAAGGCCATTTACAGGATTTCCTCCTGAGATTATTTGTAAAAATGTTGGAAAGTAGTTCTACAGAAACCAGTTTCCTCAAGTGTTGCCAACAAAAACATTACCGACTGATTACTTGTTTTTAACTCTCAGACTTAAAAATAACATTCCTATTATTACTTTATTTAGAGTTATTAACACAAACTATATCCTGTGATAAAAGTACAATTTTAAATGGTGCACTAAATTGTAAGGACACAAAAATAAAGTACGGTAACTCATCTGTACAACAACAAATTCGAATTAGCAGAGTGCACGCACAAACTAGAATTGTTCTTATACATACACGTCCTCTTACAAGGACCTTCAACACAGGAGGAGGCCATTAGGCACATCAAGCCCATGCAATGGTGCCGACATATACTGGTTTGTTCATTCTCTATTCCTTTAAATGTGAGCGTCAAGCAAGGAAGAACGGCACGTATCATTTTAAAGTCTATACGAGGTCCGTCTAAAAAGTAACGGGACTGACTTCACAGAAATTTTATTCCAAAAAATATATTGAAATCACAGCTTGTCCCCTTCAAAATAGTTTCCCTCCAGTCTTCCACACACTTGTACATCCTCTTCTCCACACTTCGATGCACCCCCAGAAGGCTTCTTCTGGAATCCACCGAGCTCCGTCATCATGGCCCTTTTGATGACCTCCACATCAGAATTCGGTCCCCTTGATCACCCTTGAACTTGGGGTTAGTGAAAAATACAAGGGGCCAAGTCTGGCGAATACAGGGGTTGCCTCCAGAATTGGCACGTTCCTCTCTGCCAGAAAACTGTCGGATGCTCAGGGCACTGTGAGCAGGGAGGTTGTCATGGTGGAGCACCCAGGCATTGTTCTCCCACAGATCTCTCCTCTTGTCCCGGACTGATCTCATTAGGCGCCGGAGGAATCTCCTTGTATACGTATTGATTCACTGTTTGAACCCTGTGGTAGAAACTCGAAGTGGACGATGCCCTTGATGTCAAAAAAACGCGATGAGCATCACCTTGATCTTTGACTTCGACATCCTTGCTTTCTTTCGGCTTGGTGATGCCGGACTTTTCCACTGACGACTCTGCCATTGGTGTCTGGATCGTATTCCGAATATCGACCATCATCGCCAGTAATGACACTCCCGAGTAGGTCTGGATCGTCCTTGAGGCGCTGATAATGTCTTGACAGACAGTGGACTTCTTGCTGTTTCTGGTCCTCGGACAACAGCTTAGGGACCATCTTTGCGCACCACCTTGCGCATTTCGAGATTTTCAGTGATGATGCTCCAGACATTGTCCTGTTGATGGATAGTTCCTCAGCAATCAATCGCCACCATGAGTCGACGATGTGCACGCACCATTTGCTTCACACGCTCGATGTTGTCCGCCATCTTGCTCGTTGAAGGTCTTCCAGACCGTGGATCGTCTTCAACCTCCTCCCGTCCCCTTCTGAACCTCTTGTTGCATTCAAATGCACGTGTACATGACATTGTTTTCTCCGCCATAGACATGCTGCAGCATTTGCGAAGATTCGGAAGGTGTTTTGCCAAGCTTGGCAAGAAACTTCAGATTGGCTCTCTGATCACGACTCATAGCACGACGACTCAAACAAGACAATGTGTAAAGCACACAATGAGTGCAGTCAACCATCACCAATAATATATAATGCTGGAATGTTGCAAAAGACTGTGACGCAACCCATTCATTCAAGTTGTGTAAGTGGAGCACACAGCAGGTTCAGTCCCGTTACTTTTTAGACGGACCTCGTATTATGTCTCGCCCGGTTAAAACCACCCACCACCCAGTTCAGAGTGGATGCTTTAACCACGACACCACCGAGTCTGCTCACTTTTTAAGACATTGGTTGTGTGCACTCTCGCATTTTTATGTGTACTAACTGGCAGAAGGCCTGTTCACTTTATAATGGTTAAGACGACTTCATATTTTGTGAATCACGTCTTTTTTGACAACAGTAACAACGAAGCAATTTCTCTGACCTGCAAAGAGTTTTTTTCAGGTGGGCCTGGATGACTGCAGGCTTTGTAGATTGTCCCAAAATTTCTAATAGGTCTTCATCTCCAAGGAAGTAAAAGCGAGCAAAGGCCATTCGCTTTTCCTGAATCAAAACAAAAATCAGACAACACACATAGCATGAGAAATAATAAGTGCTGCTGAAACAAATACCAATATCTAAAATACAACATAAAATCCATTAACTTCTTGTTCTCATGTTCTGAGAGACACAGGATGACAGTTTGTAACTGGCTACCCCTGATGTCTGCCATAGTTTCGTGAATAGTCACCAAACTTTGACACAATTAACAATTTAATACAATTCTGCTTCCAGTACCTAAAATTATGACCAACCTTTATTCCATTTGACGAGTCGAAAGCCGTCTTTTTGGCAAAATAACAAGCTGGACGGATTTGCATGCCAAAGCATTCCGGTGGGGTTGCTTCAAGCCCAACTGTTCACAGGGTTGTTGCTGCTGCTATCACCATCTCATACCAGATTATTATTATTATTGTGTTTTTTGGGCCTTCCCATCTGATCAAATGCCATTCCATCCATCACCAATTCTGATGGAGATATCAAAGAGTAATTAATATTTTTCAACTGGATGCTGATCTCTTCCTTCTGCTCCCCCTTTTATGATTTTACACCATGTTATGATTTCTTTGTTAATGAGTTAAATGTGACCGCAGCCGAATTGGCCTGCCGAATCAGAAAGCACGTCTTGCCATCTCAATTTACCTCCAAGTACTCATTTAATGCCTTCTGGCAAAGCTGCAGCTGATTCACATGATTGCAGTGGTGTCCCTCTCACTCAGCACGAGACAGCAGCATCAGTAAACGTTGGATTTCGTCTCAACGATCTTGAGAATAGATCTTGGTTTTTTGGCAAAAGATAGGCAAGAGGGTGTCGTAGTTACCAAAGGGATTTAAAAAGGCACAACATTGCAAACCCTGAAAATGAAAGACTGAAATAGCAGAGTTGTAGTTCAGCAGTATTGCAAAACAACTTAAAACAGATGTTCATGTGAAAATTAACTCAGATTTTTCTACAGAGAAGTTTGCACGTGTGATATGTTAGGAACAACTTCTTTTAGAGGCAAAATGACATCTGCACATCAACTTCCATAACCAACTGTGTATCTTACATGGCATTATGTGATACATTCAATCACATTTTATGTTGAGAACAAATGAGACTTTAAATTTCCCAAAATTATTATTTCCATGACAACCAGGGAAGATCTCGTCCTTTACAGATGGAGGAAGAGGAAGCAGGACTCAAAGTACGTGTTTACTGCAGCAACCTTTGTAAAACACTTGGTGGGATGGCTGAGAGATTATGCACACTCACTCTCAGCCATCTACCTGGGTTTCAAATCTCAGCCCGAGATACAAATTGTCATCCTGGTGTCTCACAGGCATGTCTGACATCAATATGTGTGCAACCTTTCGGGAGGACGCAAAAACTGGAGCCCCCCATCTGCGCAGCATGAGCTGGTGGATGTCAAAGATTCCAGGAGTTCCTTGTGAAGAGGAGGCGAGTTATCACCAAGCACATGAATGCAAAGTACAAATTCCTGCCCGTAACCTAACAGGAGTGTTGCCATAAGCCGGCACAGCTGCGACTCAGGTCATGAATGTGACTCGCAGCTATGGTGCTGCATACAAAGAAGTTGTTAAAAACACAAACAAACGTCTTCCTCCTCAGAGAGGAAAGGAGGGGAGGAGATTGGGACCATACTCTGTGCAGAGCGTGTGCTGCCTTAAGCAGTCTCCTTGGCTATTGGCAGCAATCCTGGATGCGGTCGGCCACGTCCAACACAGTATACCACCAAGCTGGCACTCATTTTGCCGAACCTGGAAGGATGACAGGCGCGAGTTAACCCCACTGGTTAATTAATTCAACAGTGAGCAGGATTTGAACTCACGGACCCTAGATCAAAGCCCACCACCCTAACCATTAAGCAACACCAGGCACTCTTCCTCAGGGGGAGAGTGTTGGGTTAATTAGCTAGGGGTAAAGAGGGCCAGCGTAAAGACAAGGTAAATATAAGGGAACAGACAGGGCTTATGGAATAGGGTTTTGTGGGTGTTGGCTGGTTTTTTTATTTTGTTTCGCGGGGTTTTTTTGGTTTTGGTTTTTTTGTTTCGGTGGTTTTTGTTTTGGGGTTTGTTTTGTTTTGGTGTGTTTGGTGGAGTGGTTGTTTTGGTTGTTTTTTTGGGGTTTTTTATTGGGTTTTGTTTGTTTTTTGTTTTTTTTTTTTTTGTGGTTTGTTTTTGGGGGGTTTTTTGGGGGGGTTTTTTGTTTTTTGGGTTGTGGTTTTTTGTTTTGTGGTGCGTGTGTTCGTAAAAGAAACAGAATGATTAGAAAACACTGGGGTATGATTTGCACAGTGTGAGCCAGTATTTTCTAGTAACCACATTTTGTTTACAGGGTGGCCGAAAAGTCACTTTTACCACTCCACCAGTAAAACATTCGTTCTTAACTTTCTTTTGATATTGCTGCGGCTCGCTCGAAGCTGGCACGTCCGATGCAATAGCACCAACGTATAGCGATCCGAGACAGTTATTTCATTAGATTCGTTAAGTTAGCCCTTTACACGTCAGTGATCTCTCTTCCCTTTGGTTCAAGATGACCAAGCCGAAGAGACAAATTGTGGCTATCTCGAGTCTTTAAAACAACATTTTTACTACATTTTGGGGGTCTGAATTAATAAATATTGCTTCCAAGACCAATGTGAACATGACATCATATAGTTTGTGTTGTTTTTTACTGTGTAAATGGGTTTTTCAAATGTAACATACACCTGTGTATAACTTCGGTGTTTGGGGTCAGCGGGTTCTCGCGCTAACCGTACACGATATCGCTTGTGAAAAAAATAGGATGTTTGGGGGTCATAAGGCTTCATCCCAACCCTTCTTGCCCAATCCCTAGGTTCAGGTCATTGAAATCAAAAAAACAAAATAGATATCCACCCTATGGCCCCACGGTCTAAAGGCCCAACCACAGTCGCGCGTCCGCGCGAAAACCGGAATTTCAGTCGTAGCTCCGGACAACTCCGGAAACTGCTACGGCGGTGCCTTAAAGCACCATAAACTGTCAATATTCTGTCCACGCGGTACAGGGTTAATCGCGAATCTCGATATACCTAATTATCCGCGCAGACAAGAAGTACCGGAGAATTTATTACCTCGACGGAACTCGTACAGAAACGAGCCGCTAAGCTGCGCTCGTTCCGTGTGCGATGCGGTTTTAGCGGTTTTTAATTTCGCCAAGTTCCGTCGGACCAAATGACCACTTTTATTTGGCTTTAATAGCCGGCTAATTTCCCGAACGCGCTGTGGAAGTCAATGGGAGGAAATGACGCAACGAGCAGATTGACATTCAAACAAAGGGGGCATTTATTTATACACAGGCAATCAATGGGGGGAAGGGGACATGACACAAGCAAAGCCTACAGCCGATGTCTGTTTATTATGTACAGGCACGCACTTAACCAACAATTCTACTTAAGAAGACAAGGCGCCACAGAACACTTTCTACAAAAACCCCAGAAATAAAACGGGCCTCGTGAGCCTTTATTCCAACTCGGAGCCTGGATGACCGAAGGCTCACAAAGGCCGGGCAGGTTACCTGACCGCCCACGGCTCGAAGGTCTTCGGGTCGGTGACCCCTGGTGTCTCTGCTTGGCCCTCGTGTCGCAACGTGCCAGTCGCTGAGCGGCCGGGCGGCTTGAGCAGCTTGGCGAGCGGCTTACTCGGTTCCCCTCGGTCGTCCGGCCTTCACCGCGGCCTGGTCGGTCGGGCCTGGCCGGCGACGCGTTCGGAGGAGTGAACGGGCGTTCTGTTCTCTTTTAGTTGTGCTCTTTGGGACCCGTTCACTACCTCAGCGGTCGTCGTCGTCTCAGGCGCGTTCACCCGGACCACGACGCAGCTTGCTCGACTCCACCGCAGCTGGCAGGACCGCTGGCGCGCGCTCCTCTCCGGCTGTTTCTCGCGACCTCCGACTCTCGTCTGGCGCTCTCTGACTTCTTCGCCACCGACACCTTGCTGACTTCTGCTACGTCGAGCTCCGCCCTTTTATAGGTGGGGGCGAGCTGCCCCTTCAACTCTCACCTGAGGTTGGGGCTCCGCCCACTCTTCACCTCCGAACTCTCACCCCTCGAAAGCCTCGCTGGAAACCCCAAGTCCGACGTCACTAGTTGGCTTCGGAGAAGCCCTCGTTTTGATCCGTTTATGCAAATCGGCGCACAATGGCGGCTGGTGCGGAGGGAGTGTTGTTTATCGATGATGATGGCGTTTTTGTAGGAGATGATGGCGTTGCGATGTTTGTAGGAGATGATGGCGTTGCGAGTCTTGTAGAGGAGATCATGATGGCCGTTGCGATGTTTGTTAAAATAAAAGATAGAAGAATAAGGCTATCAAAAGATTCGCAGCCCGGCATACGAACAATTCCTTTACACATCGGTGGGGATTCTAACCTGAAACACTCTTTATCGAAATAACTGATCTTCGGGGAACCTGAATGGTGTTTTGTGAATTTAACAACAGCAACAATTATATAATATATTTATTATATAATATATTATATATATATATATATTCATTATAAGTATACATATACGTATATATTCACTTTTTGACCAGAACCCCCCAACCCTCCCTAGCTTTCTTGTACAGACCGTATATGCATCAGGCTTGTGGTTGATGGAGCTGTGGTGCTGAGACAACCTTTGAGTTAAAGGCCTAACAAGAGGGCCAGCAAGGGATCGATCATGCAGCCTGGAAAGCAGCCATTAGGTGAACCACGGTTAACACATGCAAATATGGAAATGGCCGTAAAACGATGATGACGACGACGACGACGACGACGACGCTGCTGCACCCCCAACTCCCCCTCCCTCCAACTGTGTGTTTTTTTTTAAACAGAAGGCCCTGAATATAAATATTTAGTTGTACTTGTTAAGGGGCATCCACTCAATAATGTATTGTGTTCCCTGCTATGGGTGTGTTTTCTGTCAAAAGTGTGTTGGAATATCATCCAAACAAGTTGAAATGTGTGGGTGTAATGAATCTCACCTCCACCTGGTCTGTGACAGGCACCTTGTTCTGTAGCGGCACTTTCTCCCCCTGAAGAGATTTTACCAATACAATATACTGGCAACTGGGATCGAACTCCACGCTGTGGATTCCTGCAAAGCACATATGCATAAATACTCACTTTCTATAAAAGTAGGAAAAAAATATCAGTTGGATTCTTGGGAATAAGAAGCACATTCCGATTCTGATATACCATGCTCTGTCACAAAGCATCAGTGATGCCAAAAAAGTTTCTTGGCAAGGGTTATGCTTGGTGGTTTGCCATTGCCTTCCCAGCAGTAGTTAGAGCAGGAATTTGTAACTTGTTCATGGTGCCAGTGATAGCTCGCCAACTCTTCACGAAGGACACTGTGGGATCTTTAGCATCCAATAACGAATGCCAGCCTATGGGATGCCCAGTTTAACATCTATCTGAGGGACGGCACACACATTACTGAACCACACTGCCTGCGAAACACCAGGATGACAGTTTATAGGTTGGTTGGGATTTGAACCCAGGCTTGACAGCTTAGAGGCGAGTGTGCGTAACTTTTGGCCATCCTGCCAGCCCAAGAAGTGCATGGACAATGCAAATTATATTGTTGGTGAATAAAGCTGAGAGGGGAAAAAAAAGAAAAGAATGTGCAGGTGCTCACACATGATTCACCACCAAAACTACTTCAATGTGAGTTTTTTATTGCCAAAATGAGGAATGTATCATATTTTAATAAAGGTTCATGGAAGACCTCAGCATTACCCAAATGTCATCAAGGCATGATATGCACATGGACACTTCATAGGGCTATGATTTATTTCATTTCCACGAGAACCTTCCTATTTGCTATCAAGGTGCCATACACAGCTGAAGTACAACTGGGGTGTATTGCCATTTAATGTTGCATCAGCTGGTTCTTCTCATTACATTGCTGCATAAAAAATGCATTGTGGTCGAAATTCAAAAATGTTACAATCACAGAAGAGTAATTTTTTTGTTGAATAATACAGCGCTGGCTGTGTTTCCTTTGAGACACATGCAATTGTAATCACAGAAATAAATATTTACCGTGACGTTGAAAGGTTCGTTCTGCTAAGAGAGAACAAACGATATAGAAGACTCAGCAAGTGGACAATTATTTTCACAAGGTTAATAATGAAAGCTAAAATGGCAAAACAAAACGAAATACAAAATCATTATCAAGAACCACCAAATTATAAGATAATTATTTATTTATTTATTTATTGTATACCTTGTCGAAGCTTGTATGAGAGCTAACACACAACTCACAGCAAGGGGGGCATGAGACAAGAGGGGCGGGAGTGGGAAGGACAAAACAGTGGGGAACAGAGACATTAGGAGATCTGTGGAAGGGAGAGGGATGGGGTGGGGAACATGGGGAATACAAGATGGACATTACAGGGACTTTCAGGGAGGAAAGCAGGGAATTTGAAGGAGGTGGGCTTTGGTGGATTATCAGGGGTAGAAATTTTAAACGAGACATCTGTGATCACAAAGCGATCGCCAAGGGTAAGCCTCCCCTGGCACCCGTGATCATGGTTATATTTTGTTCAGACCGCAACATGACCTTGACCTTAACCTTCAACATTTTGGATTAGAGTGTCGATGAAGAAAATGCGTCCCCATGTACAATCTATCCATAAAACTCAACATCGTGAAAATCAAAGGACAATTATTCAAGTTATGATGAAGAAGGTATTTTTTGTTAATTAGGTCACAATATGAAAGAAGTAGGTCAAGGACATGAATCAGATATCAGGTGCACAACTTCAGTGAAGGTTCACTATTATGCTGCAAGAATATCTTGGAAGACCAAGCGGTCTTTGAGATTCCAAATTGGCAAAGTTGAGTGAGCAATCATAATATTTTTTTTTACAAAGTGTTGTTTTTTTTTCCAAACTGCCATTTGACCTCGACCTTTAACCTGGAGAACATGATGAAAATTAAGCGTAAATGCACCTTCCTCTAGGAGTCTAGGCTATCCAGAGAGAGCACTTTCATTCCAATCGGACAAACTTTAGTTGTTATGGTGAAAATGTTTAAATGTTTATTAGGTTATGACCTTTAAATTAGGTCAAGGTCAAAAAAGTCAGCCACGCATACTTTTTATTTGCATTATTGATGCAAAATTTCATTCCGAAAGTCCCCGCCGGATCCAAGATTCAGCTCGGACATTAGCAGAAAAAAGGGAGAAAATTCGAAATGGTGGTTTAGTACTCCTCAGGGTGTAAGAAACTCTGAGTCACCAATAAAAAATATATATATATATTGGGGGCAAGAATTGCAAAAACAAACCCGATAACAGGTATAAACCTCTCCCTATCCTACAGTATAAGAGGAGGATTAAATACACCAATTGTATGTATTTTACAGTCAACACAGCTTAGTCATACTTCACCAAATTTTACTAGCATCAGGTCTTGGGCATAAAATAAACCCCTCTTCCTCCCCCCCCCCCCCCATGAGGGTAGCTAGACGTCTTACAATTATCACCTGTACACGTGGCATAGTGCAAGTGGTTTAACCACGGACCGCTGCCAATGGGAGGGGGTATTGGCACCACATTTCATTCCTGGAGAGAGTGGGTATTTTAAGTATGGAAAATGGTGGGTTTTATGAACCTCTGCCCCCATCCCCACCACACCCCTCTGCAGTGTGCACAGGTAATAAATTAATAACACCGTTACACAATGTGAGCCCAAACAATGTGATCATTCAAAATACGAATTGGAAGTCAAACTTCACAATTCAATACCACACTGATAGAGCTTCCTGTTCCATTATCACAGTTTAGACCAAACAAAGTATTCCTTCCATTTATTATCATCTGTACAAAGAACTATATTTTTCCCAGCTGACTGACCCTAAACTAGCTTATCAGTGCTGTGTTGATGGAGGTCTCATTTGCTTTGGCTCAATTGTATGAAGAATAGTTACGAAGCCAACGAATCCCAACACGACACAGATTTGTAACCAACATTAAATCCCAAGGTTAGAGTGAGGGTCGATCAAATTGAAAGACACAAATTATTATAACTTTAAGGATGAGATCCATTACTTTTCATAATGTGGTAAACCTATATATATACCAATACAGGATTAGAAATTTTACAAATGAGTCCTGACTGATACGCTCCACCAGAAACAAAGGAAGGAACCAATAAAGAATATAGAACTGCTTTGGCCTCAAGAAACTGAAGTAGGAAAATCTCATTAAGGAATGGTTAAGATGGATGGTTTCAGTATTCTTTAACAAGCCTTTTGAGGACACATCACTGAAATAAACTCTGACTTAAAGCACATTAAAATAATGAGTAATTAATTACACTGGAGTTTTTACCCTGCAGCTGATTAAAAAAAAAAATGATTGTTTGCTCCACAAAAAAACTTTTGGATTAAATGCATAACTAATGGCCAACATACATTTGCAATAATATTTCTGCAGGGATTTAGGGCCCACATATTTTTTTATGCAAGTTATGTAAATATGGCAGATTATTTTCAGCCTCCCAATGCCCCCTTTTCCCTTTCCCTCCCCAGCCCCTGGTGCAAGCACCAGTTTGAACCTCCTCTTATGCTATGCTAAGCAATTACTCAAATGTGGTCTCCATATATTAAAAGCACATTGCCAGTACATCACTTCCAACTGGGAAATAATGGGTTAAACAAAGTACATATTTGTTTCCAATAGAAATTGCTTTGTAAGTTGGGAATTCTTTTTTAAAAGGAAAAAAAATTAACACATTAATATCATGAATAATGACACAACACCTTTCATTGATCAGGTTATACATGAACACCCTCACATGCAT
>CM068957.1:123172264-123183863 GCA_035128595.1 Eptatretus atami
TCCAATGAGCTATTGAAAATATTGGTGAACATCTCATTTACCTGCTCCACCAACTCCTTCAATACTCTTGAATGCAATATCTTGTTTTTGCTTCCTAGCTGTTTCTTCACCTCTCCACTCCTACTTGAAACTCCTCCGAAAAGCCTTCCTCACCACATTAGATTCTCTCAGTTTACTGGTAATTCCACAGACTGCTTGTATAAATGTTGAAATGAAGCAAAATACCAATTTAATAAGCTTTCCATTTCACTTAACAATCTCCCTGTGCTATTCCTCAATGGGCTCACATTTGCATAACCTGTTGTTTACCCCTTATGTACTTAACCATAATGGCTCTGCAATGATAATGCAAGTCACGAATTCTAATGTGGAAAAAATCTTGGGGAACTGATGCTGAAATAATGCCAAGTATTATATACTCATCATCACTTTAACATCTGTGGTATCACTGGCTTAATGGAGAATTGGAACTGTCGTTCATGGCTGTATGTCCTTATAACGTCACAGTATTGTTTTCAAAAAAAAATGCTGAAAGAACTATGTCAATTTCATGAAAGTACCAGAGGTATTTATCCCTTTTACTCTGCACTGTGACGTGTTGACATGTACTTTAATGCCCTCCATAATTAAAAGGGTTTGCACACAATTAACGTACATGTTCACCTCCAAAATAACCTGATTTATAGAAAGCGAGCATTTGTATACTTGTATACGTATGCACAGTTTGATTATAGTGGCAAATTTGCTTTTGTAACGAAGGTAGCATCCCCTTCCACAATTGCCTCTGACACTGAAGGTGAATGGAGGTTATGTATTCACCCTTTTTGTTTGATTCGTTTGGTCTGTCTGTGAGCAGGATATCTCAAAAAGTTAATGGACATATTTGGATTAAACTTGGTGGACCGGTTGAGTGTGTGACAAGGACAAATTGATCTCTTTTGGTGAAACTCGGAATTTTTAAGTGTTCTTCACCACTGAGAGATAGGGCCAAAAAACGATTTATAGCACAATATCCACAGCTTGATGGGTATTGCTCTCCCCTCTGGGCTGGCATCCCTGCCTCACATTTGCTGAGCTTGACGCCATATAAATCAAGGCTGTCAAATTATTGGAATCTCCCGCAATGAAGCTGAGTATGAGCCAAAACTTCGCCATTGCAGACAGGTCGGTGGTCTGTCTTCTACCACCTCCTTTCTGGTCTTGGACCCTCTGCTCTTTCTGTGCTTGTGTCCCCCCAAGATTTCTGTAGGGCTTACGTGGTCCACCATCAACTCCCGTCTGGTGAACTACCACAATCCAGGATCACTGCTCATATCCACTCATTCCGTTCCTCTTTCCCACCTGTAAAACAACTTACACATTCTCTTCAACTCCATTCTCCCTCCAGGTCTTCAAGACAGCTTTGCACCACATCTCAGTTGTCTCCAATCCAAAACCATGATCTTTTCTTCCCTTGTTGACCCCAACCCAATCCTCTCCTCCCAAATATTGCAGTTTTCCCTCCTGAGAGTTTCCTTCTGTATCCATCTTGTCCAACCTATGCACTCTCTCCTGCCCCCCATTCCTCCTCACACCCATCGTTTGTCCAGGAGCTGCAGGCTTAAAGAGAACAGATGTGGCAAGTCTGCCTCGAACTTTGGCCTTCAACTCTGCTCTTGGTGTTTCCCCCTTCTCTCTGCTCTTCTTTTGTTCTGTTGTGTCCTGATCTGTCAGTGTAATAGTACTAGCTCTTCCACCCTTGACTAAGTATCCAAAATAATATCACTAAAAGTTATGGATGGATTTGGACAAACTTGGTGGATGATCTTGGTTAAGGTGACAAGACAAGCCGATTAGATTTTGGTTAAAGGTCCGGATGCAGATCTGGCCTATCGGTGGGATACAAAACGTAAACTCTTCGTCTGCGGGAGGTATGCACTCGACCAAAACCGTTCTAGTTTCTGCCTGTGATGTACAAATTACATTTGTGTAAGCATATTACACATTCATTGTGGTCGGGAACCAGCGAATGGGCCATTCAGTATTATAACACCATCGATGCAGTTCATATAACAAATTAATTTTGATTGGTTATTGAACTTCTTTTCACCTTGCTAGTTTGTTGCATATAATCCATGGAAATGTGATGTTAAACTTATTACTTTACTTACCACTTGAGGAATGTTACATCTCAAGGTAAACTACCATTATGTGGTCAAAATGTGTGATTTTCTGCCATTTTCTGTTCTATGGATTGGTCTGAGAGCACGGTACCAGTTGGCTCCTCGCATCATCATGGTGGGACTAAGGATTTCATGGCTTCTATTTCATAATTTGCATGCTTTTTTGGTGTGCTTTTTAAATTCCTTCTCTGACTAATGTATAATAAGGAGCATCTTTAATTTAATTAAATATATGACAGATCAAGATACTGATGATGAATCTAGCTGTTGGTCTCTTTACAGTTTATGCCTGTAATCAATGATGCAGAGAGTAAGAATAAGTTGCTAAGATCTGTGGGAGGCACCGGGTGTAGCTGCTCTTGCTGATCTAAGAAAGCGCTGGGAAGAGCTGCATGATCTCATGGAAGCACATCAGGAATTGTTCAAGAGCAGGTGAGTTGGATACATGGAGACAATGCAGCAAATTAGCAGGTCCTTTGTTTTTGGACTTCCATCCCATACAATGTTCGTGCTCACCTTGCAGATATCCACACTGAAGAGTGGAGTAGTGACGCGGCTGGCGACTTGGCAAGCTGATCTGGAGCGCTTTGTATCCCATTGGAGACAGTTCTCCCAGGAGATGCACTGTGGAAATTGAGGGTCCTGAAACCCATGGAGCATTGGAAATGGTACGAGGACATCAGACAGATTTCCAGGTGCTGCAGGCTGAAAGAGAACGGTTGTGGTAAGCACCCAAAACAAAGTAGTACCAGTGAAAATGCTCAGTGTTGACGATGACGTTTTTGGATGCATTATGTACAATGAGAGTCAATATTCAGAATCGGAACGTCTGAGTTTCAGTGTCGGAATGACGAATGTACTCATCTGTGTGTTTCAGTGCGACTGTGACATTTCCATTTGTGAAAGACATCTTTCAGATTTTGTCGAGGATGTAGCACCATGAACTGGAAGTCTGTGCACAGACCTGGAAACTTTATGAGGATTCCACCATGGCATAGATGAAATGGCAACTCAAGATTGGATCTCATTCAGGTTGAACTATTTTCTTCATTGTAAATCATTCAGGATGGGACATCAGCAGTTGTTGAAAGTAACGTTTTTTTTTAGTCATGAGAGGAAACCAAGCATTCCTAATCATGCTTTTAATATAAAGCTCCAGACTCATGGAAGCCTGACCGTATGGGGCTGAGAGATCTTGTATACGAACAGTATGGCAGAGGAAATCATGCAAATGAGGGATTGGATGAACGAGGCCAGACAAGCAGATAGGGACAAAACATGCAAAGCAAGCTTGTTCTTCTATGGCCTCATCTTGAAAAGAAAAAAAATAGACAAGCAGATAATTAGAATGAAAGGGGGAAAAAAGTGTTCAGAATGCTACCATATGTGGACGAAGTGTACGATCAGGAGGAGGGGGAGAGAGAGGTGGGAAGTGAAGGAGTGGAGAAAAGTCAAGAATAATGTGCAACTATGAACAAGATGAAAGAGTTTTGTGCCTGTTGGTGGAGGTTTGGAGGTGGGATGGGGGGGGGGGGGGGTTTCCAGAATAGGAAATCCATACTTATGTTTCGTAAAGTGTTATATTTACAGGGTGGCCTGGAAGTTTCTATCCCACCCCAGTAATGGAGTATGATGGAGTGTATACAGACACAATGACTGATTAATTATTGAAAGTATTGCACAATAAAACCTGTGTATTAAAAGAGTTTAAGGACAAATGCTTTACTGTGGAGGAGTAAAGTGACTTTCAGGCCACCCTGTACCTTAATGAAATCTAAGCAAATATGAGTACATTGTAAACTAGCACTTTAATTTGGTAAGTTGCTGTATTCAATGAACCACCTTGTTTGTGGTTTATGAACTATACTTGCACAATAACAAAACCCAAGGGAACTAAAGGTATTTTTAATTGATCTATTGTGCTCATCATTCATTTGTAAATACTGTTTCTTGCAAATACAGAACTGTATCACAAACCACAAGTTGCTGTGTTTCTTTAAGTTGTATGTTTGATAAGAAAATTTCCCAACAACAAAGATGGATTCAGAGGCAAACTCTGAGGAAGGAAAAACTGGAAATATGGAAGAAGATGGACTTGGAGGTGTGGGGTGCAGGGCCGGGGTGAGGGCGGGGAGGGGGGGGTGTTCAGCCGGGGTGGAGAAGATCATGGTTTTGGACAGGAGACGATTTGAAATGGTGGGTACTGCTGTTTTGAGACCTGGAGGAAGAATGGGATTGAAGAGAATGTGAAAGTTGGTTCCACAGGTTGGAAAAAAGAGAAAAAAGAGGAACAAACAACAAATGGTGGTGAGCAGAATTATTCTGGATTATGGGAGTTTCACCAGAATGCGATTGATGGTTGACTGCAGACACCCTGCAGAAACCTGGGGAGGGTGGGGGGTAACAAAGCACAGAAATGGCAGAAAAGAGGCGGTGGAAGACGGACAGACCACCAACCGACCTATCTGCGGTGGGAAAATGATAGGCACATGGACTCAGCTTAATTGTGGGATATTCCAATGATATTGAAAGTCTTGTCAAGCAAGATGTGAGCAGGGGAGACACCCCAGAGGGGGAGCAGTATTACAACAAGCTGTGGATGAAGGCCTTGGAGGTGGATAGGAGTTCAGGTGTGCCAAGGAAGGACTTTTTACGACTGAGATGCCCCGTTGGTGACTAGCTTTAGAGGCCAACTTTGAAATGTAGTTTGCCAAAGAAATATCATGGCTCATAGTGAGACTGAGGTGTTTGAGTGACTGAGTGACACTATGAGGTTCAACATCCTAATTGTTATTGACATTTTGTTTGGCATCGAATAATTTTTTGGTCTTATCTCAATCACTCATGACAAGAATAGAAACAGAGACTTAGAAAATGTATGCCTTGGAAAGTACATGCCAATTTCCATATTTTAAGACTACTTTAAGTGAAATTCACAATGAGCTGATATACCCATTTAGGATGGGTGATGGGATGGTATAGGATTTAATAAGATGGCAAGGCTACAGAAAGACACAACAATCCTGTTATTGTTGGCTTAAAGCACCACCCACCAGCATGCCGTGATGTCATCTGGCATGGCGACCTTTGACAATGACCTTTGACAAAAGTCTCCTTTTGACTGGCCGACAGAAAAAGGAGGAGATGTAAGATATTTAGATGCTGAAAACAGAATTTAAGACATTGCTATTATGCCTTTGCCGTTTGGTGACAATATGTGAATTGGTGAGAGATGATAGGAAACTCAGACAGACAAAGTGACAGAACACTATTGTTTTATGTATATGAAGTGAAAATTATATTCAAGACTTTGAACTTGTGTTCTGCATTGCTCTTTTACACTGGGATGGTTATTTTCCTGTAGAGTTCCTGCTGTTTTTTTTTTTTGTCGTTTTGGAGTGTGGAGCCAGTTATTATTTCCCATGTATTTGGTTTTTGGTTTTCCTGACCTTTTGCAACATCACTTTGTAAATATTTGGAATTTTACGACCACAATCATAATTTCAAATTATATACAAGGATGACTACAATGTGGAGAACTACCAATTAAGTTAATCTCCATTTAAACACGATCCAAATGGTCTATTTCCCCAACACATGTTTTTGAACTGTGCTGCTTCTTCATGAAACTGCATCTCATCCTGTGCTTCCCTCGAATAGCCTGATGATCTGAGCACCTCAACATCCTAAGTGGATGTCATGAGAAGAAAACGAAAGGGTCAAACTCAAAGTATGATTGGAAATATAATCAGGAATTTTATGAAGGCATTTTAAACTCCATTACTTTCACCAAGTCAGTTTGGCATTGTTTCTCTTCTTCTTGAAGTATTTGGTTTGAGAGATGTGTTTGATTACATATTTCACAGGAGTAAAACTCATGTGTTTGAAGACTTCCTGCTTCAGTGGCATGATGATCTGCACAGGTTGGAGCCAAGCAGAATGACAGTCACTCTGCAAAAAAGTGGACAACCTTCGGGTGTGTGGTTATTTGTCATGCTGCTTCACATGTTATCACTCTAATCTTTCTTGTGGTACACTTCCTCATCGTTCTTTTGCTACATCTCATGGTCACATCAAATTGCTAATTTCATTAAAAATAAACTGCACTGCTGGTGCCAAACACTAAAGTTTGTTCGTGGAGAACATCTTTCAACAACCACTGGCTGGATCTGTTCCGTCTCCTTGGCCTTCCACGTGGCACAGCGCTAGAGCGTCTCACCTTCAAGGACATCTTGAACGTTGCAGACACTGTTGTATCTCGGACTGCTGAACTAAAGTGGGGTACCAAGACAGATCCTTGTTACACAGATAATGTAATGCAGAAACAATTTATTTCCTTTTATTTTGAATTTAATGGAAAAAACAAGAAAATATTTGTTTTTGACAAATCCAGCATTTGTGGCTTAAAATTATTTGCAAGAAGGTCCAGTTGCAGTTGGGTGTGACAACACCAGAAATGGCCCTCTGCCCCGAAGGCGACGTAACTGTAAAAAAAAAACAAAAAAAAACATATACGTATACATTATAATATATATATATATATATATATATATATATATATATATATATATATATATAAATGTGAAAACATGTGGAGTGTGACGAGCACTCTGCCGATCCCCATTGACACAAGTACACACCAAAGCATCGCCTCCAACACAACAGAGGCTTCGGTCCGGTGACTCTCTCAGAGACAAAGATTATATGGTCATCATCAGTTTAACATCAAACAGAACCACCGATCCGGATTTCGGACTTATTTGCCCTCATCAGGATGGTATACAATAATATCGAACCGATGATGACCACATTCATCCTTTATACATCAGACGCACCTCCTGACTGTTATGGTGAGCATCGCCGTGGATTGTGTCTCACATGGAAAAACCGCATAATTCACACAGAACAACATCATCTGCCACCCAGACAATTCTTCCTACTAATGCAAACAATTTAACCAGAAGGCACGTGATGTGATCGGCGGGAAATAGAAACATGTGCAGTGTGACGACCACTCCGCCAATCCCCATTTACACAGTCCACACCAATCAGCGGAGTGCTCGTGTATTTATGTATATATATATATATATATTATATATATATATATATATATACATATACATATACATATAAAAAATTAGTGTTGTGGTTCTGGAAACCACATCCCTCCAACACCAATAGCAGCCAATATACAGTGGTCCCCAGTCAGTTATTTCATTAATGTACGTTCAGATAGTCCCTTCTTGTCTAGTGGGTCGAACGGACAGTGCATTGTGTAAATCTCATGGCTAGGTCTGATGAAACCTCGAACCTCATTCCTATTCTTTTTCTCTATTCGTGAGGTAAATCCAAGCAAGGGGTCCTCACGTGAGCCAGCAGGCGCTACGATCGGACACCCATCAGAAAATGCATCCTCACAGAAGACCAAGGGCAGCAGGAGAAGCCAACAATAAACGCCAGTACCGCATGGAGCACGTGCAGCACAACGATGACCACCCACCACTGTTCAGGCGATCAGAGGCATAACCACACACCAAATGCTAACAACATACAGTATGCACGCGGCACACTCTTCTTCAAATCCAAATCTCCATTAATAAATATACTCTCCCCTTTTCAATCTGAATCTCCATCTAATAATTATATCCAATCCTTTCCCTCATTCCCTGACACAGATCGGGGTTGGCACCGTGCACCCCACCACCATGCTCGATGGTGGCGGAGCGACCCGTACAATGGCGGACCCGCGTGCACTGACGGGCATGCCTTGATGGCGGACGGACTCGCGCGCAGCCCGTGATACCTTATCATTGTACAGAACGGGCACGAATAACATATGTTTGTCGGTCTGCACATGGGGTTACAATAACATCTTACCGTCGGTCTTCGGTCACCACGACGGCCACAAATGTCTCCCACGGACGGCAGACATCCTCCCGCATCTCTGCCTCGATGCAGCTGCTACCAGGCAGAGGCAAGCTGTGCGGCCGGATCGCTCGAGCCACATGGCACACCACGGAGCAGGCACATTGACCAGCGCCAACCGCAGGTCGCCGGGCAGGGCACGGGGTTCAGTGCAAGGCGATTCATATCACGGGGTTCGGTGCAAGGCGATTCATATCATGGGTTCAGAGGAGACGATTCCGCAGCTTGGAACCATCTTGCCGAAAGTGGAGTGGAGCCGCTTCCGGCCATCACGGCCGGGCCGCACAGTGGCCAGGGCCCAAACAGAGTGCCCGATTCTAGTGACGACACCGCTTCGGTCGTTGCCCCGCCCCACACCACGGGGTCCATAATAGGACTGGTCGTGGAGCCGCGAGTGCGTCGTTCCTGCTTGACGTTCCTGCCCGTCCGTTCCCGCCCGTCGTTCCTACCCGTCGTTTCCTGGCCCGTCGTTCCTGCCCGTCATTCCTGCTTGCTGCTCCTGTCTGTCTCATTCAGTCTGCTTGTCCTGGCCTGGGATTGGACAACCGACCCATTCGCCTGCTGGCTCCGCCCTTCTTTACCAATTCACTGCTGGCTCCGCCCTTCTTTACCAATTCGCCTGCTGACGATATATATGTATATATATATAAATAATGTATATAGACCAATATAAGTATATGTAGATATATATGTATGTATGTATATGTATATGTATATATTTATGTATATGTAAATATCTATATGTATATGTATATATATATATATATATCTATAAGTATATCTATAAGTATATGTATATATGTTGAGATCGAGTTCTGTCCACACCGATCTTTAGGCAAAGAAGAGTTATTTACACATCAAACATATGTGCATATGGAGAGTGGGCTAGGAAAGTACAGTGGTTCACATAGACCAACTCTGGCAAGCTCAGTTTTAGCTCTGTATGTATATATATATATATATATATATATATTATATATATATATATATATATATAGTTTTACTCTGACCTTTGCGTGACTGCTTGTCAAGCAAGATTTATCTTGTGGTACACTCATTTAGGCCTAAGTCACATTTGCTATACGGACGGGCGTACGCCCTCTGAATTGACAGAAACGTGCGGTGGCCGCAGAGTTTCTGCGGTGGCCTCAGGGTGGCCCTACGCCGTTTGGCTATCTTTTACAGGCCGTAAGGTCGCCCGTGGAATTATAATGCGAGTTTTATAATTTTTTCATTTCTATGTCGCCGTAGCAATTCGACAATCGAAACAAAAAAGCTGGTTAAAAAAAATAAATAAAATTAACCCATTGTACCATCCGTCTGGCCGCACGTTCGCCTTAGGCCCCCCCTGCCGTCCCCTTGCAGGCACCTTGAGGCTACCTTGCATCTGCCTTGAAAATTCTATGGCCGCCGCAGGGCCCCCTTAAGGTCACCGTGCGACATCAAATCAAAGACCGTACGGCAACCCCACGTTTTCGGTTTCCACATTTCTAAGACCTAAGGCCTAAGTCACATTTGCTCTACGGCGGCCGTACGCCCTCTGAATTGACAACGTGCGGCGGCCGCAGAGTTTCTGCGGTGGCCTCAGGGTGGCCTACGCCGTTTGGCTATATTTTACAGGTCGTAAGGTCGCCGTGGAATTATAACGCGGAGTTCTAACTTTTTTCATTTCTACGTTCGCCGTAGCAATTCGACAAGCCGCATAAAAAAACTGGTAAAAAATAAAAAAAAATAAAATACCCACTCGTTACCATCCGTCTGCCGCACATTCGCCTTAGGGCCCCCTGCGGTCGCCTTGCGGGCACCTTGCGTCTGCCTTGAAAATTATATGGCCGCCGCAGGAACGCCCTAAGGTCACCGTGCGACATCAAATCAATGACCGTATGGCACCCCACGTTTTCGGTCTCCGCAATTATTTAAATATGCCGTGCGGCTACCCGAAAAATAAAAACATATGTGACTGCTACATTGTGTGACCGTGGAAATACTGCGGCCGCCGTATAATTGCTAGTGGCCGTAGATTTTGGAGACCCACGGCCGCCGTGGCAAATGTGACTTTTGGCCTAAATACGCGCTGCGGCTCCCCGAAAAATAAAAACATATTGTGACTGCTACATTGTGTGACCGTGGAAATACTGTGCCGCCGTGTAATTGCTAGTGGCCGTAGATTTTGAAGACCCCACGGCCGCCGTGGCAAATGTGACTTAGGCCTAACTATTTCAAGTTCCTGCGGTAGATAAGAAAGTGAAAGGTCGCTTCTTTTCCCTCGCCTATCTTCCACCAGCAAGGTAACCACCCACATGTGTTGTTCTGCACCAGCAAGGTCACCACCCCCCTATGGGCTGGGAGGCCCAGCTGTGACATTTCACAAGCAATCCTTTTCGCGACCAAGCAATCCTTTAGCTGAACAGAGAAAAACAACAAGATTAACTTTTCCACATGAAATTGTGCAAAAGTGCAAAAACACTGATTACTTTAAAGGACACATACAGTGTCCCCAGTATATATATATATATATATATATATATATATATGTCGAGATCAGGTTCCACCGCTGATTGAAATCTAGCAATGTCCACTCTGATCATGGTAGAGAAGAGCTTTAATTGTCACACACCAAACATGGCCATGGAGAGAAAGACACAGCATACATGCAGTAGGTCAGTTCAATCTAACTCTGGCTCGCAAGCAGTTTGGTTTACATATATATATATATATATATATATATATAATATATATATATATATATATATATATATATATGTTTTCTGCCCCCCACCCTCTTTGTAGGCATCCGTTTCTTGATTTACCCAACTTCCATCGGGTTTCTATTTCCTTTCTCAGAGATGATTTTCTTTGAGGTAACAAAACCCCAGCCCTGTTTCTCCCTTGGACTGGCAAAATATATGTTCTTCCATTATCAGGAAGGTCTGTTTCTGGTTATGTTAGCTTTAGAAAATCTTGGGTGACAGGAAGGTTATTCTCGAATGCATTTCACCCTTCGTTCTATTGGTGAAAAGTAGAAACAGCTGTTAAACTATACCAAACAGTACTGATTTTATGATCGGGCTTCTACTATATATATATATATATATATATATATATATGGGGACACTGTATGTGTCCTTTAAAGTAATCAGTGTTTTTGCACTTTTGCACAATTTCAATGTGGAAAAGTTAATCTTGTTGTTTTCTCTGTTCAGCTAAAGGGATTGCTTGGTCAGCGAAAAGGATTGCTTGTGAAATGTCACAGCTGGGCCTCCCAGCCCATAGGGGGTGGTGACCTTGCTGGTGGCACAACAACATGTGGGTGGTTACCTTGCTGGTGGAAGATAGGCGAGGGAAAAGAAGCGACCTTTCACTTTCTTATCTACCGCAGGAACTTGAAATAGTTAGGCCTAAGTCACATTTGCCACGGCGGCCGTGGGGTCTTCAAAATCTACGGCCACTAGCAATTACACGGCGGCCACAGTATTTCCACGGTCACACAATGTAGCAGTCACATATGTTTT
>CM068957.1:123183888-123202022 GCA_035128595.1 Eptatretus atami
ATTTCGGGTAGCCGCACGGCATATTTATAAATTTGCGAGACCGAAACGTGGGGTGCCATACGGTCATTGATTGATGTCGCACGGTGACCTTAGGGCGTTCCGCGGCCATATAATTTTCAAGGCAGACGCAAGGTGCCCGCAAGGCGACCGCAGGGGGGCCCTAAGGCGAATGTGCGGCCAGACGGATGGTAACGAGTGGGTATTTTATTTTTATTTTTAATTTTTACCAGTTTTTTTAGCGGCTTGTCGAATTGCTACGGCGAACGTAGAGAAATGAAAAAAAGTTAGAACTCCGCGTATAATTCCACGGCGACCTTACGACCTGTAAAATATAGCCAAACGGCGTAGGGCCACCCTGAGGCACCGCAGAAACCTGCGGCCGCCGCACGTTGTCAATTCAGAGGGCGTACGGCCGCCGTAGAGCAAATGTGACTTAGGCCTAGGTCTTAGAAATGTGGAAACCGAAACGTGGGGTTGCCGTACGTCTTTGATTTGATGTCGCACGTGACCTTAAGGGGGCCTGCGGCGGGCCATAGAATTTTTCAAGGCAGATGCAAGGTAGCCTCAAGGTGCCTGCAAGGGGACGGCAGGGGGGCCTAAGGCGAACGAGCGGCCAGACGGATGGTAACAAGTGGTTAATTTTATTTTATTTTTTTAACCAGCTTTTTTGGTTTCGATGTCGAATCTACGGCGAACATAGAAATGAAAAAATTAATAACTCCGCATTATAATTCCACGGCCGGACCTTACGGCCTGTAAAAAGATAGCCAAACGGCGTAGGGCCACCCTGAGGCCACCGCAGAAACTCTGCGGCCACCGCACGTTCTGTCAATTCAGAGGGCGTACGGCCGCCGTATAGCAAAGTTGACTTAGGCCTAAATGAGTGTACCACAAGATAAATCTTGCTTGACAAGCAGTCACGCAAAAGGTCAGAGTAAAACTAAGTACTATATATTATATATATATATATATATATATATAAATATATACATACAGAGCTAAAAAACTGAGCTTGCCAGAGTTGGTCTATTGTGAACCACTGTACTTCCTAGCCACTCTCCAATTGCACATATGTTTGATGTGTAATTAAACTCTTCTTTGCCTAAAGATCGGTGTGGACAGAACTCGATCTCAACATATATACATATACTTATAGATATACTTAGATAATATTATATATATATACTAGACATATAGATATTTACATATACATAAATAATAACATATACATATACATACATACATATATATCTACATATTATACTTATATTGGATTATATACATATATATAATTATATATATACATTAATATATTCGTCAGCAGGCGAATTGGTAAAAGAAGGGCGGAGCCAGCAGGTTGGAATTTGGTAAAGAAAGGCGGAGCCGCAGCGCAATATTTTCAGCGCCATTTGACCGCCGGACATTCCTCCCGGGAATGGGTGATTCTTCGCCTGATATTCCCCTTTGGAGAGCTCAACTGCGTGAGGTCACAGTCCCAGGGAGGTGCACGTCGGAATGCAACTAGTTGGTCTGGAAATCAGTCTGGTAAATATTGACAGCAAGAAAAGAAGACTAGATGATGAGCAAGCAATGAGCAGCAAGTGAGTGGAATCGAGATGCATAATGTTAGGCAAAACAGTGAACAGAGGCGAAGTAGCAGGAGAATCCGAACGAGAGTTATTTGGATCCAAACTAGGACTGAGAGCTAACGATGAACGTAATCGGGCTTATATCGGAATAGGCTACCTGAAATTACACCAGCGTCCCAAGCGGAACGATAACGCTCTGAGACTTACCTGCGCGGTATTATGTACTTCCTGGATAGACGACCAGTCCTTATAAAGTACTATAGTGTGTAAGCGACCCACACAGATCGGTCGAAGATAAGATATAGGGCAGAACGACACATCGACCTCTCTGCGGAGGACCTCATAACTTGGGACCGGGTAGGAAACCCGGGCCTTTTGCGGTGGAAGAAAAGGGAGGCACCCCCGACCCACGAAAACCCAAGACAAAAAACCGTAGCGTAACCCTTTGCCACCGATTGTTTCGTTTCGAGTTTACATAGAAAAGTGGAAATACGCGGATGCACTTCCTGCTGATTGAGGGCTCTCTGGGCTCTAAGTCGCTATCGTGCGGGCCCTTGTGGGCAACCCTGAGTGGATAAGCGCGCGGCAGCAGCTTATCACCTATCCATGCTCCAAGAGGTCATTATCGGAGCGGACAAACGAAAATTGCTATACTCGAGAAGCTTGGCCGGGAAAATCGTATATCGCTCTGATCTTGAACTACGACCCCTTCAAACGCACAGACCCAGCGTAGTGAGCTTGACTCGCTCTTGCCCAAACTAACAACACGACAAAACCCTCACACAGTATGTAAGAAGATGGACCCATTTTCACGACCACACCAACGTCGTGCTACACTGGTACCCCCCGCTGCCCTTGCCTCCGTCGACCTGCTGGTTTGGCGCGTCTTTTTTGGCTACAATAGTGCCCTCGCTACCGCCGAGTGTTTTGCCATGGTGGTCTTCCTGAACGCAGAAATACTCCCGCGCATGAACTCCACCCAGCGGTGTGGGCAGCCTGACACAAGGCTTGTTCTACTCTTGACCGACTCTGGGTCCAGCCAAGCTAAGTTCATGCGAGTATGCCATTGCGTCAGAGCATGCGCAGCTAACCGTTATAGAAGGAATGTCTGTCACAGTCCCATCCGCCGGCGCCAGCATCCAAAAGCCCCTCGATATGTCGGTGCCAAGAGCGGTCCACTAGTCGCTGAGTGTGACCTGTGACGACCGACCAATTGCGGCTATAGTAATATGTGGCACATATGTAACTCACATAGTGTTGTCTTGTGGGAGTTATCCCCCCACGTACCAAACACTGAGGTGTTCTTATCTTTCAGCCAGTGCCAACCGTTGAGTTCGACTCTCAAGAATGAACAAAACACTTGCATATATCATAATGCCAAAAATTCCATCAAATCCACGTGCAAGGAAGAAATTGGGTTTGACCATAGATGCCAATTAGGCAAAGGCGAACGAGATCCGTCTTCCTATTTAACAAGAGAAGCAAACATATTAAGTTGCTCCGCAGTTTAACACATATGTTAGCTACCGGTCGAGTGCCTAACGCTGTTCCGGCCAGCGCACATATTGTTCGACCATGAGAGATAAGGGGTTCAATATGTTGCTTACCTAACGAGCAGATCCTGCACCACACTATGTCGTAGGCCCGTGACCGATAAACCCCAGGTCCTTCGGCTGCCTGAGGGTGCATCGAAACAGAATTTAAGGGGTGGACCAACCAGCCCCGATGTCTTTTGTGTCTAGGAGATGTGAGGAGGAAAAGGATATATGTAGAGTTGATTAAAATTGGTTTATTTTTTAGAATGCGAAGATGCTTCTATTATATAGAAAAACAAAAAATATACGGCAAAAATAGTGTAGTGAATATAATTTTGTAATATTAATCTTGTACGATATAGCAGATGTTGAAAGTAAGAGTTCCAGTTACGAGCCGGCTTGCGATTTAGACAGCAAAGCGTCAAACTGTACCTCCGTTTGTTCAGCATTATGGTCGGTTTTTATTTCACATTGTCGGTCAATTAGCTGGTTTGGTCAGTTCACTATTCCTTGTTTAAATTGACAAGGGCTGCTTGATGCGCAGAACTGCAACACAGTGGGTAGGTGTGTCAGATACTAAGTATTGTGCTGCAACGATGCTTCCCAATTTGCGTGTATGTTACACCTGTCCACAAGTCTTTCCCCTGAATTATTGTGCATCTATTTAACTACACTGCTGACCCACATAAAATGAACCGTCTTCTGTGGATTGTGAGAGTGGTTCAATGTATATTTTTCAGACCTGGATTGGCGGCTGTCGATCGATAGGCTGCCCTGGCTGCCCGCTCACGTGAGGAACCCAACTCCCAATATGGCGTTGGATATTTACCTCTCCACGAATACCGGCGATAAACATAGCAACTTGTAGCGAAACGATGTAAGTGTTCAGAGGTAGTTACATCCAGGACTAGCCCAATAGATTTTCATCAGAGGCAACTGTCGTCCGGGTTCGACCCATCTAATGTAACATTATGAAGAGAAGGCACTACTTTTCCATAGACTGTTAAGAGGCAGTTACCTCAAAATTCAATGGAAAACAAATTAATCTTGATTTACTGCCGATAGTGACCTGTCGCGACTGGATATATTGGCTTGCCCCATTGCAGAGACTATCATTGGCAAATCAGTTAATAGGTTTAGCCCGATTGAGAGGTTTCTCCAAGAACCAACAACACCACTTTAATTTTACAGACTTATTTGTATAATGTAGTAGTCTTATTATTATTATATTGTTACCCATAGTTCTGAATGATAATCTATCGTGTTTTTTAGCCCCATAACATAATATAACCTTTCTTACCGTTAGGTTATTACCAATAATAATTAATAGCCATAACTGACATTTAATAATCATAAGTCGACAGACCGGCATTCACCTACCGGCTGCCGATTTGGCGTGCTGAAGTGGTAGGTATATTCAGTAAAATAGAAGTTGGCTATGAGGTGCAGTTGAATCTGGATTACGTCGGTTCTATCCCAACACTGCACCAACTAGGTTGTTCTAATTGTCCCCGCCACGAATTCCATCGATGGATTCCACACCTATGCCTTCTGGTTAGAAAATTGTTGATTCTCTTAGTTAGGAAGTAATTTAGGGTTCATCACTAGATTACTGGGTTCCCAATTATATTATCTAGCGTCACCCTAAACATACCAAAATTGGGGCCCAGGTGGCAGGCTAGCATTCTTGAACTATTACTATTGTGTTCCTGGTAATGGGCGCATATGTAGTCTTTGGCCTGTGAATTAAACCCGCTCCCTGGGATTACCAGTGTCTTTTACTCATCTACCATGTGGAGTATCCCCTCTGAACTTGACTCGGCGCGAGTTATCTCTACTGCGCTAGGTAAAACTAGTTCAGGACTGCCTCATGTCGTTGCTAAACTGACTTGCTAAAGAAAAGGAATGAATGTGGTCATTCACTGGTCGATATTTATTGGTATACCATCCTGATGAGGGGCAAATAAGCCCGAAATGCCACGGAAAATCGGTGGTTCTGTTTGTATGGTTTAAACTGATGTATGTACCAATGATAATCTTTGAGTACTTCTGTAGACGATTTGTCCCACGAGAACCGATAGCCTTTCGTTGTGTTGTAGTTAGGAGGTGATTGCTTTAGGGGTAAATGATTACTAGAGTGCTCACAAGATTAATGGGGACAGAGGTCGGCAATCTTAAGAGTGCTCGTCACACTCCACATGTTTTCACATTTATATAGATATGTTTATAATATATTAGATTTATAGTTATTGATATGTATATATATATATATAGTATATATATATATATATATATATTGTAACAGTATATGTTTTTTATATTGTTTTTTGTACAGTTACGTCCGCCCTTCGGAGGCAGAAGGGCCATTTCTGGTTTGTCACACCAAAATACTGCAACCTGGGACCGTCTTGCAAATGAATTTTATTACGCACAATAATGACTGGATTTGTGACAAAGAAAAAACAAAATAATTTCTTGTCCTTATAATACCATTAAATTCAAAGATCAATAACAGGAAATTAAATTTTGTCCCCGCATTACACCTATATCTGAATGTAACAAGGATGCTTCCGTCTTGGTACCCACCTTTAGTTTCACAGTCCGAGATACGCAACAGTGTTGCAAACGTTTCAAATGTCCTTGAAGGTGAAGACGCTCTAGCGCTATGTAAAGCCACGTGGCCGACAGGGGGAAGCCAAGGGGATCAGAAACAGAAATCCCAAGCCCGAAATGGTCTGATGAAAAAAGAAATTGTTCTCCAAAACGAATACAAACCTTTAGTGTGGCAACCAAAACAGCGAGCTGGCAGGTTTATTTTTAATGAAAATTTAGCCAATTTATCCGTGACCATGAGACAGTGTAGCAAAACCAACAAGAACGATGAGGAAGTGTACCACAAGAAAGAGATAGAAGTGATAAACAATAGTGAAACAGCGATGAACAAAATAACCGACAACACAAGCCCGATAAGGTTGGTCCACTTTTGTCTGCAAAGAGGTGACCTGTATCATTCGGCTGGCTCCAACCTGTGCAGATCATCATGCAACACTTGAACGGCAGGGAAGTCTTCAAACACATGAGTTTACTCCTGTGAGAAAATGTACATCAAACACATCTCTCAAAAACCAAATACTCAAAGAAGAAAGAGAAAACCAATGCCCCAAAGGGACTTGGTGAAAGTAATGAGTTTAAAATGCTTCATAAAATTCCTGATTTATATTTCCAATCACTACTTTTGAGTTTGACCCTTTCGTTTTTCTTCTCAATGACATTCCCACTATTAGGATGTTGAAGGTCTCAAGATCATCAGCTATTCGAGGGAAGCCACAGGATGAGATCAAGTTTCATGAAGAAGCAGCACAGTTCAAAAAACATGTGTTGGGGAATAGACCATTTGGATCGTGTTTAAATGAGATTTAACTAAAATTGGTAGTTCTCCACCATTGTATCATCCTTGTATATAATTTTGAAAATTTATATGTGGTCGTAAAATTCCAAATATTTACCAAAGTGATGTTGCAAAAGGTCAGGAAAACCAAAAACCAAAATACAGGAAATAATAACTGGCTCACACTTCAAAAACGACAAAAAAAAAAAAAACAGCAGAAACTTCTACAGGAAAATAACCACCCAGTGTAAAAGAGCAAATGGGCAAAAAAGGCGCAAAGAACACAAGTTCAAAAGTTCTTTTGAAATATAATTTTTGCACTTCATATACATAAAACAATAGTTGTCTGTCACGTGTTCTGTCTGAGTTTTCCTATCATCTCTCACCAATTCACATATTGTCACCAAAACGGCAAAGCATAATTAGGCAATGTCTTAAAATTCTGTTTCAGCAAATTCAATATTACTACATTCTCCTCCTTTTATTCTGTCGGCCAAGTCAAAAGGAGACTTTTTTGTCAAAGGTCATTTGTCAAAGGTCGCCATGCCAGATTGACCATTTCCACGCATGCTGGTGGGTGGTGCTTTAAGCCCAACAATAAAAACAGGATTGTTGGTTCTTCTGACCTTGCCATCTATTAAAATCCATACCATCCCATCACCCATCCTTAAATGGGTTATATCAGGCTCATTTGTGAATTTTCAATTAAAGTAGTCTTAAAATATGTGAAAATTGGCATGTACTCTTCCAAGGCATAAAACCATTTTCTAAGTCTCTTTTCTATTTCTTGTCGCATGAGTGATTGAGATAAGACCTTAAAAACGGGACGGATAACCCGGAAAATCATAATGTCATCCGGCACCCCTTGTGTGGAAAGGCATAAAAAAATATTTATATATACATAAATATAATCTGTATAAAACGTGTAGAATACACTGTATAAAAGCTGATAATTCTACATGGAAAAAGTCAAAAAATGGCTGTATAAGTCTTGCTAATTTCTAGTATAAAACGTCAAGTTTGGCAAATCATGTGTTAGAAAGCAATATTTTTGTAATGTTCATAAATTCCTTCGACATTCTTGAAGGACCAAAATGCACAAAAACATCTCGTGATATTGCCAAACAAGAGCTCTCAAAGGGAGTGTCCAATAAAAGTTTCAAAGCGAAATCCTCCCCCCCCCCCCCACCCCCCCCTCCCCCCCCCCCACTCATCATGGATTATTTGGTATATCGCACATTGAGATTCATCTTCTGTTGATCGACATGTTAACCACCGTTAATTTTTATCCATCATAAACATATGAGAATTAATATATTTTTAAGGAAAAAAAAAATAATGAAAGAGACAACATTAACATAGAGGCAGAAAAACAAAAAAAAGAACAAAAACATTTTGCACTTAAGGCAAGCACAAAAAAAATAAAAGGCAGCTATACGTAACAAAGAAATTAAACCAAAAAAAGGAAAGACAAGACAATGGAAGTAAACCACGACTGAGAAAAAAAAAAAAAAAAAAAAAAAAAAATAAAAAAAAAAAAAAAGAGTGATCAAATAGAAGTTGCAAAAAATTGAAACAAAAAAAAAAAAAAAAAGAAAGCGCAAAAAAGAATGGAAAAAAAAGAGGCCCAATGAAACAAACTGCGACAACAAAAATCCAAAGAAGCGAATCCATTCACTTCTTTGCGTAAAAAAAACCATCAGATAACATGACTTACACTAAAGTCAACAGAACCAAGTCACAAAACACTATCACCAAAAGCACGCAAAGTACAAAAAACCGTATCTTATAAGCCCATCATACAAGAAAAAGCCCAAGTATTCCAACCCAACAAGACGCAAAAAACACCAACCAAAACGCTATCACTTAATATTTCAAACATTACACCAAAACCTTCTCCAGCAGATTATACAAAGAGCCGAAAAAAAAACAGAATAAAAATGACAATAACGAAATAACATAGAATATATGAAAAAAAAATCCAATTAAAAAGAAAAACTAAAAAAAATTAGATTACACCTTCACCATAGAGAACAAACAACCTGCAACAAATATAATTATAGAGAAAAATAAATATGGAGCAAAAAAAGAATACAAAAAATGCTACAATTGGAATAATAAGCAAAGAATCAACAAAAAAAAAAAAAGAGAAAAAGAAAAAAATACAAGGAAAAAAAAAAAGCAAAAAAAAACAAGAAACAAAAGGAAAAAAAAAAAAGAAAAAAAAAAAAAAAAAAAGTAAGAACAGAAAGACAAAAGGGGAGAGCAAAAAGCAAGCCAACAGCAAAAGAAAAGTGAAGGACAAAGTAAAAGAAAATAAAAAAAAAAAAAAAAAAAAAAAAATGAACGAGAGAAAAAAAACGGACAAAACAAAAAAAAAAAAAGGAAGAAAAAATATGTAAAAAAAAAAAAAAGAGTTAAAAAAAAAGAAAAAAAAAGTATTCGAATGTCCGAAAATACAAATAATGTCTAGATTAACAAATTAGGATGTTGAACCCATAGTGTCACTCAGTCACTCAAACACCTCAGTCTCACTATGAGCCATGATATTTCTTTGGCAAACTACATTTCAAAGTTGGCCTCTAAAGCTAAGTACCCAACGGGGCATCTCAGTCGTAAAAAGTCCTTCCTTGGCACACCTGAACTCCTATCCACCTCCAAGGCCTTCATCCACAGCTTGTTGTAATACTGCTCCCCCTCTGGGGTGTCTCCCTGCCTCACAATCTTGCTTGACAAGACTTTCAATATCATTGGAATATCCCACAATTAAGCTGAGTCCATGTGCCTATCATTTTCCCACCGCAGATAGGTCGTTGGTGGTCTGTCCGTCTTCCACCGCCTCTTTTCTGCCATTTCTGTGCTTTGTTACCCCCCACCCCCTCCCCAGGTTTCTGCAGGGTGTCTGCAGTTCAACCATCAATCGCATTCTGGTGAAAACTCCAATATCCAGAATAATTACTGCTCACCACCATTTGTTGTTTGTTCCTCTTTTTTCTCTTTTTTCCAACCTGTGAACCAACTTTCACATTCTCTTCAATCCCATTCTTCCCTCCAGGTCTTCAAAACAGCAGTACACCACCATTTCAAATCGTCTCCTGTCCAAAACCATGATCTTCCCACCCCGGCTGAACACCCCCCCCTCCCCGCCCTCACCCCGGCCCCTGCACCCACACCTCCAAGTCCATCTTCTTCATATTTCCAGTTTTTCCTTCCTCAGAGTTTGCCTCTGAATCCATCTTTGTTGTTGGGAAATTTTCTTATCAAACATACAACTTAAAGAAAACACAGCAACTTGTGGTTTGTGAGTACAGTTCTGTATTTGCAAGAAACAGTATTTACAAATGAATGATGAGCACAATAGATCAATTAAAAATACCTTTAGTTCCCTGGGTTTTGTTATTGGTGCAAGTATAGTTCATAAACCACAAACAAGGTGGTTCATTAAACAGCAACTACCAAATTAAAGTGCTAGTTTACAATGTACTCATATTTGCTTAGATTTCATAAAGGTACAGGGTGGCCTGAAAGTCACTTTACTCCTCCACAGTAAAGCATTTGTCCTTAAAACTCTTTTATATACACAAGGTTTAATTGTGCAATACTTTCAATAATTAATCACGTCATATGTGTCTGTATACACTCCATCATACTCCATTACTGGGGTGGGGTAAGAAACTTCCAGGCCACCCTGTAAATAATAACAACTTACGAAACTATAAGTATGGATTTCCATTCTGGAAACCCCCCCCCCTCCCCGCCCAATCCTCCACCCTCCAAACCTCCACCAACAGGCACAAAACTCTTTCATCTTTTCATAGTTGCACATTATTCTTGACTTTTCTCCACTCCTTCACTTCCCACCTCTCTCTCCCCCTCCTCCTGATCGTACACTTCGTCCACATATGGTAGCATTCTGAACACTTTTTCCCCCCTTTCATTCTAATTATCTGCCTGTCTATTTTTTTTCTTTTCAAGATTGAGGCCATAGAAGAACAGCTTGCTTTGCATGTTTTTGTCCCTATCTGCTTGTCCGGCCCTCGTTCATCAATCCCTCATTTGCATGATTTCCTCTGCCATACTTGTTCGTATACAAGATCTCTCAGCCTCCATCGGTCAGGCCTTCCATGAGTCTGGAGCTTTATATTAAAAGCATGATTAGGAAGCTTGGTTTCCTCTCATGACTTAAAAAAAAACGTTACTTTCAACAACTGCTGATTCATTCCCATCCTGAATGATTTACAATGAAGAAAATAGTTCAACCTGAATGAGAGATCCAATCTTGAGTTGCCATTCATCTATGCCATGGTGGAAATCCTCATAAAGTTTCCAGGTCTTGCACAGATCTCCAGTCATTGTCAGCTACATCCTCGACAAATCTGAAAGATCTTTCAAATGGAAATGGTCACAGGCCGCACTGAAACACACAGATGAGTACATTCGTCATTCCGACACTGAAACTCAGACGTTCCGGATTCTGAATATTGACTTCTCATTGTACATAATGCATCCAAAAAGTCACGTCACTCGGTCAACACTGAGCATTTTCACTGGTACTACTTTGTTTTGGGTGCTTACCACAACCGTCTCTTTCAGCTGCAGCACCTGGAAATCTCTCTCTGATGTCCTCGTACCATTTCCAATGCTCCACTGGTTTCAGGACCCTCAATTTCCAACAGTGCATCTCCTGGGCGAACTGTCTCCAATGGGATACAAAGCGCCCAGATCAGCTTGCCAGCACGCCAGCCGCGTCACTACTCCACTCTTCAGTGGAATAACTGCAAGGTTGAGCACGAACATTGTATGGGATGGAAGTCCAAAAAACAAAAGGACCTGCTAATTTGCTGCATTGTCTCCATGTATTCAACTCACCTGCTCTTGAACAATTCTCTGATGTGCTTCCATGAGATCATGCAGCTCTTCCCAGCGCTTCTTAGATCAGCAAGAGCAGCTACAGCACCGGTGCCTCCTCACAAGATCTTAGCAACACTATTCTTACTCTCTGAGCAATCATTGATTACAGGCATAAACTGTAAAGAGACCAACACTAGATATCATCATCAGTATCTTGACTGTTCATATATTTAATTAAATTAAAGATGCTCCTTATTATAAATTAGTCAGAGAAGGAATTTTTAAAAAAGCACACCAAAAAAGACTGCCAAATTATGAAATAGGAAGCCATGAAATCCTTAGTCCCACCATGATGATGCGAGGAGCCAACTGGTACCGTGCTCTCAGACACAATCCATAGAACAGAAAATGGCAGAAAAATCACACATTTTGACCACATAATGGTAGTTTACCTTGAGAATGTAACATTCCTCAAGTTGGTAAGTAAAGTAATAAGTTAACATCACATTTCCATGGATTATATGCAACAAACTAGCAAGGTGAAAAAGAAGTTCAATAACCAATCAAAATTAATTTGTTATATGAACCTGCATCGATGGTGTTATAATACTGAATGGCCCATTCGCTGGTTCCCGACCACAATGAATGTGTAATATGCTTACACAAATGTACATTTGTACATCACAGGCAGAAACTAGAACGGTATTTGGTCGAGTGCATACCTCCGCCAGACGAAGAGTTTCGTTTTGTATCCCACCGATAGGCCAGATCTGCATCCGGACCTTAACCAAAAATCTAATCGGCTTGTTCTTGTCACTTAACCAAGTCATCCACCAAGTTTTGTCCAAACCATCCATAACTTTTAGTGATATTATTTTGGATACTTAGTCAAGGGTGGAAGAGCTAGTACTATACACTAACAGATCAGGACACAACAGAACAAAAGAAGAGCAGAGAGAAGGGGGGGAAACCCAAGAGCAGAGTTGAAGGCCAAAGTTCGAGGCAGACTTGCCACATCGTTCTCTTTAAGCCTGCAGCTCCTGGACAAACGATGGGTGTGAGGAGGAATGGGGGGCAGGAGAGAGTGCATAGGTTGGACAAGATGGATACAGAAGAAACTCTCAGGAGGGAAAAACTGCAATATTGGGAGGAGGAGGATTGGATTGGTGGGTCAACAAGGGAAAAAAAGATCATGGTTTTGGATTGGAGACAACCTGAGATGGTGGTGCAAAGCTGTCTTGAAGACCTGGAGGAGAGAATAGATTGAAGAGAATGTGTATTGGTTTACAGGTGGGAAAAGAGGAACGGAATGAGTGGAATTGAGCAGTGATCCTGGATTGTGGTAGTTCACCAGACGGGAGTTGATGGTGGACCACGTAAGCCCTACAGAAATCTTGGGGGGACAAAAGCACAGAAAGAGCAGAGGGTCCAAGACCAGAAAGGAGGTGGTAGAAGACAGACCACCGACCTGTCTGCAATGGCGAAGTTATGGCTCATACTCAGCTTCATTGCGGGAGATTCCAATAATCTTGACAGCCTTGATTTATATGGCGTCAAGCTCAGCAAAAGTGAGGCAGGGATGCCAGCCCAGAGGGGAGAGCAATACTCCATCAAGCTGTGGATATTGTGCTATAAATCGTTTTTGGCCCTATCTCTCAGTGGTGAAGAACACTTAAAAATTCGAGTTTCACCAAAAGAGATCAATTTGTCCTTGTCACACACTCAACCGGTCCACCAAGTTTAATCCAAATATGTCCATAACTTTTTGAGATATCCTGCTCACAGACAGACCAAACGAACAAACAAAAAGGGTGAATACATAACCCCATTCACCTTCAGTATCGAGGCAATTTTTGGAAGGGGATTCTACCTTCGTTACACAAAGCAAATTTGCCACTATAATCAAACTGTGCATAGTATACAAGTATACAAAATGCTCGCTTTCTATAAATCAGGATATTTGGAGGTGAACATGTACGTTAATTTGTGTGCAACCCTTTTAATTATTGAGGGCATTAAAGTACATGTCAACACGTCACAGCTGCAGTCAGTAAAAGGGATAAATACTCTTGGTACTTTCATGAAAAATTGACATAGTTCTTTCAGCATTTTTTTTTTGAAAAACAAATACTGTGACGTTATAAGGACATACAGCCATGAACGACAGTTCCAATTCTCCATTAAGCCAGTGATACCACAGATGTTAAAGTGATGATGAGTATATAATACTTGGCATTATTTCAGCATCAGTTCCACAGATTTTTCCACATTAGAATTGCGTGACCTTGCATTATCATTGCAGAGCCATTATGGGTTAAGTACATAAGGGGTAAACAACAGGTTATGCAAATGTGAGCCCATTGAGGAATAGCACAGGGAGATTGGTTAAGTGAAATGGAAAGCTTATTAAATTGGTATTTTGCTTCATTTCAACATTTATACAAGCAGTCTGTGGAATTACCAGTAACTGAGAGAATCTAATGTGGTGAGGAAGGCTTTTCGGAGAGTTTCAAGTAGGAGTGGAGAGGGTGAAGAAACAGCTAGGAAGCAAAACAAGATATGCATTCAAGAGTATTGAAGGAGTTGGTGGAGCAGGTAAATGAGATGTTCACCAATATTTTCAATAGCTCATTGGAGTCAGGACAGGTACCAGAGGAGGAAGAGAAGAAAATGTAACACTTATTTAAGAAAATGATCCAGACAAGAATTGGGAAATTATGGACCTACTAGTTTGACTTCATTGTGGGGAAATGTTTGGAGTCATTAATTTGGATTAGATGGGGAGCGCATGAAAAATAAATCAACTAATTAAAGGTCATCACACGGATATATTAAAGGAAGGTCATGTTCAACGAATTTTATTGAAGTTCTAGAACCAATTTCTGATTGGATGGATAATGGAAGTGCAGGTTGATGTCGTATTAATATCTAGAGCTTTCAGAAAACTATGTGATAGGTTCCACATAGAAGGCTGTTATTGGCTTCGGTGTTCAGGCCATATAGAGCAGTTGGTAGAGTAGCTAAATGGATTGGAGATACAAGTAAGGATGAGTGTGAATGGAAGGATGTTGGGCTGGGAGGATGTAAATCGTGTTGTCCTGCAGGGATCAGTGCTAGAAACCATGATGTCATTCATAACTTGTATACATTCCAGAATTTCGAGATAGTGGGGTTCAAGAGTAGGCTTTACAATTGCAGATGAGACTAAGCTTGAGAGTAGGGTTAAATAAGCAGAGCACCGGGAATGCATGAGATTCAGGAAATGTTTAGTTCGAGTATTGAGCATAAATTGGAAAAGATTGCAGACATGAGCTTCCTTATCTATTGGAAATGTAAAGTCTTGGAGAGGATAATAATAATAATATAGGACTGTATAATGCATGGACGTTAGTTATTTGAGCATCGTGTGTCACAGGAGAAGCGATCCGGGTTGGTCAATACATACGGTATGATACGTCTCGCGGTTTACATACGTACTCTGGTTATGCTCGGTTGTAAGCAGACAGCACAGTCCGACAGCCATAGGTAAGCTTCGTAAGGATTTTGTTGTATTCACGGGGGAAAATTATATAAATCAAAGGAAGTATGTAAAACATCGTTCAGGAATTTAGTTGAGCTCATCTAGATACTAGATGTTCAGTTTTGTTACCGCACATCTAAGGAAGGAATTGCTACATAGAGAGAGTTAGCCACGTAGCGCTATATACAATTTCCAACCGAGCTAGAATAAAGCTATAAGGAGCGCGCTGAAAAGAGACAGGACTTTATACTTTAAAATTTAATGAGGCCTTCCATGCTTTAAACCTTATTACATTAGAAAGGGTATCGAAGAGAATCAAGTGCGGAAGAGTTTTTCAGCATGAATGGAGCAGTGACAGGGGACCTAGAGACATGAGCCTAGAGACAAGAAGAGGATGATTAAGACAGTAGTAAGCAGAGGTCTTTCACTTAGAGAGTAGTTAAATGCATGAAATGTCTCCCTGGAAAAGCGTAGTGGCAGCAGAAGACATGAGTAAAGTTTAAATTAGAATTTAGAGATAGGTATTTAGACAAATGGGGATCAAGGAGCCAGGGAGGGTACCTGGTAGTGGCAGGGAATCAGTGTTCGATTACCTGTGTTGTGTTAGCAGTGTCCATAGAGGGTCTCGCAAAAGGTGACTGCGCTGTTGGAGAATGGTCATTCCTCACACGAAACAAAATCTTAAATCCCCCCCCGCCAATTGAGTTTTTAAATAATGTCTAAACCATTTTTTACTGATATGGGGGTAATTAGAGGATTTAATAGGGAGCTTAGCATTAGTACCGTGTAGCAATGGTCTAATGGACCGATAGAGCATTCTCGATGGAATTAAGTTAGGGTATACTGATCTAGCTTAAGTGCTACGTCTATCAGCAACACAGAGCTGGTGATGCAGGTGTTAATAGCTTTGCGGGAGCGTAATAAATAAGGTCCCCCATACGTTGTGCATTGCCCTCTGTGGTTTTTCCCTATGTATTTTTTTACTTCAAGCCAAGGCACATAAAGCGGAAAAACACGTCTTTTGAAACGACAACAAACAGAGAGAAGCCCCGCCTTCCTGGTGTTGGGGGCGAGCAGCAACGCGAAACACTACCCCGAGGGAAGAGGAGACAGATGAGGGTGCAATAGGAGCAAGGTTGGGCTTGGCACAGAGCGATGGAAGTATCTACGAGGACCAGAACATGATGAAACGGAGAGTGATCAAAGGCGCAGAGAGAGGCCAAGCGGCTTCTTGCACGTGTGGAGTGTGAGAAGGCGCCCGTCTGGTTCAGCAGACAACAGCGAACGTCGGATTGGAGTCAGTGTGAGGACCGACATGAGGCAATGTCGGCAACCTTTAGAAAAGAAGTAAAGGACTCCCTTTGGGACAGTTGGAAGCTTCATGTGGAAGTTGCGAAAGAAGCGTCACTTCCTGGGGTGCACGCATTGGCTCTGTGACAAGTGATGGCGCCATTTTGCCTGTCGTGTTCTCGCTACGTGGTGAAGCGTTTCCCCATTTCCGAGTTCGAAACAGTAGGGACCAGCCCCTGGGGCTAGGCTTGGGGGGGGGGGGGGTTCTTTTCATTTTCCACCCTTTTCTGTGTTTGCGTCTGTGGCGAGGCCTCGACATAGGATTTGTTTAATTTTTTTATGGCCTATTATTTCCTTTTACATTATCGTCTTGAAATATTGTGCATTAAAATGTGATTATTTGAAAGAAACTATTCGTGTAATTGAAGTGGGTTCCTTGCATTAAATCCCTTTGAGCTGCCCTGTGCCGCACCCTATTGCTGTGTTTCCTCCCCGTGCTCCTCTCGACTCCCCCTGGGTTGGTCGCCTCTCCGCCATTACGCTCATTAACACGCGTGCATTACTCCCGAGTCCCCTTCAAAGGAAAGCTTTGCCATCGTCCAGGTTAGGGTTTTAACTCGGGACCCCTAGACAAAGACATATTATAACATCCTGGTGAAGTCTGGTTCTCATCCCATATCCTAATCCAACAACAACCCCCATCCCATCCCCCCACCTTCCTTCCAAGTGAATTTTAAATCATTAAAAACTGACAGATTGCATATCCATATTGTGTTAAGGTGTCATGCAGGTATGATGCCAAACGGCGTCACCTCGAGGCAGAAAATTTCCCGGTGATCCTTGTGAGTATCCCACAACAAATCTATTAGGCAAACCATGCTTCTCTATTATAGCATGTTATTTCAGGCTAGATTTCGTCAGCGAGTAACTAAGTGTTCAAGTACCTTGGGACAAACTTTTTTCTACCAAGAGCTCAGACGTGCGTTCATGCTGCCATCTCCCACTTCTTCCACAGACGTGGCCGTGCTGAGCTCCGAACATTTCCGCTCTGTCTCCATGATAAAAGCCTATCAACCTAGTGATGTGGGCTGCAGAACATGGATGGCTCTTCAAACATGAGCATCAGCAACATCAGTAAATATTCAGTATCTATCCCCAAATTGAAAAAAGCACCACACAACACCACATACTAGATAGAGCGCTAGCGCCAATGTTATTGGTACATCATGACTATTAGCCCAGAGGATGATTGGCCAAGAGTTATAACATGATTCCAGCTACCCTTTCAGTTCGAGTCGAACACACGGCTTTCAGGCTGGATCGTGAAAGAACTTTGCCCAAAAAACGTTTCCTGGCAACCTCACAAGGTGGAAAATTGATTTGGCCATTGATAGTATATCAATAGTAGTAATAAATACTGAGTAATGTCATGACACAAAAGTCAGAGGGCTAAAGGGCCACAACGGTCATTTCTTGCTTTAGCCTTGCATATCTGATTCATATAATCTCGCAAAACGCAAACGAGTCAATTTCCTGCCACATTATATCTAGGCGTATGTTTGTCGTGTGCAAGAACACATATTTGAGACATTATGATATGGGTATGCATGATTGTAAGGTGGCACACTTGCTATCAAGCACGGCGCAGCGATCAGAGCGTCTCAAAAGAGTCGTTTCAGAATGATCGTCGAATACTTCCTTGTACTCGGGCTGCAGTTCACCGACACACACATCCCTCCACTATACGTGCAGTTTGGCTGCGTGTGAAGATTTGGAGCATGCAGGAGCAACAGACGGTCACACAATGTAGCAGTCACATATGTTTTTATTTTTCGGGTAGCCGCACGGCATATTTATAAATTGCGGAGACCGAAAACGTGGGGGTGCCATACGGTCATTGATTTGATGTCGCACGGTGACCTTAGGGCGTTCCTGCGGCGGCCATATAATTTTCAAGGCAG
>CM068957.1:123202667-123215807 GCA_035128595.1 Eptatretus atami
GGCATGTGCGTCCCACAGATCTCTCCTCTTGCCCGGACTGATCTCATAAGGCGCCGGAGGATCTCCTTGTATACGTATTGATTCACTGTTTGACCCTGTGGTAGAAACTCGAAGTGGACGATGCCCTTGATGTCAAAAACGCGATGAGCATCACCTTGATCTTTGACTTCGACATCCTTGCTTTCTTTGGTCTTGGTGATGCCGGACTTTTCCACTGACGACTCTGCCATTTGGTGTCTGGATCGATTCGAATATCGACCATTCATCGCCAGTAATGACACTCCCGAGTAGGTCTGGATCGTCCTTGAGGCGCTCGATAATGTCTTGACAGACAGTGACTCTTTGCTGTTTCTGGTCCTCGGACAACAGCTTAGGACCATCTTTGCGCACACCTTGCGCATTTCGAGATTTTCAGTGATGATGCTCCAGACATTGTCCTTGTTGATGGATAGTTCCTCAGCAATCATACCGCACCATGAGTCGACGATGTGCACGCACCATTTGCTTCACACGCTCGATGTTGTCCGCCATTCTGCTCGTTGAAGGTCTTCCAGACCGTGGATCGTCTTCAACCTCCTCCCGTCCCTCTTTGAACCTCTTGTGCCATTCAAATGCACGTGTACATGACATTGTTTCTTCCGCATAGACATGCTGCAGCATTGCGAAGGATTCGGAAGGTGTTTTGCCAAGCTTGGCAAGAAACTTCAGATTGGCTCTCTGATCACGACTCATAGCACGACGACTCAAACAAGACAATGTGTAAAGCACACAATGAGTGCAGTCAACCATCACCAATAATATATAATGCTGGAATGTTGCAAAAGACTGTGACGCAACCCATTCATTCAAGTTGTGTAAGTGGAGCACACAGCAGGTTCAGTCCCGTTATCTTTTAGACGGACCTCGTATTATGTCTCGCCCGGGTTAAAACCACCACCACCCAGATTCAAGGTGGATGCTAACCACGACACCACCGAGTCTGCTCACTTTTTAAGACATTGGTTGTGTGCACTTTCGATTTTTTGAGTGTACTAACTGGCAGAGAGGCTGTTCACTTTATAATGGTTAAGACGACTTCATATTTTGTGATCACGTCTTTTGACATACAGTAACAACGAAGCAATTTCTCTGACCTGCAAGAGTTTTTTCAGGTGGGCCTGGATGACTGCAGGCTTTGTAGATTGTCCCAAAATTTCTAATAGGTCTTCATCTCCAAGGAAGTAAAAGCGAGCAAAGGCCATTCGCTTTTCCTGAATCAAAACAAAAATCAGACAACACACATAGCATGAGAAATAATAAGTGCTGCTGAAACAAATACCAATATCTAAAAATACAACATAAAATCCATGAACTTCTTGTTCTCATGTCTGAGAGACACCAGGATGACAGTTTGTAACTGGCTACCCCTGATGTCTGCCATAGTTTCGTGAATAGTCACCAAACTTTGACACAATTAACAATTTAATACAATTCTGCTTCCAGTACCTAAAATTATGACCAACTTTTATTCCATTTGACCGAGTCGAAAGCCGTCTTTTGGCAAAATACAAGCTGGACGGAATGATGCCAAAGCATTCCGGTGGGGTTGCTTCAAGCCAACTGTCACAGGGTTGTTGCTGCTGCTATCACCATCATTACCAGATTATTATTATTATTGTTGTTTTTGTGGCCTTTCCATCTGATCAAATGCCATTCCATCCCATCACCAATCCTTGATGGAGATATCAAAGAGTAATTATATTTTTCAACTGGATGCTGATCTCTTCCTCTGCCTCCCCCTTTTATGATTTTACACCATGTTATGATTTCTTTGTTAATGAGGTTAAAAGTGACCGCAGCCGAATTGGCCTGCCGAATCAGAAAGCACGTCTTGCCATCTCAATTTACCTCCAAGTACTCATTTAATGCCTTCTGGCAAAGCTGCAGCTGATCCAGCAATGATTGCAGTGTGTCTCTCACTCCAGCACGAGACAGCAGCATCAGTAAACGTGGATCTCGTTCAACGTCTCTGAGAATAGATCTGGCAAAGAGGCAAGGGTGTCGTATTACCCAAAAGGGATTTAAAAGCACACATTTTGCAAAACCCTGAAATGAAAGACTGAAATAGCAGAGTGTAGTTCAGCAGTTATTGCAAAAACAACTTAAAACAGATGTCATGTGAAAAATAACTCAGATTTTCTACAGAGAAGTTTGCACGTGTGATATGTTAGGAACAACTTCTTTAGCAGGCAAAATGACATTGCACATCAACTTCCAAACCAACTGTGTATCTTACATGGCATTATGTGATACATTCAATCACATTATATTGAGAACAAAATGAGACTTTTAAAATTTCCCAAAATTATTATTTCATGACAACCAGGGAAGATCTCGTCCTTACAGATGGGAGGAAGAGGAAGCAGGACTCAAAGTACGTGTTTACTGCAGCACCTTTGTAAAACATTGGTGGCGGATGGCTGAGAGATTATGCACACTCACCTCTGAGCCATCTAGCCTGGGTTCAAATCTCAGCCCAGATACAAATTGTCATCCTGGTGTCTCACAGGCATGTCAGGACATCAATATGTGTGCCAACCTTCGGATGGACGCAAAACTGGGAGCCCCATCTGCCAGCATGAGCTGGTGGATGTCAAAGATCCAGGATGTCCTTTGTGAAGAGGAGGCGAGTTATCACCAGCACCATGATCAAATAACAAATTCCTGCCCTAACCTACAGGAGTGTTGCATAAGCGGCACAGCTGCGCACTCAGTCAATGATGTGACTCGCAGCCTTGTGGCTATACAAAAGAAAAAGTTGTAAAAACACAAACAAACGTCTCCTCCTCAGAGAGGAGAAGAGGGGGAGGATGATTGGGACCATACTCTGTGCAGAGCGTTGGTGCTGCTTAAGCAGTCTCCTTGGCTATTGGGCACAATCCTGGATGGGTCGCCACTCCAACACAGTATACCAGCAAGCTGGCACTCATTTTGCCGACCTCGGAAGGATGACAGGCCGAGTTAACCCCACTGGTATTAATTCAACAGCTGAGCAGGATTTGAACTCAGGACCCTAGGATCCAAAGCCCACCACCCTAACATTAAGCCAACACCAGGCACTCTTCTCAGGGAGAGTGTTGGTAATTAGCTAGGGGTAAAGAGGGCCAGGTAAAAGACAAGGTAATATAGGGAACAGACAGGGCTTATGGATAGGTAAAAAACAGAATGATAGAAAACACTGGGGATGATTGCACAGTGTGAGCCAGTATTTTTAGTAACACATTTTGTACAGGGTGGCCGAAAAGTCACTTTACCACTCCACAGTAAAACATTCGTTCTTAACTTCTTTTGATATGCTGCGGCTCCGCGAAGCCGGCACTCCGATGCAATAGCACCCAACGTATAGCGATCCCGAGACAGTTATTTCATTAGTATTCGTTAAGTTAGCCCTTTACACGTCTAGTGGGTAAATGGGACAAGAGCCGTTGCATAGGGCTTTTATAGTTAGGTCTTCAATCCCCTATTCTTTCACTGATTTTATTTACTTTACTTCACACACAAACCTCACCACGTATTCACACAGGTCAGATCAGTGATTGTACTCATGGATTAGGAGGAACGAAACTTGTGGAGCACACTCTTGAAGAGACAAGCTATCATGTTTTGAAAACTGCATCCTGTGACTTAGCCAATGATATCAAGTCAGGCCCAAACTCTAGTGCTTCTAGAATCAGGTTAGATGCTCATCACACTCTCACTTTACCTTATTCCTTTAGCTATTATCCTATGTCACCAAGAACTCTTATTATGTGTAGCCTCAGTACCGAAATCCATTGTCTACACGATGAAAGCGCCCTGTTCCCGTGACAGTGCACCGCGGCAGAAAATTGGCTCAAGGTAGAGCCAGCGCCGCTGAACCTCATTCAAACTGTGAAGGCAGATATCAAGCTCAGCTAGTCTTTTCTCCCACAGAGATGACTTGTCTGCAAACCCACTGCAAAAAACAGGTGATTGTTAAACATTTCCAAGCTAGTTAAACAGTCTCAGGGTGCAGATGCAAATAAAATTACGCAAATTTGTAAAAAAGCATTGTTGACGACGTTACAAACAAACAAAACCCATGGAGCCAAACAACCTGAAGTATGGTGAGTCTTGCAAACTTTGCAGAAGCTCTGCTGGTCCCCAAGCTGACCAAGTAGGTTCTGCCAATCCCTGATCAGAGAGAGCTGCTGGCCTTGTGAATCTTGATGATCACACATTGAGAAGAGAGATGGATGCCCCCCAGATCTCAAGCTCTCTTAGTGCCTCCCGGATTGACACCTCACCCTGTGCAGCCCATTAAGTTCCTGGAAGAAAACACACACCCGTCGACAATGACACTAACTTTGGATCAGAAACGAATAGCTTCACACAATGATCAAATGTAAAAGTCAAATTACCCAAAAAATGAATAATTGATATATAATTCCACATGATCAATAAAGTATTATCCCATATAGCATATGCTTTGCAACAGCACATAATATATATATATATATATATATATATTACATATATACACTTTCTATATATATATATATATATATAATACACATACATACATATACATATACATATACATGCATACACATGCATACATATACATATATATAAATACACGAGGTCCGTCTAAAAAGTAATGGGGACTGAACCTGCTGTGTGCTCCACTTACACAACTTGAATGAACGGGTTGCGTCACAGTCTTTCGGAACATTCCAGCAATGTATATGATCGGTGATGGTTGACTGCGCTCATTGTGTGATTTTTTACAGATCATGTTTTACACTTTGTCTAGTCTGTCGTCACACGATGAGTCGTGAGCAAGCTTGGCAAAACACCTTTCGAATCCTTCGCAATGCTGCAGCAAGTCTGCGGGGAAGACACGATGTCACGGACACGTGCATTTGAATGGCAGAAGAGGTTCAAAGAGGGACGGGAGAGGTTGAAGACGATACACGGCCTGGAAGACCTTCGACGAGCAGAACGGGGGACAACATCGAGCGTGTGAAGCAGATGGTGCACGCAAATCGTCGACTCACAGTGTGGATGATTGCTGAGGAATTTTCCATCAACAAGGACACTGTCTGGAGCATCATCACTGAAAATCTCGAAATGCGCAAGGTGTGCGCAAAGATGGTCCCCAAGCTGTTGTCCGAGGACCAGAAACAGCAGTCACTGTCTGTCAAGACATTATCGAGCACCTCGAGGATGATCCAGACCTGCTTGGGAGAGTCATTACTGGCGATGAAACGTGGATATACGAATACGATCCCGACACCAAATGGCAGAGTTGTCAGTGAAAAGTCCGGCATCACCAAGACCAAAGAAAGCAAGGATGTCGAAGTCGAAGTCAAGGTGATGATGATCGCGTTTTTTGACATCAAGGGCATCGTCCACTTCGAGTTTCCACCATACGGTCAAACAGTGAATCAATACGTGTACAAGGGGATCCTCCGGCACTTCATGAGATCAGTCCGGGACAAGAGGGGGATCTGTGGGAGAACAACGCTGGGTGCTCCACCATGACAACTCCCCTGCTCACAGTGCCCTGAGCATCCGCACAGTTTTTGGCGGAGAGGAACGTCCAACTCTGGAGCAACCCTGTATTACGCCAGACTTGGCGCCTTGTGATTTTTTCCTATTCCCCAAGCTCAATGGGGTGATCAAGAGGACCCGATTTCCTGATGTGGAGGCCATCAAAAGGGCCGTGATGATGGAGCTCCAGAAGAAGCCTTCCGGGGGTGTATCGCAGCTTGGAAGAAGAGGGTGGACAAGTGTGCGAGACTGGAGGGAAACTATTTTGAAGGGGACAAACTGTGATTTCAATATAATTTTTGGAATAAAATTTCTGTGAAGTCAGTCCCGTTACTTTTTAGACGAACCTCGTCCATCTACGGACCGGACCTCATATTTATTATATATATATATATATATATATATATATATATGTATACATATACATATGTATATATGTGGAGCTTTGAACATCTCCAAGATAGAGCAGCCATTTTTAGTAGGATTACCTTTTCTTAATTGAATGTAGCATTTAATTGAGGAAGCCAAACATTTTAAAATGCTCTCAGTAAGCTACAGTTTTTGACTGTTGGTAATTATCAAAGCAAATAGGCTATCTCTCTCTTTATCACGCAGCTGAACATCTGGCTTTCTCGTTGGCCCTTGTAACAACATTCTTTGAGCCTTGAGCTCGTAGAAGCCCGATCATAAAATCAGTACTGTTTGGTATAGTTTAACAGCTGTTTCTACTTTTCACCAATAGAACGAAGGGTGAAATGCATTCGAGAATAACCTTCCTGTCACCCGATTTTCTAAAGCTAACATAACCAGAAACAGACCTTCCTGATAATGGAAGAAACATATATTTGCCAGTCCAAAGGGAGAAACAGGGCTGGGGTTTTGTTACCTCAAAGAAAATCATCTCTGAGAAAGGAAATAGAAACCCGATGGAAGTTGGGTAAATCAAGAAACGGATGCCCTACAAAGAGGGTGGGGGGCAGAACAATATATATATATATATATATATATTATATATATTATATAATATATATATATATATATATAGTAAACCAAACTGCTTGCGAGCCAGAGTTAGATTGAACTGACCTACTGCATGTATGCTGTGTCTTTCTCTCCATGGCCATGTTTGGTGTGTGACAATTAAAAGCTCTTCTCTACCATGATCAGAGTGGACATTGCTAAGTTTCAATCAGCGGTGGAACCTGATCTCGACATAATATATATATATATATATATATATATATATATATATAGGGGACACTGTATGTGTCCTTTAAAAGTAATCAGTGTTTTTGCACTTTTGCACAATTTCAATGTGGAAAAGTTAATCTTGTTGTTTTCTCTGTTCAGCTAAAGGATTGCTTGGTCAGCGAAAAGGATTGCTTGTGAAATGTCACAGCTGGCCTCCCAGCCCATAGGGGGTGGTGACCTTGCTGGTGGCACAACAACATGTGGGTGGTTACCTTGCTGGTGGAAGATAGGCGAGGGAAAAGAAGCGACCTTTCACTTTTCTATCTACCGCAGGAACTTGAAATAGTTAGGCCTAAGTCACATTTGCCACGGCGGCCGTGGGGTCTTCAAAATCTACGGCCACTAGCAATTACACGGCGGCCACAGTATTTCCACGGTCCACACATGTAGCAGTCACATATGTTTTTATTTTTCGGGGAGCCGCACGGCGTATTTAGGCCAAAAGTCACATTTGCCACGGCGGCCGTGGGGTCTCCAAAATCTACGGCCACTAGCAATTATACGGCGCCGCAGTATTTCCACGGTCACACAATGTAGCAGTCACATATGTTTTTATTTTTCGGGTAGCCGCACGGCATATTTATAAATTGCGGAGACCGAAAACGTGGGGTGCCATACGGTCATTGATTGATGTCGCACGGTGACCTTAGGGCGTTCCTGCGGCGGCCATATAATTTTCAAGGCAGACGCAGAGTGCCCGCAAGGCGACCGCAGGGGGCCCTAAGGCGAATGTGCGGCCAGACGGATGGTAACGAGTGGGTATTTTATTTTTATTTTATTTTTTACCAGTTTTTTATTGCGGCTTGTCGAATTGCTACGGCGAACGTAGAAATGAAAAAAGTTAGAACTCCGCGTTATAATTCCACGGCGACCTTACGACCTGTAAAATATAGCCAAACGGCGTAGGGCCACCCTGAGGCCACCGCAGAAACTCTGCGGCCGCCGCACGTTGTCAATTCAGAGGGCGTACGGCCGCCGTAGAGCAAATGTGACTTAGGCCTTAGGTCTTAGAAATCGTGGAAACCGAAAACGTGGGGTTGCCGTACGGTCTTTGATTTGATGTGCACGGTGACCTTAAGGGGCCCTGCGGCGGCCATAGAATTTCAAGGCAGATGCAAGGTAGCCTCAAGGTGCCTGCAAGGGGACGGCAGGGGGGGCCTAAGGCGAACGTGCGGCCAGACGGATGGTAACAAGTGGGTTAATTTTATTTTATTTTTTTTAACCAGCTTTTTTGTTTCGGATTGTCGAATTGCTACGGCGAACATAGAAATGAAAAAGTTATAAACTCCGCATATAATTCCACGGCGACCTTACGGCCTGTAAAAGATAGCCAAACGGCGTAGGGCCACCCTGAGGCCACCGCAGAAACTCTGCGGCCACCGCACGTTTCTGTCAATTCAGAGGGCGTACGGCCGCCGTATAAGCAAATGTGACTTGGCCTAAATGAGTGTACCACAAGATAAATCTTGCTTGACAAGCAGTCACGCAAAGGTCAGAGTAAAACTATATATATATATATATATATATATATATATATATATATATATATATATACATACAGAGCTAAAACTGAGCTGCCAGAGTTGGTCTATGTGAACCACTGTACATTCCTAGCCACTCTCCATATGCACATATGTTTGATGTGTAATAAACTCTTCTTTGCCTAAAGATCGGTGTGGACAGAACTCGATCTCAACATATATACATATACTTATAGATATACTTTTAGATATATTATATATATATACATATACATATAGATATTTACATATACATAAATATATACATATACTATACATACATACATATATATCTACATATACTTATATTGGTCTATATACTTATAATATTATATATATATATATATATATATATATATATACATATATATCGTCAGCAGGCGAATTGGTAAAGAAGGGCGGAAGCCAGGGTGAATTGGTAAAGAAGGGCGGAGCCAGCAGGCGAATGGGTCGGTTGTCAATCCCAGGCCAGGACAAGCAGACTGAATGAGCAGACAGGAGCAGCAAGCAGGAATGACGGGCAGGAACGACGGGCAGGAACGACGGGTAGGAACGACGGGCAGGAACGACGGGCAGGAACGTCAAGCAGGAACGACGCACTCGCGGCTCCACGACCAGTCCTATTATGGACCCCGTGGTGTGGGGCGGGGGCAACGACCGAAGCGGTGTCGTCACTAGAATCGGGCACTCTGTTTGGGCCCTGGCCACTGTGCGGCCCGGCCGTGATGGCCGGAAGCGGCTCCACTCCACTTTCGGCAAGATGGTCCAAGCTGCGGAATCGTCTCTCTCTGAACCCCATGATATGAATCGCCTTGCACCGAACCCCGTGATATGAATCGCCTTGCACTGAACCCCGTGCCCTGCCCCGGCGACCTGCGGTTGGCGCTGGTCAATGTGCCTGCTCCGTGGTGTGCCATGTGGCTCGAGCGATCCGGCCGCACAGCTTGCCTCTGCCTGGTAGCAGCTGCATCGAGGCAGAGATGCGGGAGGATGTCTGCCGTCCGTGGGAGACATTTGTGGCCGTCGTGGTGACCGAAGACCGACGGTAAGATGTTATTGTAACCCCATGTGCAGACCCGACCAAACATATGTTATTCGTGCCCCGTTCTGTACAATGATAAAGTATCACGGGCTGCGCGCGAGTCCGTCCGCCATCAAGCATGCCCCGTACAGTGCACGCGGGTCCGCCCACCATCGCAGCATGGTGGTGGGGTGCACGGTGCCAACCCGATCTGTGTCAGGGAATTGAGGGAAAGGATTGGATATAATTATTAGATGGAGATTCAGATTGAAAAGGGGAGAGATATATTTATTAATGGAGATTTGGATTGAAGAAGAGTGTGCCGCGTGCATACTGTATGTTGTTAGCATTTGGTGTGTTGGTTATGCCTCTGATCGCCTGAACAGTGGGTGGGTGGTCATCGTTGTGCTGCACGTGCTCCATGCTGTACTGGCGTTTATTGTTGGCTTCTCCTGCTGCCCTTGGTCTTCTGTGAGGATGCATTTTTACTGATGGGTGTCCGATCGTAGCGCCTGCTGGCTCACGTGAGGACCCCTTGCTTGGATTTACCTCACGAATAGAGAAAAAAGAATAGGAATGAGGTTCAGAGGTTTCATCAGACCTAGCCATGAGATTTACACAATGCACTGTCCCGTTCGACCCACTAGACAAGAAGGGACTATCTGAACGTACATTAATGAAATAACTGACTGGGGACCACTGTATATTGGCTGCTATTGGTGTTGGAGGGATGTGGTTTCCAGAACCACAACACTAATTTTTATATGTATATGTATATGTATATATATATATATATATACATATATATATATATATATACATAAATATACACGAGCACTCCGCTGATTGGTGTGGACTGTGTACAATGGGGATTGGCGGAGTGGTCGTCACACTGCACATGTTTCTATTTTCCCGCCGATCACATCACGTGCCTTCTGGTTAAATTGTTTGCATTAGTAGGAAGAATTGTCTGGGTGGCAGATGGATGGTTGTTCTGTGTGAATTATGCGGTTTTTCCATGTGAGACACAATCCACGGCGATGCTCACCATAACAGTCAGGAGGTGCGTCTGATGTATAAAGGATGAATGTGGTCATCACTGGTTCGATATTTATTGGTATACCATCCTGATGAGGGCAAATAAGTCCGAAATCCGGATCGGTGGTTCTGTTTGATGTTAAACTGATGATGACCATATAATCTTTGTCTCTGAGAGAGTCACCGGACCGAAGCCTCTGTTGTGTTGGAGGCGATGCTTTGGTGTGTACTGTGTCCAATGGGGATCGGCAGAGTGCTCGTCACACTCCACATGTTTTCACATTTATATATATATATATATATATATATATATATATATATATATATATATATGTATACAGTATATGTTTTTTTATTGTTTTTTTTACAGTTACGTCGCCTTCGGGGCAGAAGGGCCATTTCTGGTGTTGTCACACCCAACTGCAACTGGACCTTCTTGCAAATAATTTTAAGCCACAAATGCTGGATTTGTCAAAAACAAAATATTTCTTGTTTATTTCCATTAAATTCAAAAATAACAGGAAATAAATTGTTTCTGCATTACATTATCTGTGTAACAAGGATCTGTCTTGGTACCCACCTTTAGTTCAGCAGTCCGAGATACAACAGTGTCTGCAACGTTCAAGATGTCCTTGAAGGTGAGACGCTCTAGCGCTGTGCCACGTGGAAGGCCAAGGAGACGGAACAGATCCAGCCAGTGGTCTGTTGAAAGATGTTCTCCACGAACAAACTTTAGTGTTGGCACCAGCAGCTGCAGTTTATTTTTAATGAAATTAGCAATTTGATGTGACCATGAGATGTAGCAAAAGAACGATGAGGAAGTGTACCACAAGAAAGATTAGAGTGATAACATGTGAAAGCAGTGACAAATAACCACACACCCGAAGGTTGTCCACTTTTGTCTGCAGAGTGACTGTCATTCTGCTTGGCTCCAACCTGTGCAGATCATCATGCCACTGAAGCAGGAAGTCTTCAAACACATGAGTTTTACTCCTGTGAAATATGTAATCAAACACATCTCTCAAAACCAAATACTTCAAAGAAGAAGAGAAACAATGCCAAATGACTTGGTGAAAGTAATGGAGTTTAAAATGCTTCATAAAATTCCTGATTTATATTTCCAATCATACTTTGAGTTTGACCCTTTCGTTTTCTTCTCATGACATCCACTTAGGATGTTGAAGGTGCTCAGATCATCAGGCTATTCGAGGGAAGCACAGGATGAGATGCAGTTTTCATGAAGAAGCAGCACAGTTCAAAAACATGTGTTGGGGAAATAGACCATTTGGATCGTGTTTAAATGGAGATTAACTTAATTGGTAGTTCTCCACATTGTAGTCATCCTTGTATATAATTTGAAATTATGATTGTGGTCGTAAAATTCCAAATATTTACAAAGTGATGTTGCAAAAGGTCAGGAAAACCAAAAACCAAAATACATGGAAATAATAACTGGCTCCACACTCAAAACGACAAAAAAAAAAAAACAGCAGGAACTCTACAGGAAAATAACCATCCCAGTGTAAAAGAGCAATGCAGAACACAAGTTCAAAAGTCTTGAAATATAATTTTGCACTTCATATACATAAAACAATAGTGTCTGTCACTTTGTCTGTCTGAGTTTCCTATCATCTCTCACCAATTCACATATTGTCACCAAACGGCAAAGGCATAATTAGCAATGTCTTAAAATTCTGTTTACAGCATCTAAATATACTTACATCTCCTCCTTTTATTCTGTCGGCCAAGTCAAAAGGAGACTTTTGTCAAAGGTCATTTGTCAAAGGTCGCCATGCCAGATGACATCACGGCATGCTGGTGGGTGGTGCTTTAAGCCCAACAATAACAGGATTGTTGGTGTCTTTCTGTAGCCTTGCCATCTTATTAAATCCTATACCATCCCATCACCCATCCTAAATGGGTATATCAGCTCATTGTGAATTTCACTTAAAGTAGTCTTAAAATATGAAATTGGCATGTACTCTTCCACAGCATACATTTTCTAAGTCTCTGTTTCTATTCTTGTCATGAGTGATTGAGATAAGACCAAAAAATTATTCGATGCCAAACAAAAATGTCAATAACAATTAGGATGTTGAACCTCATAGTGTCACTCAGTCACTCAAACACCTCAGTCTCACTATGAGCCATGATATTTCTTTGGCAAACTACATTTCAAAGTTGGCCTCTAAAGCTAGTCACCAACGGGGCATCTCAGTCGTAAAAAGTCCTTCCTTGGCACACCTGAACTCCTATCCACCTCCAAGGCCTTCATCCACAGCTTGTTGTAATACTGCTCCCCCCTCTGGGGTGTCTCCCCTGCCTCACATCTTGCTTGACAAGACTTTCAATATCATTGGAATATCCCACAATTAAGCTGAGTCCATGTGCCTATCATTTTCCCACCGCAGATAGGTCGGTTGGTGGTCTGTCCGTCTTCCACCGCCTCTTTTCTGCCATTTCTGTGCTTTGTTACCCCCACCCCCTCCCCAGGTTTCTGCAGGGTGTCTGCAGTCAACCATCAATCGCATTCTGGTGAAACTCCCAATATCCAGAATAATTACTGCTCACCACCATTTGTTGTTTGTTCCTCTTTTTGTTCCTCTTTTTTCCAACCTGTGGAACCAACTTTCACATTCTCTTCAATCCCATTCTTCCCTCCAGGTCTTCAAAACAGCAGTACACCACCATTTCAAATCGTCTCCTGTCCAAAACCATGATCTTCTCCACCCCGGCTGAACACCCCCCCCTCCCCGC
>CM068957.1:123215817-123235327 GCA_035128595.1 Eptatretus atami
GGCCCCTGCACCCCACACCTCCAAGTCCATCTTCTTCCATATTTCCAGTTTTTCCTTCCTCAGAGTTTGCCTCTGAATCCATCTTTGTTGTGGGAAATTTTCTTATCAAACATACAACTTAAAGAAAACACAGCAACTTGTGGTTTGTGATACAGTTCTGTATTTGCAAGAAACAGTATTTACAAATGAATGATGAGCACAATAGATCAATTAAAAATACCTTTAGTTCCCTTGGGTTTTGTTATTGTGCAAGTATAAGTTCATAAACCACAAACAAGGTGGTTCATTGATACAGCAACTTACCAAATTAAAGTGCTAGTTTACAATGTACTCATATTTGCTTAGATTTCATTAAAGGTACAGGGTGGCCTGAAAGTCACTTTACTCCTCCACAGTAAAGCATTTGTCCTTAAACTCTTTTAATACACAGGGTTTTTATTGTGCAATACTTTCAATAATTAATCAGTCATTGTGTCTGTATACACTCCATCATACTCCATTACTGGGGTGGGTAAAGAAACTTCCAGGCCACCCTGTAAATATAACACTTTACGAAACATAAGTATGGATTTCCTATTCTGGAACCCCCCCCCCCCCCATCCCTCCACCCTCAAACCCCACCAACAGGCACAAAACTCTTTCATCTTGTTCATAGTTGCACATTATTCTTGACTTTTCTCCACTCCTTCACTTCCCACCTCTCTCTCCCCCTCCTCCTGATCGTACACTTCGTCCACATATGGTAGCATTCTGAACACTTTTTTCCCCCTTTCATTCTAATTATCTTCTTGTCTATTTTTTTTTCTTTTCAAGATGAGGCCCATAGAAGAACAAGCTTGCTTTGCATGTTTTGTCCCTATTCTGCTTGTCTGCGGCCTCGTTCATCAATCCCTCATTTGCATGATTTCCTCTGCCATACTGTTCGTATACAAGATCTCTCAGCCTCCATCGGTCAGGCCTTCCATGAGTCTGGAGCTTTATATTAAAAGCATGATTAGGAATGCTTGGTTTCCTCTCATGACTAAAAAAAAACGTTACTTTCAACAACTGCTGATGTCCCATCCTTGAATGATTTACAATGAAGGAAAAATAGTTCAAACCTGAATGAGATCCAATCTTGAGTTGCCATTTCATCTATGCCATGGTGGAAATCCTCATAAAGTTTCCAGGTCTGTGCACAGACTTCCAGTTCATGTGCTACATCCTCGACAAAATCTGAAGATGGTCTTTCCAAATGGAAATGGTCACAGTCAGCACTGAAACACACAGATGAGTACATTCGTCATTTCCGACACTGAAACTCAGACGTTCCGATTCTGAATATTGACTCTCATTGTACATAATGCATCCAAAAACGTCATCGTCAACACTGAGCATTTTCACTGGTACTACTTTGTTTTGGGTGCTTACCACAACCGTTCTCTTTCAGCCTGCAGCACCTGGAAATCTGTCTGATGTCCTCGTACCATTTCCAATGCTCCATGGGTTTCAGGACCCTCAATTTCCAACAGTGCATCTCCTGGGCGAAACTGTCTCCAATGGGATACAAAGCGCTCCAGATCAGCTTGCCAAGTCGCCAGCCGCGTCACTACTCCACTCTTCAGTGTGGATATCTGCAAGGTGAGCACGAACATTGTATGGGATGGAAGTCCAAAAAACAAAAGGACCTGCTAATTTGCTGCATTGTCTCCATGTATCCAACTCACCTGCTCTTGAACAATTCTCTGATGTGCTTCCATGAGATCATGCAGCTCTTCCCAGCGCTTTCTTAGATCAGCAAGAGCAGCTACACCGGTGCCTCCCACAGATCTTAGCAACTTATTCTTACTCTCTGCATCATTGATTACAGGCATAAACTGTAAAGAGACCAACAGCTAGATATCATCATCAGTATCTTGACTGTCATATATTTAATTAAATTAAAGATGCTCCTTATTATACATTAGTCAGAGAAGGAATTTTTTAAAAAGCACACCAAAAAAGCATGCAAATTATGAAATAGAAGCCATGAAATCCTTAGTCCCACCATGATGATGCGAGGAGCCAACTGGTACCGTGCTCTCAGACACAATCCATAGAACAGAAAATGGCAGAAAAATCACACATTTTGACCACATAATGGGTAGTTTACCTTGAGAATGTAACATTCCTCAAAGGTGGTAAGTAAAGTAATAAGGTTTAACATCACATTTCCATGGATTATATGCAACAAACTAGCAAGGTGAAAAAGAAGTTTCAATAACCAATCAAAATTAATTTGTTATATGAACCTGCATCGATGGTGTTATAATACTGAATGGCCCATTCGCTGGTTCCCGACCACAATGAATGTGTAATATGCTTACACAAATGTACATTTGTACATCACAGGCAGAAACTAGAACGGTATTTGGTCGAGTGCATACCTCCGCCAGACTGAAGAGTTTACGTTTTGTATCCCACCGATAGGCCAGATCTGCATCCGGACCTTAACCAAAATCTAATCGGCTTGTTCTTGTCACTTAACCAAGTCATCCACCAAGTTTTGTCCAAATCCATCCATAACTTTTAGTGATATTTATTTTGGATACTTAGTCAAGGGTGGAAGAGCTAGTACTATTACACTGAACAGATCAGGACACAACAGAACAAAAAGAAGAGCAGAGAGAAGGGGGAAACACCAAGAGCAGAGTTGAAGGCCAAGTTCGAGGCAGACTTGCCACATCTGTTCTCTTTAAGCCTGCAGCTCCTGGACAAACGATGGGTGTGAGGAGGAATGGGGGGGCAGGAGAGAGTGCATAGGTTGGACAAGATGGATACAGAAGGAAACTCTCAGGAGGGAAAACTGGCAATTTGGGAGGAGGAGGGATTGGGGTGGGGTCAACAAGGGAAGAAAAGATCATGGTTTTGGATTGGAGACAACCTGAGATGGTGGTGCAAAGCTGTCTTGAAGACCTGGAGGGAAGAATGAGATTGAAGAGAATGTGTAAGTTGGTTTTACAGGTGGGAAAAAAGAGGAACGAATGAGTGGAATTGAGCAGTGATCCTGGATTGTGGTAGTTTCACCAGACGGGAGTTGATGGTGGACCACGTAAGCCCTACAGAAATCTTGGGGGGGACAAAGCACAGAAAGAGCAGAGGGTCCAAGACCAGAAAGGAGGTGGTAGAAGACAGACCACCGACCTGTCTGCAATGGCGAAGTTATTGGCTCATACTCAGCTTCATTGCGGGAGATTCCAATAATCTTGACAGCCTTGATTTATATGGCGTCAAGCTCAGCAAAATGTGAGGCAGGGATGCCAGCCCAGAGGGGAGAGCAATACTCCATCAAGCTGTGGATATTGTGCTATAAATCGTTTTTGGCCCTATCTCTCAGTGGTGAAGAACACTTAAAAATTCGAGTTTCACCAAAAGAGATCAATTTGTCCTTGTCACACACTCAACCGGTCCACCAAGTTTAATCCAAATATGTCCATAACTTTTTGAGATATCCTGCTCACAGACAGACAAACGAACAAACAAAAAGGGGTGAATACATAACCTCCATTCACCTTCAGTGTCAGAGGCAATTGTGGAAGGGGATGCTACCTTCCGTTACAAAAGCAAATTTGCCACTATAAGTCAAACTGTGCATACGTATACAAGGTATACAAAATGCTCGCTTTCTATAAATCAGGTTATTTTGGAGGTGAACATGTACGTTAATTTGTGTGCAACCCTTTTAATTATGGAGGGCATTAAAGTACATGTCAACACGTCACAGTGCAGAGTAAAAGGGATAAATACCTCTTGGTACTTTCATGAAATTTGACATAGTTCTTTCAGCATTTTTTTTTTGAAAAACAAATACTGTGACGTTATAAGGACATACAGCCATGAACGACAGTTCCAATTCTCCATTAAGCTCAGTGATACCACAGATGTTAAAGTGATGATGAGTATATAATACTTGGCATTATTTCAGCATTCAGTTCCACAGATTTTTTCCACATTAGAATTGCGTGACCTTGCATTATCATTGCAGAGCCATTATGGGTTAAGTACATAAGGGGTAAACAACAGGTTATGCCAAATGTGAGCCCATTGAGGAATAGCACAGGGAGATTGGTTAAGTGAAATGGAAAGCTTATTAAATTGGTATTTTGCTTCATTTCAACATTTATACAAGCAGTCTGTGGAATTACCAGTAACTGAGAGAATCTAATGTGGTGAGGAAGGCTTTTCGGAGGAGTTTCAAGTAGGAGTGGAGAGGGTGAAGAAACAGCTAGGAAAGCAAAAACAAGATATGCATTCAAGAGTATTGAAGGAGTTGGTGGAGCAGGTAAATGAGATGTTCACCAATATTTTCAATAGCTCATTGGAGTCAGGACAGGTACCAGAGGATCGGAGAGAAGAAAATGTAACACTTATTTAAGAAATGATCCAGACAAGAATTGGGGAAATATGGACCTACTAGTTTGACTTCAGTTGTGGGGAAGATGTTGGAGTCATTAATTTGGGATTAGATGGGGAGGCATGAAAAATAAATCAACTTAATTAAAGGTCATCAGCACGGATATATTAAAGGAAGGTCATGTTCAACGAATTTATTGAAGTTCTACGAAACAATTTCTGATTGGATGGATGATGGAAGTGCAGTGGATGTCGTATTATATCTAGACTTTCAGAAAACATTTGATAAGGTTCCACATAGAAGGCTGTTGGCTCGGGTTCAGGCATATAGAGCAGTTGGTAGAGTAGCTAAATGGATTGGAGATACAACGTAAGGACTGAGTGTGAATGGAAGGATGTTGGGCTGGGAGGATGTAAATCGTGTGGTTCCTCAGGGATCAGTGCTAGAACCATGATTATTCATAATTTACATCAAAGATTTGGATAGTGGGGTTAAGAGTAGGCTTTACAAATTTGCAGATGAGACTAAGCTTGAAGGTAAGGTAAATAACAGAGAGGGATGATGAGATTCAGGAAAGTGTTCGAGATATTTGCATAAATTGGGAAAAGATTGGCAGACATACTTTGACATTGGGAAATGTAAAGTTCTTGGGAGGAGTAATAATAATGAATATAGGGACTGTATAATGCATGGAGTAGTATTGGAGCATGTGTCACAGGAGAAGGATCTCGGGTTGGTAATGCATACGTTGATACGTCTCGGGTTAATACATACGTCTCGGGTTGATAAGCAGACAGCACAGTGCCAGACAGCCATAGGTAAAGCTCGTAAGGATTTTGGTTGTATTCACAGGGGGATAAATTATATAAATCAAAGGAAGTATTGTAAACATCGTTCAGGAATTTAGTGAGGCCTCATCTAGATAGATGTTCAGTTTTGTTCACCACATCTGAGGAAGGACATTGCTACCATAGAGAGAGTTTAGCCAGAGCGACTATATCAATTCCAACCGAGCTAGAATAAGCTATAAGGAGCGCCTGAAAGAGACAGGACTTTATACATTAGAATTTAATGAGGCCTTCCATGTGTAACCTTATACATTAGAAAGGGTATCGAAGGAATAAGTGCGGAAGAGTTTTTCAGCAGAATGGACAGTGACAGGACCAGGAGACATAGCCTGAGAGTAAAGAAGAGGAGAGTTAAGACAGTAGTAAGGCAGAGGTCTTTCACTTAGAGAGTAGTTAATGCATGAAATGTCTCCCTGGAAAGGTAGTGGCAGCAGAAACAGTGGATAAGTTTAAATTAGAATTAGATAGGTATCTAGAAGCAATGGGGATCAAGGAGGGGAGGGGGTACCTGGTTAGTGGCAGGAATCAGTGTTTGGATACCTGTGTTGTGATTGCAGTGTCCATGAGGGGGTCTCGTCAAAAGGTGACTGCGCTGTTGGTGAATGGTCATTCCTCACCGAACAACCATCTTAATCCCCCCCCGCAAATTGTTTTTTAAATAATTCTAAACATTGTTATGATTATGGGGGTAGATGTAAGGATTTAATAGGGAAGTTAGCATTGTACAGTGTAGCATGGTCTATGGACGAGTAGAAGCATCTCGATGGAATTAAGTTAGGGAATCTGTGAGCTTAAGTGCTACGTATCAGCACACGAGGGGTGGTGCGGTGTTAATTAGCTTTGGGAGTAAAAATAAGTCCCCCAGTACGTGATTGCCCTCTGTGGTTTTCCCTATGTTTTTTATATTCCAAGCAAGGCCATAAAGCTGGAAACACGTCTTTGAAACGACAACAAACAGGAGAAGCCCCGCCTTCCTGGGTTTGGGGGCGAGCAGGCAACGCCCCGGGGGAAGAGGACAGAGAGGGTGATAAAGGAGGAAGGTTGGCTGGCACAGAGCGAGGAAGTTCCTACAGGACAGAACATGAGGAAAGGAAGTGAATCAAAAGGCGCAGGAGAGGCAGGCGCATCTTGCACGTGTGGAGTGCGGAAGGCGCCCGTCTGGTTCAGCAGAACACGCACACGAGGTCAGTGTGAGGACCGCATGAGGCAAGTGGCACCTTTTAAGAAAGAAGAAGGCTGGGACAGTTGGAGCCTTCATGTGGAAAGTTGCGAAAGAAGCGTCACTGTGCACGCATGTGCTCTGTGACAAGTGATGGCGCCATTTTGCCTGCGTGTTCTCGCTCTGGTGGAAGCGTTCCCCATTCCGAGTTCGACGAGGACCAGCCCTGGGCTAGGCTTGGGGGGGGGGGGGGGTTCTTTCATTTTGCCACCCTTTGTCTGTGTTTGCGTCTGTGTGCGAGGCCTCGACATAGGATTTGTTTATTTTTTTAATTGGCTATTATTTCCTTTACATTATCGTCTTTGGAAATATTTGTGCATTAAATGTGATTATTTTGAAGAAACTATTCGTGTAATTGAAGTGGGTTCCTGCATAAATCCCTTTGAGCTGCCCTGGTGCCGCACCCTATGCTGTGTTCCTCCCCGTGCTCCTCTCGGTACTCCTCCTGGGTGGGTCGCCTCTCCGCCATTACACTCATTAACACGCGTGCATTACTCCAGAGTCCCCTTCAAGGGAAAAGCTTTGCCATCCGTCCAGGTAGGGTTTTAACTCGGACCCTAGACAAGACAATATATAACATCCTGGTGAAGTCTGTGTTCTCATCCATACTCCTAATTCCAACAACAACCCCCATCCCATCCCCCCACCTTCCTTCCAAGTGAATTTAAATCATTAAACTGACAGATCATATCCATATTGTGTTGATGTCATGCAGGTATGATGGGCCAACGGTCACCTCGTGCAGAAAAGTTCCCTGTGTATCCTTGTGAGTATCCCACAACAATTTATTTAGGTCAAACCATGTCTATAGCATTATGGTAGTATTTGTCATGGGAAGTTAAGTGATTACCTGTGGGAAACTTTTCACCAACTCAGCGTGCCGTTCATGTGCATCTCCCACTTCTTCCACAGACTGTGGCCGTCTGCTCAACATTTCCGTCGCTTCCATGATAAAGCCATCAACCTCAGTGATGTGGGCTGCAGAACATGGATGGCTCTTCAAACATGAGCATCAGCAACATCATAAATATTCATATCTATCCCCAAATTGAAAAAGCACCACACACACACAGCTGATAGAGTAACTGCCAATGTTTTGGCACATCATGACATTAGCCCAGGAGGATGATTGGCCAGAGTATAACTATGATTCCAGCTACCCTCAGTCGAGTCGAACACAGGCTTTTCCAGCTGGATCGTGAAAGACTTTGCCCAAAAACGTTTCCTGGCCAACCTCACAAGGTGAAAATGATTTGGCCATTGAAGTAGTAATAGTAGTAATAAATAACTGAGTAATGTCATGACACAAAAGTCAGAGGCTAAAGGGCCACAACGGTCATTTCTGTGCTTAGCTTGCATACTGATTATATAATCTCGAAACGAGAACCGAGTCATTTCCTGAAATTATATCAGGTTGTGTCTGTGTGCAAGAACACATATTTGAGACATTTGATGGTGTGCATTGATTGTAGGTGGCACCTTGTACAGCACGGCGCAGCGATTCAAGGAGCGTCTCAAAGAGTCGTTGCAGATGATCGTCAATAACTGCCTTTACTGGGCTGCAGTTCACCGACACACAATCAACGTGCAGTTGGCTGCGTGTGAAGATTGGGGTGCGACAACAGGGCATGAAGGACATTGGGATACACAGCCACACAGGTCATAAAAAGAAGGAGCATGTTACATAACCATTATCCTTGTAATTTTTTTTAAATAGTCAAAACAACAACGGTTATTGTCCTTGGAAAGCATTGCAACAAGTCAAAAAAGTAATAGTTTGAGATATTCATTGGAATAGCAGGTTACAAAAAGCTGAATAACTCAGTAGCAAGGAAATGCAGTACAAAGAAACTACAGCATCATATCCTGTGGCCAATCCTGGCCCTGCCAAATCAAACTTTAGCACACACATCGAATGCAGGGGTGTGTTCAGTTACCAAGTTTCTTGCAGAGTGCTTGTAAGTGGCTAAAGCACTCAAGCAAGCACTCCATTGAAAATTGTTGCTAAGGAACGGCTGGCTTGACAAGCGCTAGCTAGCTGCTTAGTATCTGAACACACCCCTGGTATTATTAATTTATACAGCTTAACCAAAACGAGAAATTAGTCCACTGTAATATCACACAATGGGCTATTCCATTTGAATCAATTGTGGAACCTTTAAGGTCCACAAAGTACATGCAGGTGAGACAGCCAGCTTTGCATCTTCATCCAAAGGATAGCATGCTCTGAGATGTTGCAGCCACCGGTTGCAAGGAAATCCAACATTATTGCAGATCAAACCCAAACTAGATAGATGATCAAGACGTAATAAACCGAGCTGTCCTGGCATACCCGATCTCCCCTGATATTGACACACTTTCCTTTGAGGAACCTTTAACTAACCCGTCTAAGTAATTTAGTACAAACCTCGGAAGCTTTTCAGCACCTTTGCCACGAGCCTTAAGGGTACGGAAGTTGACTTCCCAGTCAGCGGTCGTATGTAGGTGCTGCGTAATTAACTGCTCCATGTCAACCTGACCCCAGACCACCCATTCCTGAATTAAAGATAAAAGCAGAACAGTAATGCTGAATTTTACACAAAAATGCAGAAGACAAAAAATAGCAAACGAGTTAAAATAAATTATTGATCTCAATACAAAATTACCTCTCATTTGGTTTGCTGGAATTCCGACAAAGCATCTCTGGATATATAGAAAACTAATGAGCTTTGATTTGGATATTCGATCCATGCCATGGCTCTCATTTGTTTAGGGCATGGTACTTAATAAACAAAAGAGTTCATAGATGACATTACCCAAAGCAGTCTTGAGAAACAAGCACATGGGCGGGGTCTAAGAGCGGCAAATATGATTGGTCGTGATGACATAAAATGCCGTAATATTATGTCCAAGTACTGCTAAAGGGGAAGTTTTTGAAAGTTCCAAGAAGGCCATTTGTGTTTTACAGTGTTTAAGTATATAATTTGATTGAAATAAAATAAAAGTTTCAAAGGAAGTTTATCACCGTTGAAGCATCATATTTATTTTCAACACCTTCTTTAGCACGCTAAATTAGTTATTTGTGCCAATTGTTTGTGTTCTCATGGGATCCTTAAAAATAGTAACGTTCCTGTTTGGAATGATTTTCAATTTTGATTGACTGCCAGGCAGGCAGATGGAGCTTAAAAAATTTCTCATTCCACTCTGTGCACATGTAATCGGGCCAAATTCAGAGCCAAAATACTGTAAAACGACAGGTTCGTTTTTGGATTCATGTTCCAATTAGTGTTCAAAATAAAACATTCAATTTAAATAAGTTGTTCCTCGATCATAAACGAACGGTTGTAGACAGACAGATAAACAAAGTGAACAAATTGTTTAGTGCCCCTTTTCACTTCGTGCATGTGAGTTAATAACAAAGTCTGCTGCAATGAGGAGCATTCAAAAAATTCCCTGAATGATTCTAACTTGATGTATTTTTCAATATAGTGTCTCTTAACTTCAATGTACTTGCTCCATTTGTCCTTCAAACTGTCTGTCAGCAATACAGAAGTTTTCAGATTGCTCCTTTAGGCACAACTTTGTTTCTTAAGCAAGTTAATCCCTCATTGTAAGTGAATCAGCAGCCATGCAGATGGTATTTCAAATGTCACATCAGAGAAGTCATTGGAACAGGCTGTATGGGAGAGAGGGATGATGTGTAAGGGAAGAAATGGGTGTGGGGGGTGCACGATCTAACTGCTTGAGGCCACAGATACTTATGGTGGGTAGCCTGTGCAACATGGACTTTGTGCACAGAAGAGTTGGCGTGAAAAAGCACACATTTGGTCAACATCACTTGGCGTGTATTCTTAATGGCCGAATGCAATTTTGCACGAGTCTGGTGGAATATTTTCCTGTGATTGCACTTCTGTGAAGCATATTGTCAATCAGCAGGATTGCCTTGGCATCCTGGAAAATCAAGGCCATCATATTGCTCGCTGAGGGTTGTGTATGAATTTGCTTGTATGGTGGGTGCTCACTTGTGCTTCCGAGCAATAAGTTCAGCTGGATCTGCATTGAACAGTTCAAGGAGTTTGCGACATGATGTTTCTGCCCATCATGAGTACTGTGGTTTTGGGGGACCAATCTTGCTGAGACCTTGGACATAAACAAGTGTTTATGGATGTTAGTGAAATTGCTTCATTGAGAAATTCCAAATTATACGGACATTTTGACAACGTTAATGTAGTGATCCTTCATGATCAATATCTCGACCTGGGCAATTTGGTGAGTTGGTTGCACTTGCTGGCCATCCTGATCCAGTGTCATCTTTAACAGGGTCATATCCATCCTTAAAGTCACCTGTCCGTTTGGTTAATGCAGAATATGAGTAAATACCTTCACCATACATGCACAACAAATGCTCATTGAATTATTTGGAGGCAACTTTGCATTAAAAAGAAAAATTGATGATCCATTCATGAATTATTGGAATATCCTTACATGTATGATGCAGAAAACTTAAGAATTATACTCTGAAACCCACAATGTCAGATTCATGAAAAACTAGGGTACCAACAAATGCCCTGTTCCAAGAACGCTTGTAACACACATCGTATATACAATCTCTTCCCTATTTTGATGTACTTTGTATTTATAATATGTACTTTATGACATGATTATGTCAGTGAATAAAGGTTAAGAGGTCTGACTTTAAAAGTTGAGGAAGTTGTGAGAGGGAGAACTTAGTGAAGCGGGTTAGATGAAACAATATCGCTGGAAGTTGAACAGCCATTTCTGCAGATATGTTGCTCAATCATAACCAGATTTCACCTCTTTCAAATCCAATTTTTCTTCAAAATCCTAGCTCTATCCACCTCCATCTTTCCTAACTTCCCCAACTACTATCCTGCTAGGTTCTTACCGTTTCTTACCCCCCTCCATTTCCTCCACTCACTTGAGGAATGTATCGAGGTTTGGCAAAAGTGTCAGACTTAGTTCCAGTTGAAGGCCACTCTGTGGTGAAAAACAAGGACCTCTGGGAATTTATTCTGAGACATAATCACGTTTGGTTATGCTCCTGTAGTTTTCACAATTCACAATCTCCAAACATTTTGAACATTACGTGTCCCAATTGCACAGTTTCATCTCCCAATCCTCATTAAATTGTCATGCTTAAATCGCACAGTGATGGCAATTGAATCAATTAGATTGTACTTTTAGATGTGACTTTAGCAAAAGTGGTACCACAACACTTTTGTGTCACCATTCCCTCACAATTTGGTACAGAGCGTCAACGGCATGCTTCTTAAGCAGTGTGCAGACACACCTGGAACTGTTCAGCTGCCAGCTCAAGTCGTGAGAACAGATTTTCAGCTTGGCTGTACACTGTCAAAAAGCGATCTGCATTGCGTTCCATCATGGGTGAAAATATGTGTTGTGCCTCAGTCAGCTCATCACTGACTCCACGAAAAGTTGTTGGCAAACTCAGAAATCGCCGTAGTTCCCTGTAGTACCATGTGCGAAGCTCCTCGAGTGGTGGGCGGAATTGCAGCACACCTTGCCTGCAGAAAAATGTGACACAAACTGTTTTATTCTGCATCCTCATCTGAAATGAGGCTTCTCAAGTCTACTGTCATCAGTGACTCTTCACGCAAGAGAGTGAGAGCTAGTTGAAAAATGGAAAATCGTAGTCACAGTATATTACAGAGTAGTGTTTATCTTTTACTTCTATGAGTATAGTTGATCCCTAACCCTTACCCTAACCATAAAAAAATCGTTTCACTTGTGAATAAGATTTATAAGAGTCCGTTGTACTGGATAAACCCCTTGCCAATGGTAGATCTGGGTAAGAGCTGCTGAGTGCTTGGCTGTAAGACTGAGTTTTAGATAATTAATAAAAGTTGGCAAATACAGCGATCATTAAGAGGTCACATATATTGAGGTCCTGGGTGCTCAAAGTGTAGCTCTCGAGATAGGATTATAATTGCTCGTTTCCAGCTCGATGAACACCGTACGAGAAGGTGAGGTCGACAGTGCGTTGCTGCAGGTGCTGGGTGAGTCCCTCCAATCCCCATCGGTATTGAACTTCCAGTGCTTTGTACAGCTGCTCATTCCAGTGGTGCTTCCACGGGCCCAAATCTTCAGGTCGCACACCCTGTTACCATGTATGGAGGCAAATTCAGGTTAAAGTACAAATAACTATTATAGTGTGCAATTTAAGGAAGAGGATACATATCAGTTTAGGATGGAAATCATGTGGCTCAAAAGGAAATGAAGATTCAAAATTACAAAAGCAGTATGGTATGCACCTATATCGTCGTAGGTAAAGATGTTTACCTGTGCCACAAGCACTGCCATTATCTGTCGCAGGCCCTGCAGCTTATCCTTCCATTTCTGTTGATGCTTCAGAAGGTCGACACTCATTAAACCTACAACCTGCTCACCACATTAGTAAAGAAAACATTGCAATACAAATACAATACTCCAAATTGTCAGACAAACTCAGACGTGAGAACTTGTTAGTTGTGACTCAAACAATGCAACTTTTTGAGTTCAATGTAGTTGTCATTTATGAAGGTCTTGCAAGGTTTTAAATGTGTTAAAAACTGGGAAATCTTACCTATTGACATTTATCCATTTGATCCACACACCTCAAAGATTTTACTTCCATTTTGAAAAGAAAGTTGTGACCACTTTTAAAATTGAGATCATTTCTATTCACTTCATTATTTATTGCAATCAACTACTTTGAGCGAATAGAGCCACACTTCTCTTGGCTGTCAATAGCAGTACTGCACTCAGTACAGCAGTCTTTCTTTCTTTTTCTATAGGCTTGTATGTTGCAGCATATTCATCAGGAGAATAGCCCCTAATGAAGGCAGTGAGCTGCATATGCCAGCTCATGTGTGAACCATTGATACAGTGTTGTCAACTTTTGTTGGAAAGCTATGTCAACAATATTAAATTGTGGCAAGCCTCAAACCCCGGATCCACTACAAATTTTGAGGGTCGTCCGGATCACCAAATTTGTTGTGGATTCAGGATTCAAGGTTTGCCATGAGGGGAAGCCAATTGGTCCCTCCTAAATGCCCATTCCTAAGGCCGCCGGGCACAGATAACTCCGTGCACCGGCAGGTTGCTAAGGCCTAAGTCACATTTGCCACGGCGCCGTGGGTCTACAAAATCTACGCCACTAGCAATATAGGGTGGCCGCAGTATTTCCACGGTCACACAATGTAGCAGTCACATATGTTTTATTTTCGGGAGCCGCACGCAATTTATAAATTGTGGAGACCGAAAACGTGGGGGTGCCGTACGGTCTTTGATTTATGTCACACGGTGACCTTAAGGGGCCCTTGCGGCGGCCATAGAATTTCAAGGCAGACGCAAGGTGCCCGCAAGGCACCGCAGGGACCGCAGAGGGCCCGAAGGCGAACGTGCGGCCAGACGGACGGTAACGAGTGGGTTCTTTTTTTTTTACCATTTTTTTTTTTTCGGCTTGTCGAATTGCTACAGCAAACGTAGAAATGAAAAAAGTTATAACTCCGCTATAATTCCACGGCGACCCCTACGGCCTGTATAAATATAGCCAAACGGCGTAGGGCCACCCTGAGGCCACCGCAGAAACTCTGCGCCGCCGCACGTTTCTGTCAATTCAGAGGGTAACGGCCGCCGGTATCCTCGCCGTAGAGCAAATGTAACTTAGGCCTAAGCAACCATGAACGCCGATTGGCACAGCCAATCCAGGCAGAGTTATACTACTTCGCGTGATACCTTACCTGTGGACGGCCGGCTAATTGGGGGTCAGTGCCCTTAGTGCACATTCGGATTACTGCCGAGCATTACAGTGAGAGTGCGCTGGCTGACAAATTATTGGGGGTAGAAAGTCCCGTCTAACCTTACCTGTGCACTGCATCGGACCAATAAAGGAAAAGACAACTGAGACAGATTGTAAATAGCAACAAACAATTATTTATTACAAACACACAAGCAAGCAATCATTCAAAAGCAAGTATTTATAAGCAAGAAAGCAAAAAGGCAGATAAGGGCAGATTTAACCACAACACGTACTTTTCTTCAATCTCACATAAACACAAGACTTGGCAATCATTCACTCAAGGGCAAAGAATAAAACAAGAACTTGAAAATAAAATAAAAGTAATGAATGGAGAAAAGGAAAGCAGTCTTTCCTTCTCTCCCTCACCTCACATAAATATACAGGAGAATGCGGAGGAAAAGGGATGGGGAAAATGGACAGTGGTGATGTGAAGCGATGGCGACACGCAGCCATGTCCCTGAGGTGCGTGGACCCAGAAGGCGAGTCCTCTCTGGCGTCCCAGATATGTGAGCTAGTTGTGCAACTCACCCTTCTCTGCCTCAGATCTTTCCTCCTCAGATCCCCGTCGATGAGGTGCCACCGTTCACCCTCCTCGTCCTTCGTGGCTTCCAGGATTGAGAGGGCAGGATGACGCTCGTGGAAGTATTCTTTTTCCACAGAAGCTCGACACCAATTGCTCGTGAAACTTTCCTTTCTTTCCCCTCAAACGTTTTTGTTCCTTCCCTCACGAGCCTTCTCAGTCTGTCAGTCTTCTGCTCAGGCGAACTTGTCTCGTTCGCTTCTCGTTTCTGCTTCCCTCAACATTCCTAGTCTGCCTTTTGCTGATTCCCTTTCTGCTTTCTGAGCTGTCTGCTCTGGGGCGCTCTTCGTCCCCGCTCGTGCGAGCTTGTCACGAGTCCTTCTCTTGCCTTCTGCTTCTTCTTCACATCAGCTTTCTTTCCCTCTTCCCACAGGCATTCTCCCCCTCCCATTTATCCGCAGCCAATGGGAGCGGGTGCATGACGTCACTTGTGGAAATTGCCACACCATTCTGAGGGAAGTTTCAACAAGCCCCCGCCCCACCATTTGCGCGTGCAAAGCCGCAACGAGAGCCCCAGCCCCCTCCTTCGCACAGAAAATGCCCAGTCGCACTGTTTTGCATTGAACCACGCCCGTGAGAAGCGCCGTGCCTCGCAGGCCAGGTGGAACACCAAGCGCCACGAACATGCATGCGAGAGCACCTGATGGGTTACAAAGCAATGCGTGGATGGAGGAAACACGGAAAGGAACCATGCACGACCGAGGGATGGCCAAACGGCCACGGGATTGAAGGTAGGACCGATGAGGTGAAGGGGGGACTGTTGAAAGGATGTTTGATGGAGGAGAGATTATTGATTGACCATGGAAACGGGACAACGGGATATTGGAGGTATGATTGAAAGTAACAGAGGGATTGAACAGAATGATGGTGTGAAGGAATAGAGATTAAAAGTAACAGAAGGGGAGAGGGGAAGACATTACATGGGACAAACACAGCCCTGCCAACGCATGGCCCCCAAATAGTGCTTTGATAAGGGACCAAGTACTACCTATACAACGACAAATGAAATAACTGATCTAAGGGTCACCTTCATGTTCATGTATGCTCTCCCCCTGGAGTGACTATGTATATATATAGGGTGTCCCAAAAAAGCACGTCGACGTCGAACTGGACCTTGGAGCAGTGGAAGAAGGTCGCCTGGTCTGATGAGTCCCGTTTTCTTTTAGATCACGTGGATAGCCGTGTACGTGTGCGCCGTTTACCTGGGGAAGTGATGGCACCAGGATGCACTGTGGGAAGATGACAAGCCGGTGGAGGGAGTGTCATGCTCTGGGAAGCCCTGGGTCCAGCCATTCATGTGGACGTCAATTTGACACGTGTCACCTACCTTAACATCGTTGCAAACCAGGTACACCCCTTCATGGCAATGGTATCCCTGATGGCAGTGGCCTCTTTCAGCAGGATATTGTGCCCTGCCTCACTGCACACATTGTTTGGGAATGGTTTGAGGAACATGATGAAGTGTCACGGTGTTGCCGTGGCCTCCAAATTCTCCAGATCTCAGTCTGATTGAGCATCTGTGGGATGTGCTGGTCCGCCAAGTCGATCCACGGTGGCTCCACCTCGCAACTTACAGGACTTGAAGGATCTGCTGCTAATGTTTTGGTGCCAGATACACAGGACCCTCAGGGGTCTTGTAGAGTTCATGCTCGGCGGGTCGGTGCTGTTTTGACGGCACACGGAGGACCAACAGCATATTAGGCAGGTGGTCATAATGTTTTGGCTCATCAGTGAATATATGTATATATATATATATATGTATACACACACGAGCGGGGTATGCTTACACATTGTGTAAGCATATGAACCGTGCTTACCCATTGTCTCGGGTCGCTCACCTGTATCTGATTTTTCATTTATTTATTTTCATTCATTTATATTTTCACTTACGAATGCTTTCCGACAGTTCTGTGATTTTTTTTTCCCTGGTGTATCGGCTTTATTGTCCATCGGCACACCAGAATTACCGTCCTTCCCCAATTGTCTCGGGTCACTCACCTGCATTTTTATTTCATTTTTTTCCTTCATTTATTTATATTTCATTTACAGATGCTTTCCGACGGTTCTGTGATTTTTCCTGGTGTATCAGCTTTGATGGCCATCACCCCGCAAAATTTCAGCTTTCTACGTCCAGAGAAGGTAGCAACCTTTAATATCAGTCAGTGAATCAGTGAGTCAGTCATTAAGTGGTTTTACATATACGAGGTGTGTTCAAAAGTATCCAACCTTAATTTTTCATGCGTAAACAAATGAAGCTAGGGAGGCGTGGTTTGGTGCACGTATGTAGGCGATCCTAATTCGTATGCGTGAATATTTCCCGCCTGCAGAAGCTGTCAGTCGCTGACAGACCGCCGATGAGTGAGGAAGTGTAAGTGAGCGCAGTCGGATTTTCGTTTTGACAAAAGACCGATCACTGTGGTCTCATCGCCAGTGATCACTGTGTTGAAGAAGTTGGGATCGCTGTTCACAGTCTCCAGCATGTCCTGTGCGATCTCCAAACGGAGTTGTTCTGCTCGATTGTTAGCAGCTTTGGCACGAACTTCGCTGATATTTTCCTTAAGCCCAAATCCTCAGTCACAATGGAATGAACGGATCCAATGCTGACGCCTGCCTCGTCTGAAAGTTCTCTGACCGTGATTAGACGATCCTGCATCAGCAGGGTCCTCACTTGGTCAATGACGATCCCATTTTGGGATGTTGAGGGCCTACCAGAACGTGCTTCACTTTACACTGATGTGCGACCATCTTTGAAGCGGTTGTACCACTCTTTTATCTGTGTGGTGCCCATTGCTTCGTTCCCGAAGGCCTGTTGAATCTTGCGGATCGTTTCCACTTGGGAATTGCCAAGCTTTACACAAATTTGATGCAGTAGCGTTGTTCAAGTTTTTCTGCCATTTTGTCAAAAACGTAAATCCGACGGCGCCACTTACACTTCTTCACTCATCGGCGGTCTGTCAGCGACTGACAGCTTCTGCAGGCGGGAAAATATTCACGCATACGAATTAGGATCGCCTACATACGTGCACCAAACCACGCCTCCCTAGCTTCATTTGTGTACGCACGAAAAATTAAGGTTGGATACTTTTTGAACACACCTCATATATATATGTTGTTGTTCGTCTTTCGGCTGCTCCCGTTAGGGGTCGCCACAGCGGATCATCCGTTATGATCCGCATACTGATTTGGCATAGGTTTTACGCCGGATGCCCTTCCTGACGCAACCCTGGTCGCCTCTTACGACACAGGGATAAGGATTGGGTTTGCCATGATTCCGGGCTGCCTACACCCTCTCATAGCACGGCCCAGTGCAGAGCTCCCGTCCTCAAGTGATCCTCACACCCAAGCCTCCGAGTACCGGATTACAGGCGCACGCCATACGCCCGGTATATGTATATACTGTATATATATGTATATAATATATATATATATATATATATATATATATATATATATACATGCAGGGTGTCCCATAAAAATATACAACTTTTCATCTGCAAAGAGATGGTCATAACATTTATTTTTAAAAAAGATATATGGCTGGATAGAAAGCTGAAAGGTTGAAGTTTATTGACCAATGTCAAAATTGCCACCAAAATTTAAATTTTGGTATAGAATCGTCGTTTTGTTTTAGACCACATGTTCGACATAGGCTCCACGTTGTCCGATCACTGCCTGCAAACGCGTTGTCATGTTCTCCATCACTTTGGGAAACGTTTCCTGAGGAATGTTCTGGATTTCTCGGTGGATGTTTTCCTTCAGCTGATCAAGAGTCTGAGGCCTAGGGTTTCCATAGATCCTGTCCTTGAGATACCCCACAAGAAGAAGTCTGGAAGTAGTAAGGTCAGGGGAATACGGTGGCCACTCAACGTCTTCGTAGAGGGAGATAAAGCGGCCCTCAAAATGTTGGTTAGAAAAACGCCTTGTTTCCCTGGCTGTATGAGGTGGTGCCCCATCCTGCTGGAACCACAGTCTCATCTGGATCAGGTTGTTTCTCCTATGGGCCTGAGTACGTAGCTCAGGCAGATAGAATTCCTGAATCATTTCGCGATAGTTCCTCTGGTTTACCGTGCAAGTGCGTCCCTGGTCATCTTCAAAGAAGTATCGACCAATTATCCCATACCAACCAACCGCCACCCACTGGTGACTTTGAGAACAGATCGAGGCACCAGTTCAGTTGATGCATTACCAGGATTTTTAGTTCCCCAGTACCGAAAGTTTTGCTTGTTTACCTCCCCGGACAAGTGAGCATGGCATTTGTCCGTCATGTGAAGTTTTTTGAGGAAGTCTGCATCTTCCTCAACTTTCCTGAAAACCATTTGCAAAGTCTAGTCGTTTGCGTTTCTGTTGATCAGTAAGCACCGTTTCCGTTTGAATTTTGTATGGAAAGGCATGAATGTCTTGGCGAAGGATCCTCTGAACGGTGCTCTTATGAATGTTTGTCTCGGCAGAAAGTCGTCGAATCGATTTTTTTGGACTCTGAACGACCGCCTGTCTCACCATTTCCACATTTTCTTCACTACGACCTGTCCTCTTCTGACCACTGTGACCCTTGTGAAGGTCACAGATGGTTCCACAAAGGTAATCTTTGCGATGGTGCACTTTATTGTCCGAAAATTTGGTGCATGGCGCAAGTAGATACCGAAATGTCTCGAGTAAAGACGTTGCACCTGTATGACACTTTTCGTCTGGT
>CM068957.1:123235352-123250418 GCA_035128595.1 Eptatretus atami
TACAACTTTGGAGATTCCACACACTGAGTTTATTGAGCTTCTGCTAACTGGAATAATGACTATGCTAATGCTGTAACAATTCCCTATAAAGAGATGTAATTTTTCTTGATAAGTGAATGTTATCTGTATTTGTATGCATTTACAGATTAAAATAACATGCATACAAACACACAAGATATACATACACATTTATATGGTTATAGACCTCATAACTTGATGGGGGCAGTGAGGCACAGATTGCGTCTCATACAGCCGAAGCTGCTTGATCTGTGAGCAGCAATAGCCATCTTCACACCAGAACATTGCCTCTGCTTCACTGCCCGCATAAGCCAGAAGGTGTGGTTGCAATAGGACATAATAATAATCCAAAGCAGCCATTCCAACCCGATAAATGCAACACAGCATTAAACGCCATATGCGCATGTTTACTGCCTTGCCCCTATCCTGGTGAGGCTTCTACAGAGCATACCTGAGTCGATTTTAATGACCGAGGATTTTAAGGTCACAAGTAAAGGAAAGCGGAGCCACCGACCATGGTGTTTCACTCTTTTGAGCTCATCAGGACAACATACCACGTAATTATTTACTTGGAGTGACCATGCAAACCTAGTTGGTTTAATACTGTTTTTGACCTCCTAACTTGATTATTTGAAATTGCATGTGGTACATGATCGAGAGCCTCAGTGGTGTGCATTTCCATCAAGCTATCGCTATAACTTGCCAACAAGTGATAAAACCGGTCCGGTGGCTGTGAGGGCGTGTATCATTTGGATTCTCATGCATGTACTACTTGTGAAAGTTTGGAGTTGTAGGGGAACTCGGATATAATTGAAACAGCAATGGGCTAACCATTTGTTGCTGTTCTTGGTTGATTTATGCTGCTGTCTTTGGCTGGAAGAGCATGAAAGTGTGTGTATACATATACACTGATGAGCCAAACCATTATGACCACTGACAGGTGAAGTGAATAACATTGATTATCTTGTTACAATGGCACCTGTCAAGGGGTGGGATATATAGGCAGCAATGAACAGTCAGTTCTTGAAGTTGATGTGTTGGATGCAAGGTGGCAGGAGTAAAGACCTGAGCGACTTTGACAAGGCCAAATTGTTATGGCCAGCCAACTGGGTCAGAGCATCTCTGAAACAGCAAGGCTTGTGGGTGTTCCCGGTCAGCAGTGGTGAGTACCTACCGACAGTGGTCCGAGGAGGGACAAACCACAAACTGGTGACAGGGTGTTGGGCGCCAAGGCTCATCGATGCGCAAGGGAAACGAAGGCTATCCCGTCTGGTCAGAACTGACAGAAGGTCTACTCTGCACAAGTCACAGAAATTTTAATGGTGGTCACGGGAGGAATGTGTCACAATGCACAGTGCATCGCACCCTGCTGCATATGGGGCTGCGTAGCTGCAGACCGGTCCAAGTGCCCATGATGACCCCTGTCCACCATCGAAAGCGCCTACAATGGCACGCGACGTCGGAACTGGACCTTGGAGCAGTGGAAGAAGGTCGCCTGGTCTGATGAATCCCGTTTTCTTTAGATCACGTGGATAGCCGTGTACGTGGCGCCGTTTACCTGGGGAATGAGTGCACCAGGATGCACTGTGGGAAGATGACAAGCCGGTGGAGGAGTGTCATGCTCTGGGAAAGCCTGGGTCCACCATTCATGTGGACTCAATTTGACACGTGTCACCTACCTTAACATCGTTGCAAACCAGGTACACCCCTCATGGCAATGGTATTCCCTGATGGCAGTGGCCTCTTTCAGCAGGATATTGTGCCCTGCCTCACTGCACACATTGTTTGGGAATGGTTTGAGGAACATGATGAAGTGTTCACGGTGTTGCCGTGCCTCCAAATTCTCCAGATCTCAGTCTGATTGAGCATCTGTGGGATGTGCTGGTCCGCCAAGTCGATCCACGGTGGCTCCACCTCGCAACTTACAGGACTTGAAGGATCTGCTGCTATTTTGGTGCCAGATACACAGGACACCTTCAGGGGTCTTGTAGAGTTCATGCTCGGCGGGTCGGTGCTGTTTTGACGGCACACGGAGGACCAACAGCATATTAGGCAGTGGTCATAATGTTTTGGCTCATCAGTGAATATATGTATATATATATATATATGTATACACACACGAGCGGGTATGCTTACACATTGTGTAAGCATATGAACCGTGCTTACCCATTGTCTCGGGTCGCTCACCTGTATCTATTTTCATTTATTTATTTTCATTCATTTTATTTTCACTTACGAATGCTTTCCGACAGTTCTGTGATTTTTTTTTCCCTGGTGTATCGGCTTTATTGTCCATCGGCACACAGAATTACCGTCCTTCCCCAATTGTCTCGGGTCACTCACCTGCATTTTTATTTCATTTTTTTCCTTCATTTATTTATATTTTCATTTACAGATGCTTTCCGACGGTTCTGTGATTTTTCCTGGTGTTATCAGCTTTGATGGCCATACGCCCGCAAAATTCAGCTTTCTACGTCACGCAGAGAGGTACAACCTTTAATATCAGTCAGTGAATCAGTGAGTCAGTCATTAAGTGGTTTTACATATACGAGGTGTGTTCAAAAAGTATCCAACCTTAATTTTTCATGCGTAAACAAATGAAGCTAGGGAGGCGTGGTTTGGTGCACGTATGTAGGCATCCTAATTCGTATGCGTGAATATTTTCCCGCCTGCAGAAGCTGTCAGTCGCTGACAGACCGCCGATGAGTGAGGAAGTGTAAGTGAGCGCAGTCGGATTTTCGTTTTTGACAAAATGACCGATCACTGTGGTCTCATCGCCAGTGATCACTGTGTTGAAGAAGTTGGGATCGCTGTTCACAGTCTCCAGCATGTCCTGTGCGATCTCCAAACGGAGTTGCTTCTGCTCGATTGTTAGCAGCTTTGGCACGAACTTCCTGATATTTTCCTTAAGCCCAAATCCTCAGTCACAATGGAATGAACGGATCCAATGCTGACGCCTGCCTCGTCTGAAAGTTCTCTGACCGTGATTAGACGATCCTGCATCAGCAGGGTCCTCACTTGGTCAATGACGATCTCATTTTGGGATGTTGAGGGCCTACCAGAACGTGCTTCACTTTACACTGATGTGCGACCATCTTTGAAGCGGTTGTACCACTCTTTTATCTGTGTGGTGCCCATTGCTTCGTTCCCGAAGGCCTGTTGAATCTTGCGGATCGTTTCCACTTGGGAATTGCCCAAGCTTTACACAAAATTTGATGCAGTAGCGTTGTTCAAGTTTTTCTGCCATTTTGTCAAAAACGTAAATCCGACGGCGCTCACTTACACTTCTTCACTCATCGGCGGTCTGTCAGCGACTGACAGCTTCTGCAGGCGGGAAAATATCACGCATACGAATTAGGATCGCCTACATACGTGCACCAAACCACGCCTCCCTAGCTTCATTTGTGACGCACGAAAAATTAAGGTTGGATACTTTTGAACACACCTCATAATTATATGTTGTTGTTCGTCTTTCGGCTGCTCCCGTTAGGGGTCGCCACAGCGGATCATCCGTATGATCCGCATACTGATTTGGCATAGGTTTTACGCCGGATGCCCTTCCTGACGCAACCCTGGTCGCCTCTTACGACACAGGGATAAGGATTGGGTTTTGCCATGATTCCGGGCTGCCCTACACCCTCTCAAGCACGGCCCAGTGCAGAGCTCCCGTCCTCAAGTGATCCTCCAACCAAGCCTCCGAGTAGCCGATTACAGGCGCACGCCACTACGCCCGGTATATGTATATACTGTATATATATGTATATAATATATATATATATATATATATATATATATATATATATATACATGCAGGGTGTCCCATAAAAAATATACAACTTTTCATCTGCAAAGAGGATGGTCATAACATTTATTTTTAAAAAAGATATATGGCTGGATAGAAAGCTGAAAGGTTGAAGTTTATTGAACCAATGTCAAAATTGCCACCAAAATTTAAATTTTGGTATAGAATCGTCGTTTTGTTTTAGACCACATGTTCGACATAGGCTCCACGTTGTCCGATCACTGCCTGCAAACGCGTTGTCATGTTCTCCATCACTTTGGGAAACGTTTCCTGAGGAATGTTCTGGATTTCGGTGGATGTTTTCCTTCAGCTGATCAAGAGTCTGAGGCCTAGGGTTTCCATAGATCCTGTCCTTGAGATACCCCCACAAGAAGAAGTCTGGAGTAGTAAGGTCAGGGGAATACGGTGGCCACTCAACGTCTTCGTAGAGGGAGATAAAGCGGCCCTCAAAATGTTGGTGAGAAAACGCCTTGTTTCCCTGGCTGTATGAGGTGGTGCCCATCCTGCTGGAACCACTAGGTTCTCATCTGGATCAGGTTGTTTCTCCTATGGGCCTGAGTACGTAGCTCAGGCAGATAGAATTCCTGAATCATTTCGCGATAGTTCCTCTGGTTTACCGTGCAAGTGCGTCCCTGGTCATCTTCAAAGAAGTATCGACCAATTATCCATACCAACCAACCGCCACCCACATGGTGACTTTGAGAACAGATCGAGCACACAGTTCAGTTGATGCATTACCAGGATTTTTAGTTCCCCAGTACCGAAAGTTTTGCTTGTTTACCTCCCGGACAAGTGAGCATGGCATTTGTCCGTCATGTGAAGTTTTTGAGGAAGTCTGCATCTTCCTCCAACTTTCCTGAGAACCAATTTGCAAAGTCTAGTCGTTTGCGTTTCTGTTGATCAGTAAGCACCGTTTCCGTTTGAATTTTGTATGGAAAGGCATGAATGTCTTGGCGAGGATCCTCTGAACGGTGCTCTTATGAATGTTTGTCTCGGCAGAAAATCGTCGAATCGATTTTTTGGACTCTGAACGACCGCCTGTCTCACCATTTCCACATTTTCTTCACTACGACCTGTCCTCTTCTGACCACTGTGACCCTTGTGAAGGTCACAGATGGTTCCACAAGGTAATCTTTGCGATGGTGCACTTTATTGTCCGAAAATTTGGTGCATGCGCAAGTAGATACCGAAATGTCTCGAGTAAAGACGTTGCACCTGTATGACACTTTTCGTCTGGTGCCAAAGTTCAACAATTTTCGTCCGTTGTTGTACGGTCAGTCTTGGCATTTTTCTGGTGCTTGCTTGGTATCAAAATAAACTTCAGGGTCTCTGCAACAAGAAATGAAGCATTAGTGACAAAATACTGCTTTTAGGATCAAACGAAGCATTTTAAAAGTTGTATTTTCATTGTAGGCGCTTTCGATGGTGGACAGGGGTCATCATGGGCACTTGGACCGGTCTGCAGCTACGCAGCCCCATATGCAGCAGGGTGCGATGCACTGTGCATTGTGACACATTCCTCCCGTGACCACCATTAAAATTTTCTGTGACTTGTGCCAGAGTAGACCTTCTGTCAGTTCTGACCAGACGGGATAGCCTTCGTTTCCCTTGCGCATCGATGAGCCTTGGCCGCCCAACACCCTGTCACCAGTTTGTGGTTTGTCCCTCCTCGGACCACTGTCGGTAGGTACTCACCACTGCTGACCGGGAACACCCCACAAGCCTTGCTGTTTCAGAGATGCTCTGACCCAGTTGGCTGGCCATAACAATTTGGCCCTTGTCAAAGTCGCTCAGGTCTTTACTCCTGCCCATTTCTCCTGCATCCAACACATCAACTTCAAGAACTGACTGTTCACTTGCTGCCTAATATATCCCACCCCTTGACAGGTGCCATTGTAACAAGATAATCAATGTTATTCACTTCACCTGTCAGTGGTCATAATGGTTTGGCTCATCAGTGTATATGTATACACACACCTTTCATGCTCTTCCAGCCAAAGACAGCAGCATAAATCAACCAAGAACAGCAACAAATGGTTAGCCCATTGCTGTTTCAAATTATATCCGAGTTCCCCTACAACTCCAAACTTTCACAAGTAGTACATGCATGAGAATCCAAATGATACACGCCCTCACCAGCCACCGGACCGGTTTTATCACTTGTTGGCAAGTTATCAGCGATAGCTTGATGGAAATGCACACCACTGAGGCTCTCGATCATGTACCACATGCAATTTCAAATAATCAAGTTAGGAGGTCAAAAACAGTATTAAACCAACTAGGTTTGCATGGTCACTCACAAGTAAATAATTACGTGGTATGTTGTCCTGATGAGCTCATAAGAGTGAAACACCATGGTCGGTGGCTCCGCTTTCCTTTACTTGTGACCTTAAAATCCTCGGTCATTAAAATCGACTCAAGTATGCTCTGTAGAAGCCATCCAGGATAGAGGCAAGGCAGTAAACATGCGCATATGGCGTTTAATGCTGTGTTGCATTTATCGGGTTGGAATGGCTGCTTTGGATTATTATTATGTCCTACTGCAACCACACCTTCTGGCTTATGCGGGCAGTGAAGCAGAGGCAATGTTCTGGTGTGAAGATGGCTATTGCTGCTCACAGATCAAGCAGCTTCGGCTGTATGAGACGCAATCTGTGCCTCACTGCCCCCATCAAGTTATGAGGTCTATAACCATATAAATGTGTATGTATATCTTGTGTGTTTGTATGCATGTTATTTTTAATCTGTAAATGCATACAAATACAGATAACATTCACTTATCAAGAAAAATTACATCTCTTTATAGGGAATTGTTACACATAGGTGTCATTATTCCAGTTAGCAAGCTCAATAAACTCAGTGTGTGGAATCTCCAAAGTTTTGTATTAGTTTTACAATGTTTCTGTTGTTTCAACCCCTGCTGACCTGTTCTGCAAGGTGCAGGTGTAGCTGCCGCATGCGGCGGTTTTCTGTAGAAAGGTGGGCGGCAGCTGCCTGCAGCTGCTCAATGAATGCCTCAAGCGCGTCTGGATCACTCCAGCTCACCTGCATTTTTTCAGGAGGCCCCTGCACACCCTGTACACACCAATTTTCAACACATAACAATGATTCATATTAATGTCAATAGAACCTTGTCAAACGAGAGATACTTCGTCAAACCAGATTTAACCTCACACCAAGCACCTATGGACAGACCTTGATGACCTGCTCAAAGGCAAGAGCAGCCTGCAGAAGCATAGGCTGTTGGCTAGGAATCATCTGCTGAGCAATGGTGTTGTGGTAGTTAGCCACCTGTTAAAGGCACAAGTAAAGTCTAAGAACAGCAAGGCCGCAGAGAAGAAAAAAAATAAGTTTCCACTTGTCGAAACCCAACAAAACCTCCCTCAACACAAAGTACACTGGTACTATTGGCAAATACACGGTATCCCATAATAAGTTGGACTTTTAAATGCTTTCAACCTTTTCTTCAGTCCTATGATTAAGAGACCAGCATCGTTAAAAGTGCAACTCAAAGAGTTTCATAACCAGGAAATTTGGTTCTAAAGTGCTTAAAAATGAAAACAGCAGAATTAGTCTACTGATATTCCACGACGAACACTGTATTCTTCGTTTCGCCGAGACTTTTTCATCAATCAATCAACCTGGAAAAAGCAAGGCGTATAATCAACGCCTTTTTGAGTTGCCATTCCTAATGATGCCAATATAATAGTCATAAGACTAAAAACAAAAATGTTGCACACATTTCAGCTGCAGCTGTATAATTTTTTATGGGACAGCTGCATAAATTAATTATTAGCTGTTTACCCACCCTTCGTTCAGGTGGATATAGAAGGTTCAACTGCAATTGAGTTAAGAAACAATAATATAATTTAAATTATTAAGTAATAAGCACAACTATGACATAGCCAATAACCACATTTGTATCAGACACAAATGCACTCATTATGATTGATAGTCTGGCATTGTTATGGGCATTGTGAACATATGAATGATCTGCACAACCAGAAATTGCAGGCCTATGTGGCAATAGTGGGATAGAGTGGCCCTTTCCATGGACATTGTATATGGCAGCAGTAAAGGGTATGTGACTCTTGGTCAGCAAACTAGATCTATAATACCAATACTAGAAGAAAAAAAAAATAAAATTAAGTTTAAACTAGAACGGCACTCTTCAACATTGCAACGTCACCAGATATGCCTCCACCCGCATTATTACATCATTATGCATACTTGTACAAGTTAATTTAAATCCCTGAACCTGATTTAAAAAAAAAAAAAAAAAATTCTGGCTGTCAGACCATGCGTCCGATCAGTTTGAAAATTAAGACATATATTCCTCCTGACTACTGGATTATAATTGTGATGATTCACATCGATTGATAAAGCAGTTCAAGAGAAACAATTTTTTAAGATTTTCATTCAATCCAATATGGCTGCCAGACCATGTGATCTATCAATTATTGGTGAACACCTTTCGTCTACTGGTCTAGAGTCTATCGCTGGGGAACATTTGGGTGAAGTTTGCCCTCGATATGTCGAGCTGTTCTGGAGAAGAAGATTCTTAAAGGTTTATTCTTCAGCTAGAGTAATTCGACTGCGCGCAGTCGACGGGTATGCCTCCGCTCTCCCGCACAAACACTTGAGTATTGACATATTTGACCCTTGACCTTTATCATATCTGGCCCAAAATCTAAACAGTTAATTGCCCTGTCTAACTTTACCTTTGTACCAAGTTTGATGAAATTCTGTCAATATTTCTTGAGTTAGGGCATAAACAGTAACATTTCAGAGCTTGACCTTGACCTTTATCACATCTGGCCCAAAATCGAATCACTTAATTGCCCTGTATTACTTTACCTTTTTACCAAGTTTGATGAAATTCTACAATTTGCTTCTTGAGTTATCGCGTAAACGAAAATCCGGACGGACGGACGGACAGACAACCCGGAAACCAATGCCTCCGGCACCCTTGGTCTTGAGCCATAAAAATAATAATAATAAAAAAGTAGTCCGACATGCCTTCATGCCGAAAAGAGGGGCAAAGTTTGGATGGCACATGCGCATTTGCCCGAAATTTGCTCCACCCCATCATGCTGAGAAGGACGGAGCCTGAACTGTGCATGCAAGTTTGCCTGAAATTTGCTCCACCCCATCTTGCTGAGAAAGGCTGAGCCTGAACTGTGCATGCATGTTTGCCCGAAGTTTGCTCCTGCTTCGCCCCATCTTGGTGAAAAGAGGGGGCTTGCATTAAACAAGAAAGCAAGCTCGGTTTTACTGCCCGCTTATAGATATAAAACCAAGTTTGCTTGTTCTTCCATGAGCCTCGCTTCTGCACAGAAAAAAAACATTTTTAAGGTCATTATGTGTTACCTTATTGGGTTTGTAAGTCAAAGATTCCTTCCACATGTTTGTTGTTCATTAGCACCTCCGGTAGACAATGCAATGCTACCTATTCATGTGTAAGTCATGCCAGTTGTTTTTAAAACCCGAGTGTGGAGTGTGCCCATAACGATGCCAAACTATCAATCAATCAAAAAAAAAAGTCACCGTTTCTGAGAAATATACATATTGGGGTCGGGAAGTTGTGAACCATATTAATTTTTTTAAAATACTGTTGTAAAATAAATCAATAACTCGAATGTTCTGTTGAACAATCTACATTATATTACCAAAAGTATTGGGACAGTAAGGAAATATGCATAGGGTTAATAAACCACAACCATTTATTTAATTTATAATCGGATTTCACTGGCACCAACACTTTGTACAAAATGTTGGTAAATACCAGGTACAATACTGTATCATTCCTCCTTCAAATGAAGTGCAACCTCAGTGGTGAGTTGCAATTTTTTTGACTTCTTGCCCCTAGGTCATAGCATTGCAAGACATCCTCGAGCAGTTAGATTAGATTCAAGTTGCAGCTCTGAGCTTGTTCTGTAGGTTTTCAACATTGTTGGTGCCGATTTACAACAGACAACACAGAGTTTAATGCTCTGTGCTCTCTTGCTCATAATGCAAGCCTGTTTTCATCCAGCTGAATCTGACATGGTGCTGCTTTGGGTTAGGCACTGCAAGCCCTTTCTCACGGTGGCAAAAACTGTAAGCGTTCTGTTCCTTTCGGGTGGTGGTCCATGGCCACACACTGTGAAGATCTCTGAACTTGCCAAAGAAGACAAAATTAAAATAAAACTAGAGTAATTCGACTGCGCGCAGTCGACGGGTATGCCTCCGCTCTCCCGCACAAACACTTGAGTATATTTGACCCTTGACCTTCATCATATCTGGCCCAAAATCTAATCAGTTAATTGCCCTGTCTAACTTTACCTTTGTACCAAGTTTGATGAAATTCTGTGCAATATTTCTTGAGTTAGGGCATAAACAGTAAAATTTCAGAGTTTGACCTTGACCTTTATCACATCTGGCCCAAAATCTAATCACTTAATTGCCCTGTCTTACTTTACCTTTTTACCAAGTTTGATGAAATTCTACAATTTGCTTCTTGAGTTATCGCGTAAACGAAAATCCTGACGGACGAACAGACGGACGGACGAACAACCCGGAAACAAATTTTTAAAATAAAACAGAAACATAAACATAAATCGTTTAGATAAAAAAATTTTAAATACCAGAACCAACCAATTTTTTTTGAAACCAACAAACCAACTCCACCTGATTTTGACATTGTGACCAATATCAGTCTGTTTTAATGGCCACATCTGATATTTTGGTGATTGGAATGAAAAGAAACATGTTGATTTTTACAACATTTGGTCCTCGTAAATCTCAAACCAGAAGCAATAGATTACTGAAATTATATTTTGAATGTTCACAACGTAACATCAGTTAATGTAAGAGTTGAGCAATTAGTTTTAATTCAAACTGATAAATGTTAGGAAGTTTACTTGTGCTTACCTGCTGCAGCCGGTTAGCCTGGCGAAAGAAGCGCATTGCAGTCGAGGCTACCTCTTGTACACGGGCAGGTACAGGCAAACCTAAAGCAGACAACTGACGAACCTCACGTACCAGGTCAGCTAATCGTGGTGGAAACGTCACACTAAGTCGCCCATCTCCTGGCTCCCACTCCAGCACCTGGTCACCAGAATGTAGACTGCAGACAGAAGTAGTTCATTGGTAGAGGAAATCATGTACGCAATCATGCAGATATTACCTTGTGAGTTTGAGTGAAATATCTTCATCACATCTAATTGTGAAAATTGAAACAATGAAGTTGGTGGACATGTAAGCGGGACAACTAAGAAAATAAACTGAACATTGTACAGCGTTGGATGACCAACAAGGGAGGACCTGAAGCAAAAGTAGTGAAACAAGCAACCTTGTCTAACTCCAATAATCAAGATTGAATTATTCAAACCCCAGACTTCTTAAATGAGTGGTACTTGCCCGAGAGGTTTTTTGGGATCAGATAGAGCTGCTTGCACTTCTCGAGTCCAACCCTCAAAGGTTTCCAACCGGAAGATGGACAATTCGCTCTGCAAAGCTTCACAGTCACCCTGAAAAGTCTTAAAGCCGGGCAAATCTCCAAGCAGCATATCTGCTGCTGACAAGGATTCTCCAACCTAGATTATTAATAATAATAAATAAATAAAAAACACAAAAATAACTAATGGGATTGCAAGACTAACAAAAGAATATAACAATAGTGGGATTATTTGGGAACAATCAGTGTTTAATGAACACTGCTTGGGCAAGGGTAAAAAAAAAAAACTCAATCTACATTCTGATTTCATCTCTGAAACGATATTTGCCTCAGCATTTTAAAACATCAAACCACATTGGCATGATTAGGTCACAGGTGTGAACTTAAAATCCAGTTTATTGCAAGCCTCTGGCTTTGGAATAAGAGTAAAATCAAAATTGCTCATGAATGTCTTCCTTGCATGAGAAGAAACTTGCCTTCGCCTCGAGCTGCCGAACCCACACGATGTTATTTACCACCTCCGGCAGGTTTTTGCCTGCTAGGGGACCACCGGGTTCACCTGGTGTTCCATGACAGCATTGTCTGAAGTCAGCCCGTAGTGCTGGAATGGAAAACAAAGTAAATTTTTTTAAAAATACATGAATGTTACATGTACAATGTTATATGTAGCAATTACGTAAAACACATGTTAATTACGTCGAACACATGTATACGTGTTTCAACCAAATACAAATACAGCAATGTTATACGTAATACAGGAATACCATTATGACCCCACGTATGTGAAGCGAAAAACGGGTATAAGCAATTGGTTCATTTCTGTCTGTCTGTTCATCTGTTCGTCCATCTACACACATCAGTTTATGATCGAGGAACAACTTAATCTCAATTGAATGTTGTATTTTGAACACAAATTGGAACATGAATCAGAAAACGAACCTGCGGTGCAGCAGTACTTTGGCTCTGAATTTGTCCCAATTGCGAATGTGCAGAGAGTGAGATTTTATTGATTTTTTACTGTCTGTCTGGCAGTCCAACAAAATTGAAGATCATTCCAAACCGGAGACTTTCTGTTTTTAAGGGATGTCAAAAAAGACACAAACAACAGGCCCGAATAACTAATGTAACGTGTTAAATAAGTTGGTGCATAAGAAAATGGCATTTACACAAGGAAAACAGACACAGGTGAGGCCAATCAGTCCATCATTCTTGCACAATCACCACACTAATTTATCTACACAACATCCAAGGAATAAAATGCATATTTTTATTTTTGAAATCTATTTATTTTAAGTTTTTGTAGCTCATGTAATTTTCTTTTCTTCCCCCCACCCCCTCAGGAGAGGGGTTATGGGCTTGGTTAAAAACACACGTTATCAACCACACAACACCCCATGACGAGACGCTCACCGCCAACACTCCGTACACATGCACACGATCACCTATCAATGCTCAAACTACCTAAAAGTCCTGTCAACATCCCCAGACCCCTCTATCTCCAGAACTTCCAGGTACCTATCTAATTCTAATTTAAACGTATCTGCCTTTTCTGCTACCACTACCTTTCCAGGGAGACCATTCCCTGCATTGAGTACTCTCTGAGTAAAAGTCCCCTGCCTTAACTCTCCTCTTCCTTACTCTCAGGCGAAGGCCCCTGGTCCTTTCACTGTCTACTCTGCTGAATAATTCATCTGCACTTAATTTTATCTATACCTTTCATTATCTTAAACATCTCTATCATATCTCCTTGTAACCACCTCCTATCTAGTGTGTAGAGCCCTGTCTCCTTCAGCCGCTCCTCATAACTGAATCTAGCTAGTCCCAGAATCAATCTCGTAGCCCTGCGCTGAACCCTCTCTATGGCATTGATATCCTTCTGGAACTGTGGTGACCAAAACTGCACACAATATTCTAAATGTGGCCCTCACTAAATTCCTGAATAATGTTAACACCACCTCTTTTGATTTATAATTGATCACCCTCCGAATACATCCTAAAACCCAATTGCTTTAGCTATAGCTGCCTGGCATTGTGCTGCCTGCTTACCTCTCATATCTATTACCACCCCCAGATCCTTCTCCTGTGTGACACACTCCAAAATTACTCCTTGCATCCGGTAATCTCTATTTTCATTGTTCTTTGCCATCCCCAACACCTTACACTTGCTCAGGTTAAATGCCATCTGCCAATCTTTTGCCCAATCTATACAAGTATCAATACTTTCCTGAATCTGATCACCACCCCCTCTCCCATCCACCTTACCTCCAAGCTTTGTGTCATCTGCAAATTTGGAAAGCTTACTCGTCACCCCATTATCAAAATCGTTGATGTAAATAATGAAGAGTAATGGTCCGAGTACTGATCCCTGAGGTACCCCACTACTTCCATCCTCCGAGCAAGACACCCTCCAACTCACAGCCACTCTTTGCTTCCTATTACTAAGCCAGTATGCAATCCAATTAGCTACCTGACCAGCCACTCCACAAGCCCTCACTTTGTCTAACAACCTCCGATGTGGTACCTCATCAAATGCCTTCTTAAAGTCTAGATATACTATGTCCACTGCCTTTCCCTCATCCACCCAACCAGACACCACTTCATAGAACTCTAAAAGATTTGTGAAACAGGAAGCACCTTTGGTAAACCCATGCTGACTACCTTTAATTAGTTTGTATTTATTTAAATGCTTCCTCATCTGGTCCTCAATTAATGTCTCCAACACCTTCCCCACAACTGAAGTCAAACCAAGAGGTCTACAATTTCCCAATTCTTCTCTGGATCCTCTCCTAAATAATGGTGTTACATTTGTTGCTCTCCAATCCTCTGGTACCTGTCCTCGCTCCAGGGATCTATTGAAAATATCCGTTAACATGTCACTTACCTGCTCAGCCACCTCCCTCAACACTCTCGGGTGCATATTATCTGGACCCAGAGCCTTATCTACTCAAATTACCTAGCTGTTCCTTTACGCCTCCACTCCAACCTGGATCTTCTGGAAAAGCCCTTCCTCACCTCCTTGATAGATACTCTCAGCTATTGGCAATTCTTCTGACTGTTCTTGTGTAAAAGTTGAAGAAAAACACCTGTTTAATAAGCCTGCCATCTCACTTTCATCACTAACCACTCTCCCGGTGCTATTCCTCAATGGGCCCACACTGGTCCTAACCTGTTCTTTTCCCTTGATATACTTAATATAAAGAAAGCCTTAGCTATATAGTTAATATTCTTAGCCATGTCCTTCTCATCCTCTCTTTTGGCTTGCCGAGATATTTTCTTAACTTGCCTCTGTTTACTCCGATAGTGAGATAAATCCAACTCCAGTCCTGATATTTTAAACCCAATAAATGCCTTCTGTTTCTCCTTAATAGCGTTCCTTATCTCACTACTCAACCACCCTGGCCTCTTTCTGCTTCTAGTTTTACACCTCATTGGAAAGTACTTACTCTTGCACTCTACACATTTGGTCCTTAAAGGTTTCCCATTTCTCTGATGCTGATTGTCCTGTTGTTAGAGTCTCCCAATCTACATCACCAAATTCTCTCCTCATTCAACCATATCTCACTCACTGCAACTATATCGTACTCCTCGCCATTCACTTTGGCTTCAAGTTCTTCCATCTTATTATTTAAACTTCTGGCATTAGTATGGAATACATTTAACTTTTCCCTTCCTGAAATTCTATTTTCTTGCCTGGCCTTACTCATCCCAATTACATCATCCGTTCCTTCCTTCATATCTTCTCCACCTTCCGCTGACCTAAAAAAGCCTGAATTCCTTCCTCAATTCCCACTGCAAACCTTGCTGCCCC
>CM068957.1:123268256-123303246 GCA_035128595.1 Eptatretus atami
GATTCATCACTGCGTGAGCAACCACGTGGACGGCATTAATCTTCGTATCCCATCTTGCAGCATTAGTTTGGTGGATTTTAAAGATTCCACGGTGACCTTCGAGAAGCGTAGGTGAATTATAGCCGGCACATCCTGAACAAATTTTAAATTCCTGTCCTCACTGACTGCTGGGAAGGCAATGGCAAACCACCCAGAATAACCCCGTCAAGAAACTGCTTTAGCAGCATAAACGCTCAGTAAAGAGTGTGGTGGCAGCTCATCATATGGAGTGTGAATGACATCAAAAAAGTGCATCCATAAGGAAACCAGAGAGTTGGTGTCAAAGCCACCCAATGCTCGCCTGTTTATACATTTATCGTTTTTAAAAGACTAGTGTAATATATTTTTTATAAGCATTGCAGTGAAGTCTGATCCAAGTAATTTTAAAGCAATATATGTATTTGTATATTGTAATAAGTAAAACATAGTATGGTAGATAAAAACATTAAAAAGGAAATAACTTGCACCAAAAACTTTAACATTTTCACGCTCACGCTGCGACGCTCACGCTCACGCCGGGGGTATCGCCATAGTCTCTGTTCTTCGAACAGGCAAGCTAAAAACGAGATGTTGTACAAAAATTACAATTCCAACTCGCCGGAGGCGACGATTGCTCGCGGGCATTATTGAACAATGCCACGATAGGTACAATTGAGTTAGTGGAAGCTTTTGAGGATAGCTTTCGAAGGAAGAACATATATTTAATATAAAAGTAAACAAGCTAAAAAACAAGAGCAAATTTCGTACTATTACATCAAAAAAGTGAGAGAAAACTTCGAAAAGCCATTTTTTCACCAACCATAAACAGTGCTTCACAATGAAGCGAAATCAAACCCTAAATGCTCATATCATCCTCATCATCTCCATCATCTCCATCATCCTCATCATCCTCATCATCCAGTCGTGCGAACATACTCACCACACCAAGTCCGACGCTTGTTCGTGACGAGCTCGCCGAGCTGTGCGTGTTACACGAAGCCCCGTGAGGCAGGTTAAATCAAAAGACAACGAATGAAACGCAGCACAACGGTCCGGCATCGAATCTCGATGAGATTTTGAAACATTTCAAACCGCATCTCTTATACAGGAGCCGCTTCAGTCACCGAGCGGCTCTAGGCCCAGGCACCGTTTCCATGGCAACGTGGAGCGCCACCTGCGGAGCAAGCTTCCAAATTACCTGCTCCACGTGCTCGTTTCCATCCCGACAGTCACATGACGATATTATGATCCCACAATAGTGTATTTTCGGTAGAACGAGCGCACGTTTTTTGCTGTTATGCGAAGCAAGGCCGATTCAGAGCAACAAATTTAACTTTATATTATGTACTTATTTCCAAAAGTAAATATTTTCTTATTATATTAGCAGAAGGCGATGTTGTTCAAAACACATAACACGTTCTTCTGACATGTACTTTTATTTGGGCGGTGTATATGCAACTGACGATTGCCTCAATTGCTCTCGATTATAAATTAAAAATAAATAAAAACCTGGGTTACGTGCATGTAACAAAAAAATAAAACACCCACTGCTTATAATATAATTCAAAACACCTCACTGCACTGGAAAACGTGCGGACAGGAATACAGTGCCGTGAAGGGTTCGACTTGTACTGTAATACCCTCTCCCACCTGGAGGCGGCGCTACACGATACACATTTACATCGAAATTTGCGTCGTCCCGTCTCCCCCCCCCCCCTACCAACACCCCCAGACGCCGGCAAATATAACAAGCTCAAATGAGCTAAGATCCTCGTCCTCTTAATGATGACGTCATAAAAAGTAATATGACGTCATTGTGATGTATCAGGTTTGCGATAATTATCTGTGCTAATGCCGGCTTGATTCCGCAAACAAAATTCAAACAGCTTGCCTAGATTCGGAGATATATGGTATAGGCGATTTCCATTAGCGGCGATATTATGACGTCAATTATTTTCTAGGAAGAATTTCCAAAACGGAGATGGTTACTGCCTGCGCGTGGGCTTTCTGCATATACATGGCAAGTTTCACGAAGATCCGATGAAAACTCTGGTTGTGAAACAAAAATAGGAATGACGTCATATAATATTGATATGACGTCATAGTGATGTATAATATGTGCGGTAATTCATCTCTCCTAATGCCTGTTCGATTCCCCAAACAGAATTCAAAAAGTTGCCTAGTTTCGGAGATAATTTTTTGGCGATTTCCATTAGCGAGATATTTTGACGTCATAACTTTTTTTCTAGGAGGATTTTCAAAATCGGAGATGGTTACTGTCTGCGCAGGGTATTTTACATATATACGCCAAGTTTCAGGAAGTTTCGATGAAAACTGTAGGCTGTGTGAACAAAAAAAGTCCACAAGAACAACAACGTGAGTAGACTTGAGATCCTCCACGAGGATCTAAAACACATCCGAGACATTATTGGGGTCATCGCTGATCTTATGTTGCAAGTCTGGATGTAATCTGCCCAGAACTGTCGGAGTAACGCGACAAACAAACATACAGACACCAGTCCGTGAATGATAGTAAAGGGTTATGGGAGGTTTCTTGAGTTCCTCCTCACTCACCATCAATAAGACTGAAGAGGTCAGCAGGTCACCTCCTCTTCAGCTTCCACAAAGTCATTGATTCTGACCGTTGTGCAATTCTGACCTTTTTCTCAGAATTATCTCACAGCTTTCTTTTACCAGTCAGGATACCTCATGGACACTTATTGTTTAACCACAGAATTGTCTCATCTTTTTTCAACCCCCTGGCAAAACATTCCGCCACTGCGATTGTTGTTTTACTTTGATGGAATAAACAACAAGGCGTTGCTCAGAATTAAGTTTTTTTTTAAGTACATTCGACCATGCTTAGCTGTTTGTGCAAACTTTGTTGGACCCACAGTTGAGTTTCCAATGGACGTCCCATGAGGATACTTATCATACTTATCCTGGTACCCGATTCAGAGAACCTGCTTTCCCTTGTTCGATCTCGTGTTGCATCATTCTGACTCTGGCAATATATCCTTGGCCCCAATGGTCATTAAACCCACATTTCTCCTTTAACACAAATCTTTCATTGAAAATAATTTCACCTTTGTAAAGAAAACGAGGGATCTTTTATCAATTGTCAGCCTAGTTGTTGGAAACAAAGCGTGCGAGTGATGTGACTAATTATATATATATATACATTGTGTGTGTGTGTGTGATGCAATATTAACAAGAAAGAGAAATCAGAGATTGCAGACCCTCACCAGGACTTCTTATGTGTGGAAAATAAATAAAAGGATTTACACAATGAAAGGTCTGAATGGTTTAGTTGTAAAAGTCAAATGGTCTGAAGATCTAAAGGGTCAAAATGGTCGTGTCATAAAAGGTCAAAGGGGTCTAAACGGTGTAATTTAAGATCTGGTCAGAATTGTTTGACGGGGTCTAAAGGGTCTTAAAACGTAGAAAAGGGTCTACAGGGTATTAGAAGGTCTAAAGAGTAGAAAGGAGTCTGAGGGTCTTTGGGGATCAGAGAGGATATACAGGGTCTTAAAGGGTATTAGGCATCTAAAGGGTGTTCGGACTTTCAAAGTGTCTCAAGGGTTTTACAGGGTCTTCATGGTTTTAATGCGTTTGGGGTTGTAAAGGGTCTATGGGGTACTTTAGTGGTCTTATGTAATTCATACTATGACTGGTGTTGGCTTAATGGCTAGGGTGGTGGGCTTCGGTCCTGAGTTCAAATCCTGCTTGGCTGTTGAAGTAATACCAGGTGGGGTTGACTCAGCCCGTCATCTTTCTGAGTTCGGCAAAATGAGAACCAGCTTGCTGGTATCCTGCGTCAGAGGGGCGACCCGTCCAGAATTATGCCCAACAGCCCAGGAGACTGCTTCAGCAGCACCAACACTCTGCACAGTGTGTGGTCCCAATGGATGGATGGATGGATGGATGTAATTCATACACACGCTCACATTCTGTGCAAAGAAACAAACCAAAAAAAACCCAAACGCAATACCCTCTCCTCTGATGAGGGTAATTATGAGTAACTCGTGTTTCCACTTAAAATTGTTCTTTTCTCTGTGTACAGTTGAATCTTCAGAGCCAAAAAGCTTTCTGAATTCCAAGCACAGACACAACTTTGGTGTTGTATTCATTCTTGATCCTGGAAGTGAAAAAAAAATCTATTTTTGGAAAATATACCTTGATCCCTCACTCGAACAAACATATTTCTACATTTGTAGAAAGAGAAATCAGAGATTGTTGACCCAATATATCTTCATTCGTTGCACATCAAGATGAAAGGCTTGTGTGTAGGTTCTCATCTTCCATGGAATTAATGGCTTAAATAACTGTATTGGTGCGTAGCTTATTCAAATCCAATGACTGAACTCTTTCGAGTTTAATCATATCATGAAAGTTTGATCTGATGAAAGACATCTCTCTATGTGTGTCCTGTACTCATAGGAAACATATCTCCTTGGCCTCAGCAGGAACCTGATAGATAGAGCATAGAAGATGGAGATAGTACAACAAATGAAAACAAAATATGAAGCTGACAGACAAATTCAGCAAAGAATCAAAGGCAAGTAAATTAGACAGTGCTAGTGAGAGAATAGAGGAATATTGGTAAACACAGGCTCAGAAGCTGCCAGACAAAACTCCTCCAATCAAAATCAGTATCAAATGGGTTCAGTTGTGCACAAATCAAATCGCTGTCATGGGGGGGGATCACATTGCTTACAAATCAAACTATATTGGGGACACAAAGACAATTGTTTCACAAAAGATGACGTCAAAAAGCTTTTATTACAATAATCTCAGTTTTATGTTCCACCAACAATGCAACTCGTGAAGAGACCTGCATAAATATATTACAAGGACAGGGTCAATAGGATACAAAGAGAAGAGACAGACTGTCTAAACAGGTTTCAGCGTTCTGGTGGCGGTCGTATGGCAGCTTAGCTGCCGGGGAAGCTATCATTTCTTGAAGCGCGACTGTGTCGCTGATGCAGTGCCCCTCTACCAGTACACACACTGGAACTGGTACTCATTTCGCCGACCTCGGAAGGATGACAGGCTGAGTCAACCCCCTGGTGTATTAATTCAGCGGCCGACGGGGCTTGAACTCAGGACCCTAAGGATCCCAAGCCGCCACCCTAACCACTGAGCCAACACCAGGCTACTTCAGCGTTCTGTAAAACCAGGGTAAAACTGAACATTATAACACTTATTCCCAATACATGACGAATAAACACATCTGGAAATCCCAACCACAGCCTGTACACCAACTATATTTGCAGCTTCTGTTCTTTTCACTTTCCCAGATCTTCGCATGTTAAAGTAATGCTGTAACGACATAGAATAAACACTCCGGGAAATTGACAGATATTAAACACCGCAAAACATTGTATTTTGAGAAAAAAAAGAAAAAAAAAAAGAAAAAAAACATAATAGAGCAAAAGGATAGTTTTGGGGTCGAAAATAGGAATAATTTATAAAAGGGCTTTTTTTTTCTCTCCATAAAAGCACACAATGAGAGAACTATAGAACAAACAAAGCAGAATATAATTCTTTAATAAAAAAACAAAAAACATTTTGAACATAAAAACGTTTTACAGATTTAAAAAAACAAAACCTTTTGTAGTAAACATTAGTCAACAGTAAGCAATGAGCATTAGTCAACAGTAAGCATATCATTTGTTAACGCATTCAAAGTGAATTTGAATTAATGACCAAATCAGTATCTGAGTTTGATGTGCGTGCTGCTCATCGTAATGTCAAACTCCCTTGCAGCTTTTCTTTTTACTTACGAAATCTTTAGATTTCGTAAGTATATTGATGACTTCCATCATCTGTTTTGTGTGTGTGTTTTTGTTGTTTGTAGGCACGATAACTCGAGAACGGAATAAGCTACCAATGTCAAATTACACCACGTGATTCAGGAGGGTGATGGCTAGTGCTGATTAGATTTTGGTCAAAATCGGTCAAAGGTCAAGGTCACAGTGAGGTCAAACATTCGATTTTTGATGGTTTGGTACAGAATCATCGTAGAAACTTCTGGTTTGCGTCGCTACCTTCTCTAGAGACAGCTTTTATAGACAAGGTCAGAGGTCAAGTTGACGATTTCGTAAGTACCAGTCTATGACTGCTTGTTTTTTATTAAATAAGTTGCAAAAAAGGAAAACAAATAATTCATAAATTTTCACAACAGTAAAATATATATAAATTGATGACAAGGCGACAAAATATCACCAGCGTGGTGGTAAATGACACTTGATCGAAATGATGCAATACGGAGTAAATGGACGGTACCTAAGGAGAGCCGGCTCAGTGGAGCAGAAATATTTTTGTTTTATTTTCTTTCAGGTTAAGCCAGCAATCACAATATAAACCAATTGACTACTTCTCCCTTGTTCCACACACTCCCACCTCTTCCCCATCCCACCCCCTTTCTGCTTGTCCCACCCCTCCCACGCAGACGACCTCTGCAAACTGGCTCCTTGACATTGGCCGTTTATTTGAGAGGCAGCATGTGGCATCGTAGAAGATAGCAGTGATGATGAGGAGGAGGAGATGGAGTACAGTACGTGGGTGAGAGAAAGAAGAACGGGAGTCACATGGCATGAGGAACTGTGAGGTAAAGGGGAAGCAGAGAAAACACCGAGCATTCAATGGGTTGGAATGTAAAAAACAAAAATATGGCAATTAAATGAGACATGATGGGATTTTCCGTTACCTGCTGGCCAGAATGGAATATACGTTCTCAAGCGAGAGCTGGGTCGACTTTTGACAACGGAGACAAGGAAGACGACTTGAGATGCTGATGATGGATGTGAGTTGATCAAGAACTTGAAGAAGAGCCTGGAGAAAGCACCACATTTTACAGTTGTCGATGCAAACCTCATAAACTTGGAATGTTCTACTATATACTCAAAATATTTGCTTTTTTTCTTTTTTTTAATCTTACTTTTCTCCTAACATCAAAATCTAACTTAAAAGACATTAAATACCTCGATAACAAAACCTTGAACAAATTATCCACGCTCCATTAAAAGGTGCACCTCCACCCATCAACTGCACATTTGTCTCCTCACCTCTCTGTTTTGCTCCCACTGTGCCATGAGACAAAGCAGCTCACAGGCCATAGAAAATAACTTGGTGCCATCACCACGACCTCTCTGGCCCCCTCCTGGTCCTCCAGCTCCTCTCCAAAGCAATAGTTTGTGGAGTAGGATAGGAAGCAATGAAATATCTTTCCAAAGTTCACGGGCACTCGCGTGGTGCTACATGCGGAAGGGAAGAAGAAAAATAAAAAATAAAAAACTAGGGGAGTTGATAGAGCACGATACCCCGTGCTGTGTTCAACTATATACTTCAATTTTAATAAAATGATTTTAAAGATCGTTTAAAAATTAAAAAAAATAATCTAGATGTTTAACACCATTGAAACAGTCTTGTACACAACCCTATTTAAACTTGTCCAAGTACTGTATTGCAAAATTAGAGGTTCTTGGAAGTATTAAGCAGGCAATTTGTGTCCGACAGTGTTCAAGTTTATAATTCAATGTAAATAAAGTAGATTGTAAAAGTTGTAATGAAATTTTTTTTTTCCAGAATTTACCACCGTTTTATGCAGTGTCGATTACACCACCTTATCTAACATGTTACATTAGTTATTCACAACTGTTGTTTGCGTGGTATTGTTTATGACATCCTTAAAAAACAGTAAATTTCCTGTTTAGAATGATTTTCAATTTTGTTTGACTGTCATGCAGGCAAATAAAGCAAAAAACATTATCTCACTCCGCTCTGCGGATGTGTAATCTGGACAAACTCAGAGACAAAGTACTGTTCAACGGCAGATTTGTCTTCCGATTCATGTTCAAAATATAACATTGAATTTAAATATGTTGTTCCTCGATAATAAACTGATAAGATGGATGGACGGACAGACATGAACCAATTGGTGAACACCGCTTTTCGCTTTGTGTGTACGGAGTGATAAACTATCAAACAGGACAGCTACTGCTCGTAACTGGCCAATGCAACAGTGACCAGTTGGTCACTAGCATAGTTTGTCCACACACTCCAATGTTGCACTTTCACACCACAAAAATACATTGTACTGTTTAATTCATGGAGAGTCATTCTCATGATCTAAAACAGGATTTCAATTGGAAAGCAAATACCAATCATGGTTTTATTTAACCCATGAGAGCAACTGCAAGCAGGATCTCTCATTTACCACAGCATACTTGACATTGCAAAGATGTAAAAACAACAGACAAAAAAAAATTGCCTTCCAAGTTAGATGACAAAGTGAAGTTTCAGCCATAATAACTGCAGAACAGCCCACAAAACTGCATTGAAGACGATGAAAACTCATTTACAAAGATGAAAACAAATTAGAGGAATCTTAATGGCCAGGAGCGCAAACTGCAGCACCGGTTACCTTGGCAATGTGCAGGAGGATACGAAGGGTAAGAGAAGTAGCTCTGATCCCAGGGTTACTGCAGTTAGTGGTCATGAGCACGTTCAGAATGGAAGAGATCCCTCTTGCAGTGCTCAAGATTTCACAACAGCGAGGAGCGAGACGACAGCAGGTCTCTGCGGTTCAACAACAGAATAAAGTGTGCACAGGGATAACAGTGTTACAATCTTTGCACAATGAAATCCAAAGAGCTTTAGGATAACAAAGGGTGAGAGAAAATTTATTCTCTCACCCATCTCGCTTCGCGAGAGGAAAAACACCCAATGTTCACTCTTGCACTTCCTTGGAGTTTCTTAGTATGCATGCAAAGTTTCAGGCTGCTAGGTTTCATGGTTTTGGAGTTATGGAGGAACACACACACACCACACACACACACAAACCACACACACACTAATGCTATCTCTGTGTGTGTCCAACCCTGAACCAGAGAAACGCTCCTCAGAGAGAAAAAAAAAGTCAAGTAAAAGTTGCTTCAAATTAATCCAAACCTATGGGAAAATAATATTTTCTTCAATCAGACAAAGAAAATTTGAATCTGAGTGGTGTGTAAGCAACAGACCGCTGCTTCAATCGCTCCAGAAAAAAAACTTTATTTTCCTTTGCCATCAAGAAAATTAAACAATCATTCCATTTTTGAGCTCTTTCAACCAGCACAGGAATAAAACGCTTCCTTGTTTTTTTATATCATGGCATTTTTAGCATGGGCTTCTGCTGATAATAAAACAGTATGAGTGGCTTTTACAGTGTTAAGTACTGTACTGTAAGTGTGAATTTTGGATTTCAATGGTGTTGGCTTCACTGTTAGGGTGGCTGGCTTAAGATCTTAGGGTCTGGAGTTCAAGCCCATATCATGCTGATGAATTAACACCAGGCAGGTTGACAGCCTGCCATCCTTCTGAGGTTGGCGAAATGAGTACCAGCGTGCTGGTAACACGGACCATCGCATCATCAGCACAGCGTGCCCCAAGAAAATGATGCAGTCAAGCAGCCATGGACTGCATACAAATCTATACCAACAAAAGGCAACGTGCCTGTGTGTGTGTGTTGTGTGTTTCATGTGGTGTTGTGTGCTCGTGCTGTGTGTGTGTGTGTTGTCAGTGTGTGTGTGTGTGTGTGTGTTGTGTGTGTGTGTGTTCAGTGTGTGTGTCAGTGTGTGTGTCTCCTCCATAACTTCAAAACTATAAAACCTCGCAGCCTGAAACTTTGCATGCACACTAAGAAACTCCAAGGAAGTGCAAGAGTGAAAATTGGGTGTTTGGGTTAATTTAAACACCCCTTTTGAAGATAATTAACGGCCTTATTTAATTATATCCTTCATCAGGCGATCCTCGGCCACCTCGCCCTCTCTGGGTCTTAATGCGTTTCCTGCGGTAACCTCGCTGGGTCTGAAGCCACCATGTTTTTTGTCCTGCTCAACCATGCCTTGACTTGGAACAGGCCGCAGTGATTTCTTAACGATAAAGTTTTTTTTGTTTTTTCACTTTCCTCGCTCATATTATCGAATGCCTGTTCATAGCTACGAATTGCTGGGTACATTGCAATGCATATAAGCATCCGGAGACATCAGCTTCGTGATTTCACATTTTGGGCATCCGCCTGTGTTGGGCCCTGCGGTCCATGTGGTTTGTGCCTCGGGAGGTGTCTCATCCGCTGAAAATGTGCAATTATATTTTTACAGGGTATCACTTTGTTTAACCTTTTTTGCGATCCAATATAATCCATCCCTCCTTTTGACATCGATACACTATATATAAAGACAATAAGGTCCATCCACCGCATGTTTGCCATGATCTGCTCGTGAAGGCAAAGAGCATAGATCGACATTTTGTGTTCTGTGCCTTGATATATTTTGAATTGAATTTTGCTAATTTCACACTTGAATTCCTCTTTCAAAGGACTCTGTTTCAAAGTAAATCTTTGTTTGTCGTTTTTATGTACTTTATGCATATGTACGTATATAAACTGTATTACCATAACGGAAGTGTGTGTACGTATGTACATGCAAGTTGCTGCTGTTGCCTGCTATCGCCACATGTGGGTGGGTTTCAGTAGGTGAAACAGAGACCTGCTAAGTCTCAAAGTGTGTGTGATGTGGGTGTGTGTGTGTGTGTGTGTGTGTGTGTGTGTTGTGTGTGTGTGTGTGTGTGTGTGTGTGTGTGTGTGTGCGTTGCATATGTGGGTTTCAGAATGTGGAATGGAGTCCTCCCAGGTGGGCTCAAAGTATCCCCCTTCATTCCGGTAAGGGGTCAGATTACGGACCAAGCTGTGAAGCTTTCTGTTTTCAAAGTTTTGTGCCGAGGGCTCTCTTCAGGATCGTTACTGAGCTCAGGAGGCTTACAACTGTAGTTCGTTTGTCGAAAATATTCCCAGGGATGGTTTTAATATCTCTGTGAGGTTCTTCTTCATCATTCCCATGAGGTTCTTCATCATCACTGGTACAACTTTGGCATTCTTCAGCTTCCAGGATCTTTTCACTTTATGCTTGAGGTCTTGGTATTTGGTCATTTTCTTGATTTCTGCATGTTTAGTCCAAAATCACTGCTATTAACACCTCATTTAGCAATGCCTTCTTCTCTTTTTTTTGCACCTAAGTATGATATCTGGTCGCAATGCTTGTTTCCGATGTTCACGCCCGATGGGATCATAAGGTCTAGTGAGCGGAACTTCAATGTTTTCAGTGATTGTTTTGGTTCATTTTCCCACAAATTTTCTGGAATTGGAATATCAAGGTTTTGCAGATGTGTCAGTGGATTACTTTACAAACTCTGTTGTGTCATCGTGTGTATAGCTGTTCTGACACGTTTTTAGTTTTTTTTTGTGTTCGGTCATTAAGCGCACATCTCATTCTCTTTTCCTCCTCTCCCCGCACCCTTTTCTCTCACTCTGTCCCCTCCTCTCTCCCCCCTCATAAAATGCAGCACTCTCCTCCCACACTCTGCCCCTCTCTCGCGTGTGTGTGTGTGTGTGTGTGTGTGTGTGTGTCGCACCCTCCCTCCTGCACTGAATAGCAACATTTGGTGAGGTGTCGCTCTCCCCGCTAGCTCCCCCTCCTTCATCCTCTCTGCCCCCCTCCCCCATCCCTAATCCTCATCCTCCGCAGCGAAGCGACAGGTTGTAGTACTAGTAAATAAATTAAAACACTGCAACATTGATGCCTCAAGAAATTGAATAAAAAACATAGGTGACACTTTACCGATTACTTTGAGACAGGCGAGCAAAGATCCATAATCGGCAGATGCAAAGAGGTGTTGGGCAGCAGTTGCAGTTCGTCCACCCAAGGTGAGATAGTGTGGTGCCCGGCAAAATATCTTGACATTAAATGTTGACGGGAAATGACGACGGAAAAGTAATCTTCGCCACCACGCTTGTAAGATGGTAGCAGCCCTTTGTTGCTCCCTCTGCTTAGCACACTTGGCCAACTGCAATCTGAAGCACCGCTGTAAAATTATAACCAGGGAATGAATCAATGATGGAACCGAGAGGGAGGGAGGGGGGGAGGAGAGGAGGACCAATAAATATGCAAAGTAAACCAAACTCAATCATTGATGGATAGGTAATTCTTTCTATCTGGCAGGTGAAAACCAGTACATATGAGGGTGTTTCAAAGTTCATTGTAGACTTTCTATTATAAAATGTTGAAAATCGACAGTACAATGCTCAAATTTTGTGCTATTATATTGAAGTGTGCTCTGAGTGAATAATCAGATAATTCTGGGTAAAACTAAGATGAGTGGCCAAAATAGTCAAGTGTGTTGTTGAAAAAAAGGGCATCGTTTATGTCCTTGTGAAGGTAAACATCAAACCTGTAGGTATTTTCTGGTATTTTGATCCAATAAAACAGGGGACTGCTTGGACAATTTGGCGATGCATTTTTCACATAGGCAAATGTTAAAATTGTGCAGCAGTTCAAAAATGGTGATTAATTGGTGAGCAAAGCGGTCAGGATGGCCTCGAGGTATGCACACAAGCCTCTGAGACATCTAGCCTGGGTTACAATCTCAGCCCAGCTACAAACTGTCACCCTGGTGTCTCACAAGCAGGGAGAAGCATAAATGTGTGTGCTGTCATTCAGATTGATGTTAAACTGGGCGTTCCTTCTGCCAGGATTATTTGGTGGATGTTAAAGATCCCATGGTGTCGTTCACGAAGAGTCGGCGAGCTATCACCGGCACCTTGGTCAAATTCCCAATTTCTGTCCTGACCTACAGGTTGCATTGCATCAGCAGCACAGCTGCATGCTCAGCCAATAATACAACTTGCAGTCATGTGCTCCAAATGAAAGAATAATAATAATAATAAATTAGTGAGCAAACGTGAGCATTCTCACTCATATCCCCCATTATTTGTCTCTTTTTCCACCATCTTATCCGACTTCCCCATTTTTTCATAGTTGTCACAAGCACCTCCTCAGGTCCCCTGCCATTTTATTATGCAATAAGTAGATATGACCAAAGCTTCCATTCCATACACACCTGGAGGAGGAGGACACTCTTCATATTCTGCCGCCCGATCTCCATGACTCGTTCAAGATTTAAACGCTCTCTACGAGTTCGCCAAGCATGTTGGATCACCTTAGCTGCCCAATTCTCCCTCATAATAGTCATCTTCAAAGTATGTCTCAATTTGACAGCCCTATATAACCTCTGGATTAGCAAAGCAGCCTGCTCAGTTTGATGGAACCTTCTCTGACAAACATACATCCTCCAACTTTCCTGAATCAATATTGCTGCAATGTGCTTCTGTTGAAATTCTTTCCTGGTCCTTTGCACCTGTTGCTCAGTTCTGTACCATCGCTGGATGTGAATGGTTGCTCTCTGCATCCTCTGAAACTTCACACGAGACTGGTGACATCTCCATGCAGCCTGAATACAAGTGGCTGCTGAATCTTGCCTTTGTAAATGTCTTTGGATATTCTGAACCAGGAGTGTTCTGTACCATTGCTGGATAACAACCGATGCTTTTTTCAACTTTTGGAATTTTTGACGACACCGATGACACTTCCATGTAGCCTGAATGATGGTGGCTGCCCTTTGTTGTCTTCTCAATTCCTTTCTTGTTCTCTGACCTAGACGTACAGCCCTGTACCATTGCTGGATCACAAACGATGCATTCCTGAGAGCTTGGTACTTCACAAGCTGCATGCAAGACCTCCAATTAGCCTGAATCACGATTGCAGCATCATGTCTTGCCTGCATCTCTTTCCTGGTTTGTTGGCCAGCTACTAAAGCTCTGTTCCATCTTTGGATGGTGATTGATGCATTCTTATATTTTAGGAATGTCACACGAGACTGATGACACTTCCATGTAGCCTGAATGATGGTGGCTGCCCTTTGTTGTCTTATCAATTCCTTTCTTGTTCCCTGACCGAGACATAGAGCCCTGTACCATTGCTGGATCACCAACGATGCATTCCTGAGAGCTTGGTACTTCACAAGCTGCATGTAAGACCTCCAATTAGCCTGAATCACGATTGCAGCATCATGTCTTGCCTGCATTTCTTTCCTGGTTTGTTGGCCAGCTAAAACATCTCTGTACCATCTTTGGATGGTGACTGATGCATTCTCATATCTTACTAACATCACACGAGAATGATGACCTCTCCATACAGCCTGAATAATGGAGGCTGATTTTTGTCGTCTTCTCATGTCCTTTCTTGTTCTCTGACCGAGTCGGACAGCCCTGTACCATTTCTGGATCACTAATGATGCATTCCTGAGAGCTCGATACTTCACAAGCTGCACGTAACACCTCCAATTGGACTGAATCATGATTGCAGCAATGTGTCTTGCCTGCATTTCCTTTTTGGTTTGTTGGTCAGCCAATGCAGCTCTGTACCATCTTTGGATGGTGATGGACGCATTCTTGTATTCCAGGAATGTCACACGAGAATGATGACCTCTCCATGCAGTCTGAATGGTGGTGGCTGCCTTTTGTCGTCTTCTCATGTCCTTTCGTATTCTCTGACCTAAGTGGACAGCCCTGTACCATTGCTGGATCATTAAAGATGCATTACTGAGAGCTTGATACTTCACATGCTGAACATAACACCTCCAATTGGCCTGGATCACGATTGCAGCATCATGTCTTGCTGCCATTTCTTTCCTGGTGTGTTGGTCAGCTAATACAGCTCTGTACCACCTTTGGATGGTGATGGATGCATTCTTATGTTTAAGGAACTTCACATGAGACTGATGACACTTCCATGTTGCCTGAATGAAGGTGGCTGCCTTTTGTTGTCTTCTTAATTCCTTCCTCGTTCTCTGACCTATGCGTACTGCCCTGTACCATTGCTGGATCACCAACGACGCATTCCTGAGAGCTACATATTTCACAAGCTGCACATAACACCTCCAATTAGCTTGAATCACGATTGCAGCATTACGTCTTACCTGCATTTCCTTTTTGGTTTGTTGGTCAGTTAATACAGCTCTGTACCATCGTTGGATTGCGATTGATGCATTCTTGTATTCCAGGAACGTCACACGAGACTGATGACCCCTCCATGAAGCCTGAATAATGCTGGCTGCTTTTTGTTGACTTCTCAATTCCTTCCTTATTCTCTGACCAAGGAGTACAGTCCTGTACCATTGCTGAATCACCAACGATGCCTTCCTGACAGCTTGATATTTCACAAGCTGCACATAACACCTCCAATGAGCTTGAATCACGATTGCAGCTTCATGTCCTGCTTGCATTTCATTCATGATTTGTTGGTCAGTTAATACAGCTCTGTGCCGTCTTTGGATGGTGATTGATGGATTCTTGTATTTTCGGAATGTCACACGAGACTGATGACCTCTCCATGCAGCCTGAATGATGGTGGCTGCTTTTTGTCGTCTTCTCACGTCCTCTCTTGTTTTCTGGCCTAATCGGACAGCTACGTACCATCTCTGGATCACAACAGCAGAATGCTTTAAGTGCTTATACTTTGCAGCGGCTGCACAACATCTCCACTTGGTTTGTATTATCAAAGCAGCATGGTGCATCTGGTGAAACTCCTTTCTGGCTTCTTGTCCCAAGCGTACAGCTCTGTACCATTGCTGGATAACCAATGATGCCTGTCTGAGAGCTTGGTACTTTGCAAACTGCACATAACCCCTCCAATTAGCCTGAATCAGCAATGCTGCCTCATGTCGTGCACACATCTCTTTCCGAGTTTTCTGACCAACTTTGACAGCTCTGTACCACACTTGGATGATCACAGATGCATGCCGGAGTGCCTTGTACTTTACACTACACACAAAGCATCTCCAGTTTGCTTGAATTATGGTTGCAGCATTATGCCTTGCCTGCTCTTTCTTCCAAACATTTTGGCTGCCTTTTACAGCTCTGTACCATCTTTGTATAAGCACAGCGGCCTTCTTGAAAGCTTGATATTTCATGCGACACACATACGATCTCCACACGGCCTGAATGGCAGTTGCAGCGACGCAATGCCTTTTAGAGATTTCATTGCTCTCCTGCAGCAACCGTCGAGCTTTTGTGAATCTCACATCCTTATCCGATTCAACAAAAGGCTGATCGTCATGTTGAAATGCAGCTCTACTGGAGTCAAGGCCAACATCCATTAGCAAATGAGAATGAGAGGGGAATTGCATGTGAGAGCGAGAATGGTCTCCGGAGAATTGCTTGTCTTCCAAGAGATGAGAACGACAAGATGTGGAATGTAGATCTTGTGAAGAGACAGCAATCTTTCCGTTTCGATTGAGATGAACCTTGCACTTTTCGTCAATTGATACCTTGAAATAAGACAAGGTTTGGAGAGGTGAACAAAGAAAATCAAGTTATTCAAAAGTAGAATTAATTTTTTTACACATTTCTAAGCAAAAAGGTTTGTGATGTTGTAAGAAAGTAAGTGTTTAATAAATTAACTGTTTAAAGCCTTCAACTATCAACAAAAGAGGTTTCATATTTGTTAACTAGTTTCATATTCCACCTTTAATATTTGGTTATGCAGGATAAAATATCAAGCCATTAACAATCATGGATGAAAAAATATATATTTTTGGAACCTCTAATGTTTTTGGTCTTTTGTTTTGGATACAAAATCTTGGTTTGAGGAGCAGAGTGGTGAGAGGGCAAAAGGACAACATACTAAAGGAGGGGCAACAGGATACAACAAGAAAGGGAATGAATGAACAGCAAGAGGAGAGAGAGGATGGCAAGAAACAAAAAAAGGTACAGCATACAGTAACCTCACAACATACAGTGAAGACAAATACCCCAGCAAAAGTTTGTCAATTTTTGAATAGGTACTGTCGGACCTCGACAATCATGAGGGATACGTTCCTGAAAAATTCCGTGAATATCGGGGCATTTAAAAAAAAATTTAAACATGGTTTAGACTCGTGGAAGAGTGATGACAGAACAAATCAGGACACAGCATAGCAAAGGGAACAGCAGGAGAAAGGGGAAACACCAACAACAGGGTGGAGGGAGAAAGTAGACGGAGACAGACAAACAAGGGATGCAGGTAACAATTAGGGTTAAGGGAGAACACAAAGGGTGGACAATATGGATACATAAGCAAAATTGTGTTTGACCAGTTTGTGATTTCATCAAGGTCTGAGGAGAGAGAAGAGGCTGTTACCTGTCTGCCAGAAGGATGAGAGATGTTACAGTAGAGGGTGAATTCATCAGCAAGGAGATAAAGAGGATTTTCCAGAGTCAGTGAGATCATTGATGAAGATTAGGAATAATATGGGGCCTAGAACACTGCCTTGGGGTACTCCAGCCTTGACAGGGGGAGGAGATGAAAGGATTATGTTGAGAGCCATATGTTGTCCACGAGAGTGGAGGAAGTCAGTAATCCAAGAGTGGAGTTGGCCTTGGATTCCATTTGGAGAGTTTGGAAAACAAGGCAGTATGCCAGACGACTGTATCAATAGCTCGAGAAACGTCCAGAGAGACAGCCCTGATCTCATGTCTGATATTGAGGGCCTCCACCATTGTAGGGAAAGTAGAAGCAGCATGTCAAAGTTAGAGTGACCAGGTCTGAATCTGAATTGATGATCTGAGATGAGGCTGTTGGAGAAAAGGAAAGATTTTATTGCAGCTGCGATGATGGATTCCATGACCTTGCTGATGATTGGAAGTACAGGAAGCTAATTGGGCTGTTGTTAAGGGGATGTTTTTGCACCTTTTTTATGTAATGCTGTGATGTTGACTGATTGTCAATTTCCCAGGTGGATCTAAGAGACCAGTCCTGAAGTGTTAAAGAATAAAATAAAATAAAATTTTTTTCTTAAAAACGCGAAAAATAAAACCACGAATGTAAAAACAGGTCACATTTTATTGTCCGTAAATATGTGGGGTCTGCGAATGTCGGGATCCGACAGTACTAGTTTATTGGTGGCATGATATAATTATAGAAGAGGCAAATATTGATCAATTGTACCATGACCATTTAGCCCCCCCCCGCCCCCACTAACCAGCTCCCATTGTTCGGTCAACTTCAAACCATTCCAAGAGCCAAATATTCAAAACCAATGGTCTGATTATATACAAGACCTGCCAGGGAATCAAACAGCACCATTACTATTCCACGTTTCTTATAATTGCTTTGATGGGACAACTTGCTATCTTATAATCGGAAAGGATTCATACCCATCAAATACAAGGGAGGAAGAAATAAAATAAAATGAAAACACACACTTGTAGGCACACACACTCTTCGGGGTGAGGCATTGTCCAAGGTCTACATAGAAATGCAAAAGAAAATTGTGTGGACCATACCTGTGTTTTTTCACATTTCATCAATGTGATCTGTAGGCAAATATAACTCTACAATGTACTGGCACAAAGGTGTACTCACGTTTCAAGGAGGTACAATAAAAGAGTACAGTATACTTGATTCTTCCTACCAAACAGCCCTCCATATAATCACTGTAATCCTGCTGGTGTGGTTATAATCCATCCACACATTCTTTGGATGGCACAAATGATAATTAAAGGGGAGAAAGACAAATAATAATAATAAAAAATTGATGTACCTGAGACACAAAGGTAAACCACTGCTGCTGTGAAAGCCAAAGAAGCCATGGAAGCAAGGCAGACAGCAAATGCACCATCATCTGCTTGAGTGGCAGGGAGAAATGTAGAGGTGAATGCATTTAAAGGCAAGCAATAACAATGGCAAACCAAAAAAAAATTACAAAGGTCAATACAAGAGGAGTATCTTGTGCCCTTTTTGGCGATCACCTGCTCACATTATCATCTTGAGCAGCTTCTAGGACAGCTGGGATGAAGAATGGAGGGGCAGTTTGTAGACACAAGAGCACTTCCCTCAAGTTTAAATCCTTTCTGCATGCTGTCAAAGAAAATAACACAAAGACATGTCCCAAAAGAGCAAAGCATGGCGATATATATACTGAAATGCCAAAAGAAACTTACCACCTTTTAAACCTTCAAATATCAACAATAACACTGCGTGTAGTAAATGTGTGAACTTATTTGTGGACAATAGTGTCCTCACTGTCAGACAAAACGGTCACGGATGGTCACTTGAACTTTCAATGGTCACTTCATAGCACAGCTGTTGAACAGCCGTTTTGACTGTCAGTGATTAGCCAAGGGGTACGGGGTGATTTAATGAGCTGCACTGATGTCTTGATATTGGCTTAAAAAAGCCAGTGCAAAATGGGCATTTCAATCAACATGCCACGATTGTCAAGGGATCAACGGCAGTGTGCCTTGGGCATACTGCAAGGCGGATTGAGCTACCGTGAGGTGGCACGTTGCCTTGGCTGTTCACACCAGACGATATCGGCCCTGGTGGACAGAGCACCCTCCACAACTCTGCAAATGACAGACCTCGATCAGGGAGGCCAAGAGTCACCACTGCAAGGCAGGACAGGCAGATGGTCCTAAGTCAGATGGCTTCAGACATTGAGGACTGAGTGGGACAGAATCCAGCAACAATCCATCCAAAGACTGGTAGGCAGTATGCGCCGACGATGCACTGCCTGTATCCAAAACAATGGTGGCCACACACGCTATTGAAAGGGGACTGACATTGCACCCTGTGCTGTTCTGTACTGTAGAACAAACTTATGAGATGGTGTATCTTGGTCAAAAACTTGACATGTCATCAATAAAATGCCAATGTTTCAATTAGCAATTGTTGGTTTGTTTTATTTTGAACTGTTACAATTTTATTACATTTCAAACAAGTGGTAAGTTTCTTTTGCGTTTCAGTATACTTGGCCCTCGCATAACTTAGATGACATACATACATGATGTCTAGGTGTGCAGATCACGAGAGCACACTATCAGTGCGAAAAACAGTTGGATCTAAGATAACTCAACACCCGAAGGTTCTGTTGTTCAGTGTGTGGCCAGCATCAAAAGGTTGCCAGATATAATCATTCTCTGTTAATTGTGGTCATTATCAAGAAGTCCACCCAGGAGAAACCACTGCTATGGAAAAGTAATGTGAAAACCCCTCAACGGAGACAGCTCGGTAAGAACACACCGTAACTCACCATATCCACACTCAGAAGAACGATTCTCTTTCTGATGCTGCCCATGCAAGAGATGAACAAAAGAACAGTCTATAACAATCTTCTGACCTGGCTAGAGGATGTGCTTTACAGAAGCCCCGACGCTCAGTAAGAATGAAATGTTTCTGCAGGTCTGGTCAGAGAAAATGTTTCAGGTGCATTGGCGGCGTGCTCTTGGCTCGAATGAGTCAACATTTCAGCAACTCACAACTGAAGGTTAAACCATGGCTTGGAGAAGACCAAATAAAGATAGACCCCCCTATTTCCTCAACCCACTTTTACATATTGAGGCGGAAGTAGTATGGTATGGGCAACGATTTAGCAATGGGGGAATGCGGTGCTGATATTTATTGAAGGATATCTCAATTCTGCCAAGTTTATTATTTCATATACAGCCTGTGGCTGCTGGTTGCATCATTGCTGGGAGCATAACTGTGCCACTAATGCTATGCCCCCTGTTTCCAGGAAGCTGGTACTCATTTTGCAGACCTTGGAAGGATGATAGGCTGCGTCAACCCACCTGGTGTTATTCAACGCACAAACAGGGGCTCAAACTCAAGACCCTAACATCTTAAGGCAGCCACCTTCACTGTTAAGCCAACACCAGGCTTAATTCTGCCAAGTACAATGACATTTTAAAAGCATGTCTGACCATTGGACTGACAAGGCATACTGATATTTAAGCCCCATATTCCAAAGGAGGATGGCACTACTTAACAACACCGTTTGTACGTGCCAACAATGAAGCACTATGCTCTCATTCGCCACAGTCTGGAAAAGGAAACAAGGACCAGATGGTGATGCAGTCTATCAATTACAAAGAGGACAAAGATTCTTTGTTGTGTAAAAGATGGCTCACCAAAGCACAGGAATAGCAGCAATTCAGCTGGCCAATGACATCAATGAACACATTTCATGGAAACTTTAATAAATGCACAAACAAATCTACCCAGCGACCGTATACCCCTCACCTGGGCCCATCTGCGAATGGGACCTAATCCTGGAATGGTAGTGGAGAAGAACACAACTTAGTGCACGACCATCAGCGAAACTTCGGTGGAGATCGGTAACCTGTAAAAATGTAACAAAGGAAGGAAATATTTATGGATAACTGGAAAAAGACATTATTCACTTGTACAAAAGCAGACTCTCTTGATCCTTTCCATTCAGGTTAAGATGAACGAAACGAAATGTAGAGCAAATGCCTTCACTCAGATGTAACTACGTGTTATTCGATTATGAAAATGATAACCATCATAAATTACCAAAGGATAAGAGTAAGAGCAACAGAGGCATGAGGATTCCAATGTACATGTTGGACATAATAACGAAACAATCCAAGAAAGGTATCAAGCTTCTCGTCACAAATATAGAAACAGCTCCAAGCTGAGGGCCCATAAAGGAAGAAACAACAGTCCTAGGATAGTTTGTTAATGGGCTGACAGGATGGCCTAGAGGTACGCACACTCACCTCTAACCTCTCCAGCCTGGATTCAAATCCCAACCCAGCTATAAACTGTCATCCCGGTATTTCACAGGCAGGGTGATTCATCAGTGTGTGCTGTCCTTGGGATGGCCATTAAACTGGGCATCTCATCCACCAGCATTAGTTGGTGGACGTTGAAGATCCCATGGTGTCCTTCAAGAAGAGTGGGCGAGCCATCACCGGCATCCTGAACAAATTGAAAATTCCTGCACTAACTGGCAGAGAGCACTGTATCAGCGGCACAACTACACCCTCAGCCAATGATGCTACCCCACAGCCTTGTGCTGCATACGAACGAAGAAATTTGTTCACCTGCAATATGTGCTACAGTTCCACACTTCCTCAATGGCAAGTGAGAAGCAGTTCCTGGTGGATTGTGAGGGGAAGGAACAGGAGAATCCATGGGAAGAGTGGCTGCCGTAACTTTCTTCTTTGATAAAAGGCAATGAATACGAGAAAGAACAATATTATTTATCAGGGTCAATGACTCCCACCTTCTTGTGGGGGTGACAAGAGGGAAAGGTTCTGGCAAATGTCTTTCACAAACTGGCTGGCCAGGCCCGACGTTCAACTGGCAATAACTCGCCTACTCGCAAGACATCTTGGGATCTTTAACGTCCACCAACTAATGCCGGCAGATGGAATGTTCAGTTTAACATCCATCGAGGGGACGGCACACACATTGATGAATCACCATGCATGACAAGCACCAGGATGACAGTGAAGCTTGAGAAAGTGTTTATTGGCATTTTACTTCAAACTTTAATGTTAATAACGTAACTTGCATGTGTTCCTTTGAGAAGCCATATCTAAAAATGGACATAATTATGCCCTTGCATCATTTACAGATTTAAAATAAATCAAGAAAAACACCTCAACATCTTGCTGGGAACAAATGACTTTTGCCCAGGTCAGGAAAAGAGAAGTGGAGACAGGGATGGAGAATGACGCAGGTGGTTTTGGAATGGGATCCAAGTTTTGAAGAGTTGATATTTCATTCCAAACAAATTGCTCATCAAGCAAAACTGGAGCCTGGAAAACATGGCCAGGGAGTCAGATTAGTAAAACATTGCATGCAACTCGAAAATGCAGAACCAAAGGCAAAACAAATTGTCTGTTCAGTACTTCATCTTTTTGCCTTCCAGACTAGGCCCTGAACAAGTAATATTTGGCCTACCAAAGGTAAGTTTCAGCCTCAAGAATAGACTTCAATATAAAGCAAGCAAAATATCTATATCATAAAAGGATGTATATTATAAAAGTAAAAATCGATATGATAAAATCTACGAGGTGTGTTCAAAAAGTATCCAACCTTAATTTTTCGTGCGTAAACAAATGAAGCTAGGGACGCGTGGTTTGGTGCACGTATGTAGGCGATCCTAATCCGTATGCGTGAATATTTTCCCGCCTGCAGAAGCTGTCAGTTGCCGACAGACCGCCGATGAGTGAGGAAGTGTAAGTGAGCGCCGTCGGATTTTCGTTTTTGACAAAATTACGGAAAAACTTGAACAACGCTACTGCATCAAATTTTGTGTAAAGCTTGGCGATTCCCAAGTGGAAACGATCCGCAAGATTCAACAGGCATTCGGGAACAAAGCAATGGGCACCACACAGATAAAAGAGTGGTACAACCGCTTCAAAGGTGGTCACACATCAGTGGAAAGTGCAGCACGTTCTGGTAGGCCCTCAACATCCCGAAATGAGATGTCATTGACCAAGTGAGGACCCTGCTGATGCAGGATCGTCGAATCACGATCAGAGAACTTGCAGACGAGGCGGGCGTCAGCATTGGATCCGTTCATTCCATTGTGACTGAGGATTTGGGCTTAAGGAGAATCTCAGCGAAGTTCGTGCCAAAGCTGCTAACGATCGAGCAGAAGCAACTCCGTTTGGAGATCGCACAGGACATGCTGGAGACTGTGAACAGCGATCCCAACTTCTTCAACACAGTGATCACTGGCGATGAGACCACAGTGATCCGTCATTTTGTCAAAAAACGAAAATCCGACGGCGCTCACTTACACTTCCTCATCATCGGCGGTCTGTCGGCGACTGACAGCTTCTGCAGGCGGGAAAATATTCACGCATACGGATTAGGATCGCCTACATACGTGCACCAAACCACGCTCCCTAGCTTCATTTGTTTACGCACGAAAAATTAAGGTTGGATACTTTTTGAACACACCTCGTATGTCTGTCTGTCTGTCGTGTTATAACTTGAGGACACATTAACGGATTTCAATAAATCCAACTACGGTGGATTCAGGGAACTCCCAGAAAGGTTTGTGATGAAAAAAAAAAGTTTTTTTCTTTTTTTTCTTATTTACGGGTGGGTACGTGGCATACGTGGCGGAACTGCAAACGCTAACTTGCGACGCTGGTTATCCCCGCACTCCCAGGAATCCTTTTTCTTCTTGCCATATTGATTAGCCATCACAGCAAAGATTGGTATTTCCGTCAGAGAAGCGACGGGTCTCATGTTCTAGTGTGTACAGAAAGGTGTGCAAGAAAGCAAGCAAGCAAATATGGAAGAAGGTGGAAAACAAACATTTCCATCATCTTTCTACTTATAGCAGGAGGAAAGAGCCTGTAAAGGGCCATTTCATCTGCTACTCATCAAGGGTAATTTCACAATCCTATTAGAGCAAGTTAAAGATTCTGCACACACACATTATCAATCTAACAGAGGGTTGGAAATGAGTTTTGAACAGGTAACCAAAATGACAAACAGTTACCAGTCTCTGCAGCTGCATTTGAGGGTCCTGGTGAGGGACCTGACGATAACGTACCTCAAAAAATATATTCATATGTCGAATAAAAATTAATCGAAGATTTAATCAAGCCTGTACGTGAATCCCAAAAGAAAAATAGTTAAGTAATTTTTGAACAGTCTCACATTGGGGTTAAACTGCTCGTGACCGTGTGATGAATCAGCTCGTTCTGATCTAACCGTGGCGGAGGCTGACAAGATTAAGAGGTGTCGAGTTAATCTTTTAATCCATCCATCAGGACCATACGCTGTGCAGAGCGTTGGTGCTGCCTAAGCAGTCTCCTTGGCTATTGGGCACAATCCTGGACAGGTTGCCACTCCGACACAGGATACCAGCAAGCTGGCACTCATTTTGCCGACCTCGGAAGGATGACAGCCAGAGTCAACCCCACCTGATATTAATTCAACAGCCGAGTGGGATTTCAACTCAGGATCATAGGATCCCAAGCCCACCACCCCAACCATCAAGCCAACACCAGGCATATAATCTTTTAATAGCACAGTAAATGTGCATTTCCCAAATTGTGCTTTAAGAGTGCCCTAAATGCACGTTGCCCAATCAGTCCGTTACCAGATTTTTAAAACCAATTCACTTGCGCTTCACCCTCTGAACCCTCACGACCGTTTTACCAGCTGCTATTCAAACCTCCACATTCTCAAGCGGCCAGTTTACTGGCTGCTATTAAAAACTCTATATACCCAAGCGGTCGGATTATTTATCCAGGGAGCCTAGGGTGGGGGAACAAAGTCCAAGGAGCTCAGGGTTTAAATGGTTAATGGTGAAGTTTCGTACCTCAAATTACCAAAAATTTATGAACAAAAGGTTTATTACAACAGAGCGGGAGGGCGGACAAACGAACGAACGAACGAACGAACGAACGCACACACACCAATCCCCTGTTTGGAATCACTATTAATCATATCTCTCTAATCTTATTCATTCACATGGGAACGCAGGACAGACACGGCTCTATCTAATTTTATTCATTCACATGGGAACATGGGACAAGACATTTCCATCATCTATGTGGGATACAAAACATACACTATTCAGCCTGGCGGCGGAATGCACTCTTCCGAGTGCCATTCTATGGTTGTTGTTGTTCTATGGCTCTCCCCTCCTCTCAATTGCCATTGCATCCAATCACCCGTCCTTGACGGTTATATCAGCTGGTATCACGCACTGTAATTTCAATTGTCATAAAATATATAAATATTTGCAGTGATACATTGATAACTAGAATGGCACTGTGTGGAGTGCATGAAGCTGAACACTTTACGTTTTATATCCCACTGATAGGCCGAATCTTGATCTGGAGCTGAACTAAAAATCAAATCAGCTTGTTCATGTCACCTAACCAACTCGTCCATCTAGTTTTGTAATAACTCATCCACAACTTTTTGAAATATCATGCCACAAATAGTTTTTGGCCCCATCTCTCAAAGGTGATGAATCACTTTGGAAAATGAAAAATAATTTCTCAGATCCGGATCCAAAGTCGGATCTTCATCAAAATCGAACAGATACGTCCTTGTCACACACCCAACCTGCCCACAAAGTTTCATCCGAATCTGTCGACAACTTTTTGAGATATCCTTTTCACAGACAGACAAGGGTGAAAAAATAATCTCCACCCATTGTCAGAGGCGGAGGTAACCAATGTCAGTAGGGGAATGTTGTTGGTTCTGGGACTCTCCCACTTCCCCCCTTTGACTTCAGTGTTAACTCAGGGAAAAAACTATTTGACCCTGTCAATAAAAAGGAGTGAATGTTTTCTCACAAACAGATCTCCCCTGACACCAACTTCTCCTTCTCCTCCCCCACCTCTTCCACTCATCCTGCACCAGCTTCTCCGCATTAAATTATTTCTGGGAGTCTCAACTATGCATCAAAAACTTCTTCTTTTTTTTTTTTTACTTCCCCCCACCCCCATCACTTTATTTTACCCCCACCCTCACCCCCGACCACCCACCCTCCACCCTCTTTCTCTCACCTGTTTATAACCCCATTTGAGCAGAGATTCCTTCAATTTATCTCCATACCTATAGGTAGATAAACTCTGGAAGAATATACACAGCAAAACAAAAACCTGTTTACCCTCCCTCCTTTGTGGTTTATGTCCCTTGTGAAAAATAACTCCCGAAGCACAATCCTTGGCACTTGCTTGTGGAGTTGACAATCCTGCTAAAAAATAATAATAAAATAAAAACGTTGAAAGCCATATCAGTCGAGTGATGCTGCGGATTGCGGTGTAGCAGCTGACAATGAATTAGGCAGTGGGTGGTTCTGGAGTTTTTTTTGTTTTTTTTTCCAGACTGCAACTGAGCCAGTTTGCCAACTTAATGTTTATAGTTATCATCCCAGCTTCAGCAGAATGTTCTTGTTGAGAGATTCTGGGGCTCATCACATTTTGTTTGGAAACCGTGTTTGTAAACCCAGAAGAGGTACTCGGTGTGCTTGCCTTCCCTCCCATCTATAGCACATGGAGGTGGAAAATTACTCGGACCATGTGTTGTTCAACATTCTTCTGGAAAGATCTATGCCCCTCCCTACTCTCAATTCTAGAAAACCGTGGAGATCAAGGTTTGGCAAACACTTATCAACTCCCATATCTGCTATGATGGTGATTTTTGAAGAAATGCCAACAGACAGGTGAGTGCTTTGTATATAAGTATATCCATGCCCAATTACGTGGTTATACTAAAAGCTATGTCGTACTTTAATTAATTATTTCACATATTAATTATTTTCCTTTTTCATCACAGCGTGTTTGAAATCATAAACTCTATCATGGGACGATTATGGCTTTGAATCAAAACATGATATGTTCTATACTGATGTATATTTCGAACTGGAGCAAGTGAATTCAGTGATCGACCATGTCGAGGTAAGGTTTCAATTATTTTTTAAATATAATGCTAGACAAACAGCTCTGTTGTATGAAGATTAAGTAATGTATATCCTTATTTTCACAGGATACCCTTTCAGAATTCATTAACGAAAAGGAAATTCTTCCCAACACTTGGAGTGAGTTGATCTATTTATTTGAGGACATTTTGGAAGCATTTGTTGTTATCGTTTTGAACATTAACAACTGCTTTTTAAAAGTTTTATTACTCTTGGCAAATCAATATAGGAAGAAGTTTCAAGAGGATCCGATTTCAAGATGTGTATATGTAAGAAAATGATTTTCCCCAATGTTAAATCCACTTCCTTCTGTGTTATTATCAACATCTATTTCATACCTCTAAAGTTTATCATAAACATTACAATCTTGGAAACCTTGAAATGAAGAAATGAGATGAGGGTTTCTTCTCAAATAAGGTGTTTCTTCTTTCGACTCATTTCTTTCAGTGTCTTCTTTTGTCAAATGTTATTTTACTCCCAAATATAATTTAATGGTATTAAATTCCCTCAGGCTCTTGTTAATTAAAGTTTCAACAGCTGAACTAACTTTTACAATTGCTTCAGCTACCACTTTTGGTTCTGGCATCTTAAACCTAAAAATTCTTATTTTAATATGATCTTTAAATGCCCCATCAGTTTTTTCAATAACAAACCCGGCTGTATCTTCAGAGTTATTATCTTGCCAAAACGAAGTTTTTGCAAGATATGTTAGTCAGTCTGTATGTTTTTTATTTTTTGTCTGTAATCACGAAAAAAAAATTCTGCAGAGCACAGTTTTCATTGGAAATTTTTGTAACTTCGCATATCAGAGGCCTATGGAGTCCCTTTCAGCGCATAAAATTTTGAAGGTCAAGGTCAAAGGTCAAGGTCACTGTCGCAAATCAGGGTAATCGACAAAACCCTTATTTTTTGAGTAATTTTGATCGGATCGTCTTCAAACTTCATGGGAATATAGTTCATGGTCTGGCACTCAGCTGATTAATTTTTGGTGGCGATTGGCCTTGACCTTCATGTGTTTTTTATTTTTTTTTGTCTGTAATCACGTATAATCACTCTGCAGAGCACAGTTTTCATTGGAAATTTTTGTAACTTCGCATATCAGAGGCCTATAGAGGTCCCTTTCAGCGCATAAAATTTGAAGTCAAGGTCAAAGGTCAAGGTCACTGTCGCAAATCAGGGGAGTCGACGAAACCCTTATTTTTTGAGTAATTTTGATCGGATCATCTTCAAACTTCATGGGAATATAGTTCATGGTCTGGCACTCAGCTGATTAATTTTTGGTGGCGATTGCCTTGACCTTCATGGTTAGCGCCTAAGGTCAAACATATTTGACCCCAAGGTCAAATTTTCAAGTTTTAGGAACCATATCGTGTAGTACTCAAATTGAACACCTCGATGAGTGCTTTCTAGATATATCAAGCTTGAGACATTGACATCATTTGGTGACGTTATGAGGCAAACGCATATTTTTCATGGTTACTCTGTAGAACGATTCTCATCGGAATCTCTCGTAGGCAGATATTCCTCAAGGAGTCCGCTCCTGGTGGATAGCAGCTCTGTTTCACCTCAGTGTGACCTAAAGAAGTCACACGTGGTCACCTTTTGGCAAGATACGGGTCACCCTAAGGGTGACATTGGTTTTTTATTTTTGTGTTTGCATGAATGAAGATGTCTCATAACTAAGTTTTAACAAGTCCTTTGAGCATTTATCACAATGCTGTTTTCCTTGCTCTACTGGTTGGATTAGTTGAAATATATTGAGTGTGTGTTTGCATGATTGTAAGTGTTTCTTGTAATATTTGTCATCCTTATTGCAAACATCGAAATGAGTTATATTCACCATATTTATAAACCAAACAAAAAAGATGATTTTCTCGGACCGATTTATAGAAATATATATATATACAGTATATGTGTATGTATATGTATATATATATATATATATTATACTTTTGTGTTTAAAATAAAATCTTGGTGAAATCTCTTGCTGATTTATAGATACTTTTGTGTTTAAAATAAAATCTTAGTGAAATCTCTTGCTGATTTATATATTATACTTTTGTGTTTAAAATAAAATTTTGTTCATATTCCAAAATGGATTCAAAAAGACGACCAATAAATATTTGTTGGGTTTGTAGTTTATTAAAACACCTTATTTTCTTATAACTTTCATTAACATCAAGAATGTTGATAAATAATATGTTGGGGTTTGGTTCTTGGCCTAAATATCTATGTTGAGTTGAGACAAAATGATAAACCTCCCTCAGTGTTCTGCTCTGAGCTCATCCTGAACCACATATCATTTTAAAATTGCAGTAAATTATTTTTCCATTGTTTGCTTGAGATCCATTAAATCTTTTTAAACCTCTCAGTCTGTGTGCTATATTTACGGTTGTCTTGGTTGATGATACTTTTTTGATACTGTAAACATAAATTATGTTTCCCATTTAAATACCAAGGTTATGATTTTCTCCACTCTTTGGTTTTTGTTTTTGTTTGACTCAATACTTTTCCAGAGTTTTGAGGTCATTTATATAGAAGTAATATTGATTAAACTGATTTTTTAATGGATGAGATATCTGAAATACATAGTTTTAAATGTAAAGTTTTCTAGCATAAGGGAATGTTACTCATAGGTAGGGATATAAAGGGAAGGAATCTGTTCAAATGTGGGTATAAAAAGGTAAGAGAAAGAGGTTGGAGGGTGGGTGGTCAGGGGTAAGGGTAAGAGGAGTAAAATTAAGTGTGGGGGGGGGGTAAAAAAAAAAGTTTTTGATGCATAGTCGAGACTCATGGAAGAGCTTGGCCCCAGAAACAATTGAAGGCAGAGAAGCTGTGCAGGATGAGTGAAGAGGTGGGGGAGGAGAAGGAGAATTTGGTGCCAGAGGAGATCTATTTGTGAGAAAAAAAAAATTCCCACCTTTTTATTGACACGGTCAATTAGTTTTTCCCTGAGTTAACATTAAAGTCAATGGGGGAAATGGGATTATCCCAGAACCAACAAAATTCCCCTACCAACTTCAAAGCCCACAGCTGTACTCGAGATGGGACATTTGCAAACTGGTTTTTGTTTTCCTTAAACACCACAATCAATAAATTGTTATCCACAATGATAGTGAGCGGTTGACTTTCAGGGTCCCGATGAAACCTCTTTACACCAAACCAGACTTCCTTTTCCAGATGTGAGTACTTCTGATCAGCTACTGCCAGCAAGTTTAGGTCATTGCTTTAGAACAAGTTCTCAATGTCCTATACCAAATCATTTCACCTGATGTTAGAGCAAACATTGTGGTCTATTGATAAGAATAACGACCAAAAATATATATCTGAGTTCCCCTCCATCCCACATGGAATCAATTCCAAGTGCAATGCAATCTATATTCATGGAAAATAGTATTTGTGATCATCCTGTTGGTATCACCATGCCAACCTTGTTATTGAAAAATATTGCTGTAGCACTGCAAGCAGAGAGATACTCCCACTAACTAATCAAATACTTGACAAGTCAGTACCCCACCTGGAAAATGAAAACCATATGCCACAGCAAGGCAATGCTTTTCTCTCGATGTCCATCTGCAATGCTTACAGCGTCAATTGGCATACCTGCAACAATCACACCACGCCTCTGCTGAGTCACAAATTTTATATCTTGGACCATCTATATCGTTATTGTGTAGAAAAATGGTGGGATTTTTAAATCCCATTCCTACCCCCTCAAGAAACCCCTTTTTCTTTCCTGTTCCTATCTACTTCCAACCTCCTTGATCTTCCTTTACCCACCCCACCTGGCCTATTGTCTCCCCTTTCCTCAATTTAGCAGGCCCTCCACCAACTCTCCAAACCAGCACATTATAGAATAAGTATAACCCTTCTCAAGATATAATTAAAAAGAATGTAGCATGAGATGAAAATATATCCAAAAATTGCACATACCCGAGCCATCTTTAGCCTTAGATCCGAGCAGGGCCAGTACAGACTCAACATTGTGGATGCGGCAGGCCCGATTATTTGCTGGCAACCGCAATTGTACAGCCAGACAAAAGCTGTTCATCAAAACCTCCAACGTTCGCCTGCCAGGCAAGAATAAAGGTTCACATTTTGCAAGGCTAACTGTTTAATTGCTAAAAAAAAATAAAAACACTGATCTTACGAACCATCAGAACACTGATCAATGTGTGTTTTCCACATTTTTCTTGATTAAAAGTTGGAGACAGCTGAAGTTACACTCATAGGAAGATTTAAAATTTTGACCTACATTTTATAAACAGAACAGATTTAAAGTTTGAAGGTGGCCTGCAAGGTTGCATAATTTTCTTTTTTACACTCAAAAGCCTGAAAATTTAACCACCTTCTGCAGTTGATGGGCAGCAATTTATCTCAAGATTAAAGTCGTCATTCCATTGAATAAAAGCCCACCTTCATCATGTACCATGCTCTATACAATACCCCTGTTCTTCATTGCGCGGCCTGTGAACCACTGGCGGCCCAAAGTACGGCCCTTGACGAGCGGCCAATAATACACAAATATGAAAAGAAAAAAAAACCATCATAATCCACAATAAATGCTATCAAATTGACCCAATGCTTTCAAATGAGTTTTCGAATGCAAAGTGTAAAAGTAACATCACTATATCAGTGGATGGCAGTATGCAAACAATTATATTTGCAACCCAGCAACCACAACGAAGAAAAACCAAAAAAAAAAACAGAGTACATAGAGGTGAGGCCTAATAGCAACCATTTTGGAGTCCTGCAGACGGTGTGGTGGCTCTCACACTGATGTCTTATCGGCAAAAGTGGCCCCCTTCTAAAAAAAACTCGTGAAGAACACTGCACGATACAGAGCGTCGGTTCTGCCAAAGCAGTTTCTTGACTAGGGTTACATCCTAGACGGATCACCGCTCCGACGTAATGGTGTACGTTAAAACACGTAATGGTGTTTATATTATATAGAAAAATGGTGTACGGCCAACTTCACTTTCTTGGAATAAATTAGATGCCATCTTACCAGAAGCCATGGTATACCTCTTTTCATGTGATAATTATGCGTCTGTCCGATTTCCGTAACCATGAATATCAACAGCAAATTTTCAGTATTCAACAATCGGGAAACGGTCTCATTGCTCAGTTTCATGGCAACACGTCCCAGAGAAAGGAATGAAAGTCCCAAAAGAAGGATCAAGTTCCAGTGAGGAATGATAATTGGTTGTCAGAGAGTGAACAACTCCATTAGGACAATATCAACTATCTTAGCCAAACCCAAATCAATAAGAAAGTAAAAAGATGAGAGATAACATCAACCCTGACCAGCGAGAGAAAAATCACCTCAATAGGAAAAAAAAATTTAAAAAGTAAAATAAAATAAAAAGAACGCGTCAACAGAGTATGTATAACCAACCCCTCTCAAGATACAATTCAAAAGAATGTAGCATGAGATGAAAATATGTTCAAAAATTGCACATGCCTGAGCCATCTTTAGCCTTAGATCCGAGCAAGGCCAGCACAGACTCAACATTGTGGATGTGGCAGGCCCGATTATTTTTATTATTGTTATTATTATTTTTCATACCATTTTGGAGCTACCATTTTGATGAAAGCTAAAAATAAATGTACAGAGATAAAGTAATGTGCAAACATGAAAAGAAGACACATACTGTCTGTCAAATAGAAGAATAATGGTGAAATGATGATTTTGCGACTTATGCAAAGAGGATGGACAAACATTGTCAGTGGCACAGCAGGACCAGTAGCCATTCTGAAGGGCTCACTAGGATGAGTAAGTAGCCATTCTGAGGAGATCAATAGAACCAGTAGCCATTCTGAGAGGCTCACTAGGACCAACAGCCATTCTGAAAGGGTCAAGAGGATGAGTAAGTAGCCATTCTGAGAGGCTCAATAGAACCAGTAGCATTTCTGAGAGGCTCAATAGAACCAGTAGCCATTCTGGGAGGCTCACGAGGACCAGTAGCCATTCTGGGAGGCTCACCAGACCAGTAGCCATTCTGGTGGGCTCACGAGGGAACCAGTAGCCATTCTGGGAGGCTCACCAAGACCAGTAGCCATTCTGGGAGGCTCACGAGGACCAGTAGCCATTCTGGGGCTCACGAGGACCAGTAGCATTCTGGGAGGCTCACGAGGACCAGTAGCCATTCTGGGAGGCTCACGAGGACCAGTAGCCATTCTGGGAGGCTACAGGATCGGTAGCCATTCTGGAGGCTCACGAGGACGGTAGCCATTCTGGGGGCTCACGAGGACCGGAAGCCATCTGGGAGGCTCACGAGGACGGTAGCCATTCTGGAGGCTCACCAGGACCGAGCCATTCTGGGAGGCTCACCAGGACCGGTAGCCATTCTGGGAGGCTCACCAGGACCGGTAGCCATTCTGGGAGGCTCACCAAGACCGGTTAGCCATTCTGGAGGCTCACCAGGACCGGTAGCCATTCTGGGAGGCTCACCAGGACCGGTAGCCATTCTGGGAGGCTCACCAGGACCGGTAGCCATTCTGGGAGCTCACCAGGACCGGTAGCCATTCTGGGAGGCTCACCAGGACCAGTAGCCATTCTGGAGGCTCACCAGGACCAGTAGCCATTCCAGGAGGCTCACCAGGACCAGTAGCCATTCTGGAGGCTCACCAGGACCAGAGCCATTCTGGGAGGCTCACCAGGACCAGGAGCCATTCTGGGAGGCTCACCAGGACCAGGGCCTTCTGGGAGGCTCACCAGGACCAGTAGCCATTCTGGGAGGCTCACCAGGACCAGTAGCCATTCTGGGAGGCTCAAGAGGACCAGTAGCCATTCTGGGTGGCTCACCAGGTCCAGTAGCCATTCTGGGAGGCACACCAGGACCAGTAGCCATGCTGAGAGGCTCACTTTTTCCAGTAGTCATTCTGAGAGGTTCACTCGGACCAGTAGCCATTTTGATAGACCAGTGTAAGGCATCGCAATTCTGGGAAAATCACTTGAATTGTGAATGATGAAATAAAACATAAAAATAAAAATTACCCCCATGTGGGGATGGCGGTCATCTCTATAATGTTTTTTACTATTATAATCGATGAACCGTTGCCAGATATCTCCTAAAATGACAGACAGATAGTTTTGAAAATGGCGACTTTCACAACTTTCGTGACCTCGTGACCTTGACCCTGACCTCGAATCCGGGGAAAATATGTCGTTGGGTATCACTCATCGACCGCTACCCATACCCAAATTTCATCAAGATCGGAAGTAAAAAGTTTTCTTTGTACCGGGAGGTGTTTTTGACCATCTCCAGGTTACGTGGCGGCAAACGGGACGGAAATTCAAAAATCTGTCTGGGTAGAATACAAGATAATATTTTTTACTATCATAATCAATAACAGTTGCCGAATATCTCCTAAAAATGACAGACTAGATAGGTTTGAAAATGGCGACTTTCACAACTTTCGTGACCTCGTGACCTTGACCCTGACCTCGAATCCGGGAAAAAATATGTCGTTGGGTATCACTCATCGACCTCTACCCACATACCAAATTTCATCAAGATCGGAAGTAAAAAGTTTTCTTTGTACCAGGAGGTGTTTTGACCATCTTCCAGGTTACGTGGCGGCCAAACGGGACGGAAATTCAAAAATCTGTCCAGTTAGATAACAAGATAATATTATATTTTTTACTATCATAATCAATAAACAGTTGCCGAATATCTTGTAGAATGGCAGACTGGATAGGTTTTGAAAATGGCGAATTTTTATAACTTACGTGACCTCGACCCTGACCTTGAACCCGGACAAAAGTTATATCGTTGTGCAACCAGTAGCCTAACTAACTCATCGACCTCTACCCACATACTAAGTTTCATCAAGA
>CM068957.1:123320572-123362036 GCA_035128595.1 Eptatretus atami
CATTCTACATGTTATAAGTGATTTCAACAAAACACATGCCAAAAAATTATAATTGCGGCTGAATTTTGGAACTTCAGGTGGATATACCACGTAAAATCAATTTCTGTCTCAAGGAATCTAGTTATGACGAATGAATTGAGTATGTAAAGGGAAAGTTGCAAACTATACTCTGTGAGCACTGTTGACGTCAAATTGAATGAATAGGATATCAAGGTTCACTTGAGTGACCTAGCAGTATTGGCGGCGGAGGTTTTTGCACTCTACCGAGTGCTCCGCCTCTAGTTTTGTTCTGTGCCATAGAGTTCTCTATGCTATCCCATTGTTAACCGTAGTCATCAAGTTAGTTTAGTTGCGGGGTGCAGTTTGGTCATAGGATATCTCAGTCACGGATTTCGAGGTTCTGCATGTATTTCCGTTCTGCATTCACGGCGCCAGTTCCAGTTTGCTACTGAGTGAGGAAGTTCTCTCTTCGTACGGCGTGTTGGCGAGATATCTTTACCATGATAACTCGTTAGTTTTCGGGTTATTTTCGTTCGATTGACGGCAAATTTTGCCAAACCATTTTGTAAGTAGTTTTCCATTCTAGTTTCCATTTTCATGGCTAAGCTAATTTGTTTTGGTCAGTTGTTGAGTACCCTTACCGTTTTCTGAAACTGCGTGTTTCATTGACTCTTACAGTCAATCGAACACATTCAGCACATCGGCTCGAGTAACCTAAATATGGATGAATTCGGTCGTATTGGGAATGAAGCCATGTAACTCAGATGATGGTTGTGAATTGTCTATGTGCCGTCACCAGCGTCTGTAGAAGATTTTACAAGTGGCAATAGTATTTATGACGATGGGCTAGGAGAAAACCGGTTAATCATAACTAATTTAATCCTACATTGTTGTCATACCGTACCTGTCAACAAAGCTTCAGACTGTGTCACGCCTGGACCTGGTCTGGGACCGCTACGTTGCTGATTCACTGAAAGGCAGTGCAAGATCAAAGCGTGAAAAGGAGTTGCGTAGACGCGGGTGGAGCAGCAGTTATACCTGGAAACTGGCAGAAACTTCCTTCCGACGTGACACCAACAAGACAGCTGTTCAAGTCCTATCAGAAGCTAATCTTCAGGTGGTTTGACCAGGATGACAAGCAGCTGGTATCACTGATGGAGAGGCAGTCCTGAGCAAGCCACCGCTGCTAGACCTGCCATTGCTCGCCCATGCAGCCACAAGAAGCTGACAGTCGATTGTTGTTGCATGCATCCATGCAGCCAACCATGGTACACACAAGATACTGATCAAGACAGTTGCACCAATGTTGTGGTGTTGGCTGTGTCAGTGGCCCAGGGACTGCAACCAGAAGATGAACTGTGGCTTGCATTTGCACTGGAAGAGTTTTCGGTACCTGGCAGCCCAACGAAATAGCAGCTGGCCTAGGGCCAGAGAAGGCACAGGCACTCCCAATGTTTCACGCTCTGATGGGTGTGACACTGTATCTAGCTTTGCTGGACATGGTAAGAAGACTGCTTGGACAATCTGGACGTTCTGCCAGAACTTACAGACGCACTGCTGAAGCTATCTCTGCACCAAGTGGCATACCAGACGATGTCATGCACACATCGAGAGTGTTCGTCATATTGCTCTATGACAGAACCAGCACGTGCAACGACATTGACGAGGCCCGGAAGAAACTCTTCGCGAAGAAGAACAACGTGCAGCTGATCCCGCAACCAAGGCAGCTCTGGAGGAACATGTGAAGAGGGCGGCCTACCAAGGAGGCCATGTGTTGGGGTCAAACACTGCTACCACGCCAGAGCTCCTCCTCCATCCAGCTGGGGCTGGGTCAAGAATGACGAGGGGTGACGAGCCACACTGGACGAAGCTACCCAAAGCAGCCACACCTGCTATGAGCTAGTATCGTGCAAGTGCAAGAAGAGCTGTCTGAAGCGTTGCAAGTGCAAAAAGGCCGCACTTGAATGCACAGCTTTGTGTGTGTTGTGAGGGAGAGTGCTCACAAAATTGAGAGAATATTAACAGAGCAGACTGTGTCACTGATTCAGACATTTAAATCAGACATTCTCGATCAATTTCTATGAGTGAGATGTCAGTATTATCAATGAATGAGATGCAGCCATGATTCGTTTGCAACCATGCTCAACAACCACTTTACATAAGCGATGTTGGTATTCATATCAATCAGACGCAGCCGCGGATTCGTTTGCCACCATGCTCAACAACCACTGACTTTACGTAAGCGATGTTGGTATTGATATCAATCAGACGCAGCCCTGATTCGTTTGCCACCATTCTCAACAACCAATTTCTATGAGTGAGATAGTCGTCCGGTACAACAAATAATTAGCAGCCATCTTGCAAAATGGCGGCTATCTTTAAACTTTGAGGTGGCTACAGGTTATGTTTTCCTATTCAGCTTTTAATAAATGTTCAAAACCAATGTTAGAGTGAAATTATAGAACCGCTAGCGGCCATTTTGGAAAATGGCTGCCAAGCCATCAGCGGCTGAATTTGAGATGGCCCAATATCCAAATCTGTTCATAATATGTTAGGTTACTAGTGTGCCAAATTTGGTGCTTTCCTCACAAAAATGCACAATTGTTATGCTAAGTTCGCCCACTAAAATGTATTATGTACGGATTATTGTTGTTATTATTTCTCTTCCTGTCAATAGGATATACATTGGCCTGCAAAAGTATTCACACTACCAATAACACCACATTTAGATGAATTATGAAATATGTAGAAACAATTTTCCAAATGAACTTCTTTATTCATAACTGAAGAGATCAAACTAAACACATCGTAAAGGACGTCACATGTCAGGAATATGTGCAAAAAATCTACAAATCAAAATTCACTGGTGCAAAAGTATTTAACCACTCCATTGTAGCTTTAGCTTTGTGTTTCAGATCATTGTTCTGCTGAAATGTGAATCTCCTTCCCAGTTTCAGAATCATGGCTGATTCAACAGGTTTCATCAAGGATTATCCTGTACTTCACACCCTGCATGGGTCCTTCTATCTGACAAGCTTGCCAGTCCCTGCTGATGAAAAGCATCCCCATAACATGATGCTGCCACCACCATGCTTGACAGTGGGGATGGGTGTTGACCGGGTGATTTGCAGTGTTAGACTTGCGCCAGAACATAACACTTTGAATTTAGACCAAAAGTTCAATTTTTGTGTCGTCTGACCAAACTTTTGTCCACATGCCTGCAGTATCGTTAAGATGCTTTTTCGCAAACTCATACGAGCTTTAGATGCGTCTTTTTCAGTAATGGCTTCTTTCTTGCCACCTGTCCATATGAGGCCAGCTTTGTAAGGAACAGGATATTGTCCATTGATGAAACTTGACTCCCCATCTCTGACGTTGAGCTTGCAGATCTTTCAAAGTCATTGTTTGGATTTACAGTGACACACCAAAACCTGTTTCCTGCTTTGCCCGACTGCTGAGTTTGGATGGGCGACCTGTATGAGATGGTGTGATAGTGTTACGATATTGGAACCTTGTGACCACAAACAGCCAGAAGTCTCCAATAGTTCACTTATTTCGATAAGTATGTGTAGAGTTAAAATCCATCCCCATGTTTCAAATGGGAATTTCGTTTAGTGTGCGCTAACGAAATTATTTTTAATATGATAATTTTTATAAATTATATTTTTAAAATATTTAATTTATTATTATTTTTTTTTTTTATGTTTTAATATTAAATATTATTATTATTTTTAATTAATTTTTTTTCTATTATTAAATAATTTTATTATATATATTTATTTAATTAATTATATTTTAAATTTTATTATAATTTTTAATAATTTTTAATATATTATTTAATATATATTTATATAAAATTTATATTTTTATTTTTTTAAATTTAAAATTTTTTTCTTTTATATTTTTAATTATTATTCAATTTTTTATTTAATATTAATTTTTATTATATATTATAATATTAATTTTATAATTAATTATTTTTATTTAATATTTAAAAATTTTATATTTTATTTATTTAATTTTATATTTATATTTATTTTTTTTATTTTAATATTTTGATTATTAAATTTATTAATAAATTTTTTTATTTTTTTTTTATTTTAATTTTTTTTTTATTTTAAATTATTTTTTATTAAATTTATATTATGTATTTTTATTTTATTTATTTATTTTTTATTTAAATTTTATTTTATTATATATAGTATTTTAATTTATTTTTAATTTTAAAATTTTTATTTAATATATTAATTATATTTGTATAATTTTTATTAAAATTTTAATTTTAATTAATTTTAATTATATAATATTTATAATTAAAAAATTTAAATTTAACTTAATAAATAGATAGTATTAGATTTATTTAAAATATTTATATTTTTATTTATAATTATACTTATTATTTATTTTTATGTTTTTATTTATTATTTTTTTTTATTATTTTTTATTTTTTAATTTTATTATTAATATTATTCAATAATTTAATATTATTTTTTTTTTTTTTTATTATTATTTTAATATATATTTTTTTATTATTATTTTTTTTTTATTATTATTAAATTATTATATATAATTATTAATTATTTTTTTTAATATTATATTTTATTATTTTTTATATATATTTTAATTTATTTAATAATTTTATTATTTTTTTTATTATTTTTTAATTATTATTTATAGTTTTATTTTAATTAATAATTTTTTTTATATAAATTTTTATAAAAATTTTTAAAATTATATATATATTTATTATTATATTATTCTATTATATTATTTTATTTATTTATTTTTTTTAATAATTTTATATATTTTTAATTAATAATTTTTAAATAATATTTTATTTAAATTTTTTATTTATTTATTTATAATTTATAAAAAATTTTTTTATAGATTATATTATATTAATATTTTATATTATTTTAATTTTTTTAATATTTTTAATTTATTTTTTTTATTATTATTTATTTATTATTATAATTAATTTTTTATTATTTTTTTTTTTTTTTTTATATGAATTTTTTTTTTTTTATAAAATATAATTTTTTTATTTATATATTTTAATTAAATATTATTATTAATTATTTTATATAAATATTTAATATAATTATTAATTATATTTATTATTTTTATTTATAATTTTATTTTATTATTATTTATATAATTTTAATTTATTTATATTATTTAATTAATATATTTATTTTATAAATTTATTTTTAATTTTAATATTCTTTTAATTATTAATTATATAATTTATATTTAATTAATATATTATTTTATTTATTATTATTTTATTTAATAAAATTTAATTTTATTTTTATTTTATATATACTTTATAATTTAATTTATATTATATTAATATATTTAATTTTTTATAAGTTATTATTTAAATATATCATTAAATTAATATATTTATATTATTAATTTATTATTAATTTATTTTAAATATTTTATTTTTTTTATATTAAAATTTATTATTTATTTGATAATATTTTTTATGATTTATATTTTAATTATTTTTTTTTTTTTTTTTATTTTTTTAAATTATTATTAAAAATATTTTTTTAATTGTTTTTATTTTTATTAATTATTTTATAAATTTTATAATATTTTAAATATTTTTATTATATTAATATTTAATATTATTTAATTATTTATTTAAATTTTTTTATTATTTTATATATAATTTATTAAAATTATATTTTTTTTTTATATTTTTTATGATTTAATATAATTTTATTATTATTTTATTTTATTTTATTTTAATTTATTATTATTTTTTATTTAATTATCATTATTTTTAATTTTATTTATTTTATTTTTATTGTTATAATTATGTATTAATAATTTTTTATTTATTTTATATTTTTTTAAATTAATTTATTTATTTTTTTATTCTATTTTTTTATTTTTTCATTATTTTAATTATACTTTATTTTTTTATATTATTTTTTTAGGTAATAATATACTTATTTATTTATATTTATTGTTTTTATTTTTTTTTTTTTAATTTATATATATTATTTTATATTTTAATTTTTTTTTATTTATTTTTTATTTTTTATTTTTATTTAATTATTTTTTTATATTTTAATTTTTATTATTTTTATTATTTATTTAAATTAAATTTAAAAATAATTTATATTAATATTATTTTTATATTTTTATTTTTATTAATTTTAATTATATTTAATATTTAATATTTTTTAATATTCTTATAAAAATATTTATCTTTAATAATATATCTTATATATTTTATATATATTTATTTATATATCTTAATTAAATAAATTTTTATTTATCTAACTTTTTTTTTAATGTATATATCATTTTATTTAATTAAAATTTGAAATAATTCATATAATTTTAATAAAATTATTATATATTAATTTATATTATCAATTAAATTATATTATTTTTTTCTTTTATTTTTTTTTTATTATTAATTTATTTTTTAAATTAATTATATTTTTTATTTATTTTTAATTTTTTTTTTTTATTTTTTTTATATTTTTTTTTTATTTTATATATTTTATTTTTTTTATTATTAAAATAATTAATTTTATAATTTTATTTTATTTATACAATATTTATATTTTTTTTTTATTTTATAATAATTTTTATTATAATTTTTTTTTATTAAATTTTAATAATTATCTTAATTAATAATTACTTATATTATTTTTATTTATTATTTAAATATTATATATTTATTTATTTTATATTTTTTTCTAATTTATAATTTTTTATATTATAATTATAAATTATTTTATATTATTTTTTTTAATATTTTATTTTTTAATATTTATTTTTTTTAATTTCTTTTAAATTTTTATATTTATATATATTTATTTATATTTTTTTATTTATATTTAATATTTATATTATTTAAATTTATATTTTATTATATTTTTTATTTATATATTTAATTATTAATTTTTTATTATTAATACATTTAATATTTTTTTATAATATTTTTTATTATATTTTTATTTTTTTTATTTTTCATATATATTATATATTTTCTTATATATATTATTTTATATTATTTTTATATATATTATTTTTATTTATTTTTAATTTTAATTTTTTTTTTTATTTTTTTTTTTTTTTAAAAATTTTATATATTTATATACTTTTTATGTTGTTTAATTATAAAAAGAATTATATTATTATATTTAATTAATTAATTATTATTTATTTTTTTATTTTTTATTTAATATATTTAATAAAAATTTTATTAATTATTTTTTAATATATTTTAATTTATTTAATTTATATATTTTATATTTATAATATTATTCTTTATTTATACAATTTTTATATTTATAATATTTATTTTTTTTTAATAATTTTTTTTATTAAAATTTATATTTTATTATTTTTTTATTATATAATTTAAAATTTATTTTTTAATTATTTTTTATTTTTTTTATAATTTATTGTTATTTATAATATTATTTTTTTTTATTTTTAATTTATTAAATAATTTTTTATTTTTATAATTTTAATCATTTTTTTTTTTTTTTATCTTCATTTATTTTATATATTTATAATTAAATTAAATATTAATTTTATAAAGTAAGTTATATTAAAAAGTTTATAATAAAATTTTTTATTTAATATTATTATTATTATTTATTTAATATTAATTTTTTAAAATTATTTTATATAATATTATTTTTTTTTATTTATATTTATTTATTTATTTAATATTTATATTTTATTTAAATTTTTTAAATTTATACAATTTATATTTAATTTATTATTAATTTAAATTATAATTTAAATATTATATTTTAATTTTACATAATTATATTTTTATTATTATATTAATATATTTTTTTTTATTAATTATTTAAATTTTTTATTTTAGATATTAATTATATTTTTTATATTTAATATTTTTATATTTTATTGTTATTTTTTAATATTTATAATTATATATATTATTATAATTTAATTTTATAAAATTTTTATTTTTAATTAATTTATTTAATATTATTTTAATTTATATTTTATTTTTATTTATATTTTTTTTTTTTTTTTATGAATATTATTATTTATATTTATTTATTTTTATAAATTTTATTTAAATAAAATTTTTTTTATTATTTTTATTATTTAATATTTTTTTTTTTAATTTATAATTTTATTTTATTTATTTTTAATTAATTTAAATATTTTTCAATATTTAATATTTTAATTAATTTATATTTTACTTTCTATTATATTGTATTATAATTAATTTTTATTTTTTATATTTATATTTATTATAAATTTATTATTTAATTATTTAATTTTATTTTATATATTTTATTTAAATTATTTTTATTTTAAATTTTTATTTATTTAAATTATAATTTAAATATATATTATATTTTTATAATATTTTTATTTTAATTTTTTTTATAATATTATATTATTATTATTATGTATAATATTATTAATTATTTTTATTTTTTTTATATTTAAATTATAATTTTATTTTTTTTAAATATAAAATAATTATTTATTTTTTTTATTTTTATTATATTTAATTTATTTAAATTAATTTTATTTTTATTTATATTTTTTATTTTATTATTTTATATATTTATTTTTTTATAAAAATTATTATTTTATAATAAATAGTCTTTTTTTTTTTATTATTTTTATTTATATAATTATTAATAATATTTATTAATTTTATTTTATTATTTTTTATTTATTTTTTATTTTTATAAACATTATTTTTTATTTTTTATATTATATTTCATAATTAATTAAATATCATAATTTTATTTATTTATAAATATTTTATTATAATAAATGATTATTAATTAATTTATTATTAAATATATATTATATTTATTTTTTAAAAAAAAAAAAGTTAATTATTTTTTTTTTTTAAATTTTTATATAATTTTATATTTTATTTTATTATATTATTTTTTTATATTTATTTTTTTATCATTTAAATTTATTTATAATTTTTATTAATATTACTTAATAAAATTTAATTATATTATTAATTATAATTTAATCTATTTATTATAATTTATATTAATTATCTTTATTTATTTATTTATAATCATTTTATATTATTTATTTTATTTATTATTTTTTTTTTTATTTTATTTGGATTTATATTTTTTTTTTATTTATCTATTATTTTTTTTTTTGATATTTTTTTTATATTTTTTTAATTATAATTTATTTAATTTTATTAATTTTAATTTAATTATATATTTTTATTTTTTATTTTATTATATTTTATTTTTTTATTTTTTTAAATTTATTTATAATTATTAATTTTTAATATTTTTATTAATTTTAATCTATTATATAATTATTTTTTTATTTTAATTATTTTTATATATTTTTTTAATTAAAAATATATTTTTTAAATTATTTTTATTTTTTAGTAGGTTTATTACATCTACAACAACAACACAACAACAGCGACACCGACCCGCACTCAACCGGTCGCCATTGCCCACTTGTTTTTTGGCTGAGGCTTGGGCGGAGCCCCGTCGCTTCGGATCGAGGCTCCGCTCCAAGGAGGGGCATAGAGCGTTTCCTCCAGCCAATGAGCGAAGGGCGAGCATCGCACGCATGCCCCAGCCAATCAGGGGCTGACCACCTCAGGGGCGGCCACACCCAGCCAGAGGGAGTGTTCGGCCCGACCAATGAAGGGTGGCACGAGTCGCCCGACAACCCCTCGTCCAATCCGGAGGCGAGTCCCTCAGAGCAGTGCCCTCGACCCGCGGGGGAGGGAGGATAAGACGAAGTGGTGAGCCGTGGAGAAAAAGCAAGCAAGGTTCGCCTCGTCAAAAGGAAGCAAGGTTCGCCTCGAAAGAAGCAAGGTTGCCCCGTCGTAAAGGAGAAAGAGAGGAAGCCTCGTCTTGCCTGCTGGCATTCTCATCTGGTCCGTGTCCGTGCTGGCTGGCGTCCGTGGCGCCGTTCTTGGTCCCTGGTGCTTGGTGCTGCGTTGTTGGCGGTGGTTCGAGTCCCGCCACCGGACAAGCTCGAGCAGACCGCACGAGAGCGGGCAGGTGCAAATACAGGCCGCGACCACCATTTCCTTGTGGTGTGTGCTGTATGTGTGTGTGTGTGGCGCCAGTCTGTATAAGTAGAAATTGTTAAGTGTTTTTCATTGTTCATGGTTTGCATTTCTTTTATTCGTGATAACTCTGCTCTTCCCCTCCCGATTATTGTATAAATCAACCCCTGTTAAATGTTCCAGTTCGTTGTTCGTGTTTTCTTTCATTGGCCTAGCAAGATGCTATTGAGAAATAGTAAGCCGTTCAGGCCGGTAAGTTGTCATTTGGACCGACGAATCTTGGTAATCCCCGCTCGGTTTACACCCGGATTGGGCTCTGTAAACGGTCCGTTCCGCCCGAGGTCCGTCGAGGGTGTGGTTTCCCCGGTAGGTGGACGACGTGGGTATTTAGGTATATTGAATTAGGCAATTAACCCTACCCCACGCCGTCGAAATATTGGTGACCACGGTCCGCTAATGTACCGGAATTCTCGGACTTATCGAGAGTCACGACCTAAATTCCGGGTTTTGGTGGGAGACGACTCTACTGCTCCACCTAGTGGTCGTTTATCGCCGCCGAACCCCAGCCACAACAATACGTCTTCCACTTTTGATGATGGATTTCACCGTACTCAAAGGGATAATGAGTGACTTTGAAATCTTCTTGTAACCCTCTCCTGAGCGGTGCTTCTCCACCACGTTGTCTGACTTCTTTGGAAAGTTTCCTTTGTCTTCATGTTTGTCTTGTTGGTTGACCAAGTGAGTTGTACCTTGAAAACTCCTTAGATAAGTTGGGAGCTTAATTTTTGAGTTAAACCACTGATTATGTACAGGTGAAACCTATTACACTTTTTTGTTACCTTTCAAATTAATAATTGCTCCTAAAGTATTTCCGGTTAATTAGGCAAATTCAATTAGGCAAATACTGATACAACTGAGAATCATCTGATTTTCTCTGTCAATCAAACTTGTTGACATTTTATCACATTTTCTAGCTTTATCATTTGGGAGTAGTTTGTGAAGATCTATATATTAAGTTTTGATTTTAACGCATCATGAAATATGCTCAGTGGCATCAAAATGTGAAAACTTTGGAGGGAGTGAATACTTTTGCAGGTCACTGTATGTGTGAACTAATGCGCATGGCCCAAGTAGATCATGCTGGTCGTCCTCTCGAAGTCTAACATTCAAAATGGCGTTCAAGAAATTCGAGAATTTGAAGCCATTATTGCCAAATGCAAATTATCGCCAGAAGCTGTGCAATTTTTAACACCTAAAGCTTTGACAGGGCAATTATTATGCTGCTTGTCATGTAACTGAGCAGTCATAGTGGCGCTCGAGAACTACCAAGACCAGGACGCAGCATTCAAAATGATGGTCACACATTCCATATGTAAATGTTTTGCAATCGCTGCTGGTTTCTCCTTGCACTCATTGTTGAGTAAAATAGCTGAGAGAGCATAAATGTTGGGAATTTCGAATGAGGATTTAGCGAGCAAGGTGTGTTCAGCGAATAGCATGCTTTGAGTTCTTGTTACCCTTGCCAGAGGAGAGGGTATTGCTTCTGGATCCGTTTGTCTGTCTGTCTGTCTCTGTTTGTTTGTCTTAGTGTTTTTCTCCACATCCGCTTGTCGGATTGAGATGAAAGTTTTCACCATTGGAGCGACTAGTCATGTGGAATGTTTTATTGATAATTATGAAGCCATTGTCACGGTGTGGCAGCCATGTTGGAAAAAACGGAAAATTTGGACCTCTGTATCTCTGAAACCGCACCGAGAAAACAATTGAAACTTGGCACACAGCAAGTCCCCTCATGGGAATAAGTGTGATGTTTTTTTGTTTTTTTGTGACATCATAGGTGCCTTCGTTATATCATGATTGCATATGTAGAACGCTACATCTGATCAGAATGAAAATTTTTGAGGGTCATTTAGGGATAAATGGTCCACAAGAAAAAAAATTGATGATGTCATCGGTCACATGACTCGGCAGCCATATTGTTTTTTTTTAAATATAAAATAAAGCCTTCAAAATCTTCTTCTCTGAAGTGGCTGAATACATCGAGGTGAAACTGTACACGTATGACCCTATCCATGAGAACAAAAGGTTCACACATATGGTATCATAGGTCACATGGTTTGGCAGCCATATTGGATTTACCTGAAAACCTATAAAAATCTTCTCCAGAATGGCTTGACAGATGAGGAATACTTCACACAAATGTTCCCCAATGCTTGGGACACTGGTATTCACAAATAATTGATGTCTCATGGTCTGCAGCCCTATTGGATTGAGCAAAATCTTTAAAAAAAAATTCCTCTCTTGAACCCACTTAATCAATTAACGTGAAACTTCACAATTAAATCTAGTGCTGGGGAATATCTCATTATAATACCAAGCTTGCACACTAAAAACTCGGCTCGCCGTCACACGATCCCTATGAAATTGTTGTGGCACTTAGCGGACATGCCGACAATGTTTGGAAGTCTTGGCGTTCCATATACCACTTGCATTTTGCACAATGCGTATTTTTGTCATTCCCCGTGTACGGTCTGTCGTCTGCTACCAGCTATGTTGTACTGCTATCCCGTGCATGTGCACAGGTATCGCTAGTATGTTTTAAATTTCAACCTGATTAGACCTATGGTCTGCAGCCAGAATTATATAATTTTTTTTAGATCTGGGTACCTCTTGATTTTTTATTTTATTATTATTATTAAACCTCCGCCATTGAAGATCGGAGGTTACTGTTTTCACCCCTTCTGTTTGTTTGTTGTTTGTTTTGAACAGTATTACGGAAAAACTCCTCGACGGATTTGTGCAAACTTGGGGGGGGTTTAGGTATGTCCAAGGATCATGCCATTAGATTTTGGACTGGTCCAAAATCCAATATGGCCGCTATGGCGGCCATTTTGAAAAAATATTTGAATTTTTTTTTTTGCATTTCTACATGTTTTAAGTGATTTCCAACCAAAAAAAATTGTTAGAGAAAAAAAAATATTTTTGCAACTTTTTTTTTCAACAAAATTTCGATTTTTTTTTTTGCATTTCTAAATTATAAGTGATTTCCAACAAAAAAACATGCCAAAATTATAATTGCGGCTGATTTGAACTTCAGGTGGAATATACCCACGTAAAATCAATTTCGTCTCAAGGAATCTAGTTATGACGAATGAATTGAGTATGTAAAGGAAAGTTGCAAACTATAACTCTGTGAGCACTGTTGACGTCAAATTGAATGAATAGGATATCAGGTTTACTTGAGTGACCTAGCAGTATTGGCAGCGGAGGTTTTGCACTCTACCGAGTGCTCCCCTCTAGTTATTTTTGGAATAAGGCTCACTTGCTGTGCCGGATGGTTTGGTGGGTAGAGGAGCAGCAGCTGAAATGTGAATCCTATCAGGTACCTCCTTATGACTTCATCTTTGATTTTGCTTGGTTGGGTTCTTCTGATTACTCCAGTGTATGACTGTATCTACTTGGCTTCCATTTGATTTGAATTGAATTTATTTTAATCCCAGGTGGCATCATTCTGAATTCAATTGAATAGTGAAGTGTTGGTCAAGTTTCATCGAAATTGTATGTGTGGTTCAGAGAAGAAGCAAATACATATTTTTGAGGGAACAACACCCCTTCGACCCCAATTTTCTCATGAAATTTTTCTGTCATGAACAACTTTGATACATCATGGTGATGAAGTTGTAGTCAAATTTCATCAATTGTATATGTCGTTCTGAAAAGAAAGCAAAGCTCTTTTGGGGGGGGAAACCCCCCCCCCCCAACCCCGTAAACTACCTCAGTAGAAACCCCCCTGACCCAGATTGTACTAAGACAGTGAACAAACTTGGTGCATCACGCGTGAAGTTGTGGTCAAGTTTCATCAGAATTGCATGTGTAGTTTCAGAAGAAAACAAATACCTATTTTGGGGCAACCGCCATAGACCCTTTAGGGCCGATTTTTATTTATTTTTTTAAATGCAATGAAACATTTTGTACATCTGGGTGTTGTGGTAAAGTTCATAAATATCTTATTCTTCTCTTTTAAAAAAAAAAAATCGAAATTTTGTTGAAAAAAAAAGTTGCAACATTTTCTGTTTTTTTTCTCTAACAATTTTTTCTTTTTTTGGGTTGGAAATCACTTAAAACATGTAGAAATGCAAAAACAAAAATTCAAATATTTTTTTCAAAATGGCCGCCATAGCGGCATATTGGATTTTGGACCAAGTCCAAATCTAATGGCATGATCCTTGGACCATACCTAATCCCCCCACCAAGTTTCGTCGAAATCCGGTGAGGAGTTTTTCCATAATACTGTTCACAAACAAACAAACAAACAGACAGGGGTGAAAACAGTAACCTCTGTCCATCTTCGATGGCGGAGGTTAAATAACAATGAATCGAGTCAACAAGTGTAAGCTGGCAACTCAACCGTGCGCGATTCCGGGGTCAATAATGCACGCACACCACTGCTACTACCATGTGCCAAGCCAATAGTTGCTATGAATGTTTTATCATTGGTTTTCATTCAGAATCTGTGTCTTAATAAGACTAATTAGTCCACTTTAACTTTTTTCTCAACCAAATCAAATTGTTATTTTTTGACCATTATTGATAAAATAACTTTCCACTATCAACCTGCATTCCTTCCAGTAAAGCAGATATGTGTCATAACAGTAACCACTGGCGGCCATTTTGAAAAATGGCTGCCACAGCCATCAGCGGCTGAATTTGAATGGCCAATATCCAAATCTGTTCATAATATGATAGGCTACTAGTGTGCCAAATTTGGTGCTTTCCTCACAAAATGCACAATTGTTATGCTATATTAGCTAAGTTGCCCCACTATTTATTCTGTCTGTCTATCTGGTGATTTTCTCTTAAACTACTCCACCAGCGATCATAAAATCCATATCATTATAAAGGTCTTTGTCGAGGAGTTCTGGTTATATATCTTTTTTAACATGATGAATGGCCTTGTATGTTTGTTTGTTTTTTAGCTCACCTAACCACTCTTTTTACTGAAGAATCGCAAGACATTGAGGACTCGGGGTTTTTTGGGGGGGGGGGGGGGGTTGAGGACTCAGGTTTGGGAGGAGGGGGTTGAGGACTTGAAGTTACATTTTGCATTAATAATTTTTATACCTCCGATAACCAACCACATAGGAAAATATGGAGGCACCGTCAACGTTCGCCTTGTTGTGACCCATTCAGGCTCGCTGGTCCTTTGGAGGCAAAATAATGCAAAAGCGCCAACTCGGGGATCAAACTTTGTAGAGCATGTTATGACAGGAATCTACAAAGCACACAGTTGAATTTGGCCCAAGTGCCAACACGTGCATACTTTTATTTTTGCGAAATACGGATTTTTAACATTAACCACCAATATTTTGCTAGCAATGCGGTCCCCAGCTCCACATACCATCCAATGGATGGTGCACATTTTTGATACATATACAATGTCCTTTCCTCGTGCTCTATCCTGTCAGACTAACATTCAGCCATAGCAACCAACGTAAATGGCAAGAAGGAATATCAGTCAAAATCTCCACCTCTATGGAGGCTAAGGTGAGGTTAACCAATGCAGTGAAGCATTTTATTTAGACTAGAAGTACCCACTCCCTACGGGAATGGCCAGGGGAGTTATGTTGTTATACTTATTCAAAATACCTCTCACTGCGTAATTCAAAACACCTTACTGAACTGGAACACGTAGGGACAGGAACACTGTAAAGGGTGGGGACTTGTAATACCCTCTCCCACCTGTAGATAATTTGTTCCCCCCTCCAAGAACACCAGCAAAGACAAAAACTCCTACGCACTAATTTGGGTCATGCTGATCCTATATGTAGCAAGTATGGATGTAATTGTGCCAGAACTGTAGGAGTTGTGTGACAAACAAACACACACTGGTCTTTGAATTTGGTCAGGATCACCAAGTTAACTCCAACTCAGCTGATAAATGTGTGATTGCTCAACAGTCTTTTAGTCACTGTTGAAATTCTGAATCCCTGCATTATATACAGTTCTGTGCAAAAGTATTTTGTCACCTTGAAAATAAACATTTTTATTGTCACACATGCATATTTTGGTAAATAAAAGGGGTCATAACGATCGTGTTATATTACAGAAACAAATATGAATGTATTTTACAATATTAATGAATGAAATTTCAAAATTTGGCATGAACACCTATTTCCAGCAAAACAGCAGATATCAGTTTGGAAATCATTTCCTGTAATTTCTGGAGATAATTTCATTGGGAGGTTGTTCCATGCATTCTGCAATGTTTACCATAATTTGTCTTTTGATTTTGGTTGTTTTTCGTTTTTCTTCCTCTCGAAATAATCCCAGACATCTTCTATAATGTCAAGATCAAAACGTTGAAGGGGCCATTCAATTAGTTATGGAGTTCCTGACTACTTGTCTTTGTAAATATCTATTAAGAACATTTGCAGTGTGTTTGGGGTCATTGCTTGCTGGAAAACAAAGTTGTCGCCAATTAGCTTCTTCCTGATGGGATACTATGGTGGATTAGTATCTTCTTGTAGTTTTCCAGCATTTATTTTTCCTTCAATTCTCACCAAATCACCAACGCCAGAAATACATCCCCAAACCTGAACAGAGCCCCCACCATGCTTCATAGTAGGCTGAAAACACATATCTTTATACTTCTCACTAACCCTCCTTCTGACATTCTCCGTCTTATCTTTGTTCCAAAATTTTGACTTGTCCCTCCAAAATACCTTTCCCCACTGACTAGCATCCGAACTTTGATGTTCTTGAGCATATTTCAGTCTCTTGGCTTGGTTACGTTTACACAGAAAGGGCTTTTTGACAGAAACTTGTCTATGGAGACCACTTATGATAAAAGATATTCTGACCGTAGAGGAGTTCATTCGAACCCCTGATATCTGTGCCAGTTCTTGTACAAGTTCAGAACTTTTTTTTTTTTGAAAATTATTTTTAAAGGAACATATCTTTAAGTACTGCACATATGTTTTGCTGAGTTTCCTTGGCCTTCCAAATCCATTTTCTATCTTTAAGTTCACCGGTTTCTTCATGTTTCTGAATTGGTGCTTGAATGCCACATCTGGAAATACCAATTTTGTGGGATATTTCTCTCCGGGAATTGGCGCCTTGTTATAAAACTTATTTTGAGTCTCATTGAGTTTGATACACCGGTGTTGGGCACGTGTGGCTTTAGATTAGCTGCAAGAGAAAAATGACAAAATTGTGAAATAAAATGTGGTGGCCCAGCACTTTTGGATTATTTGGAAAGAAATAAAAATTAAAAAGAACCAAAATCAAAAGATGAAACATGAGAAGCATCATTGCAGAATGCGTGGAACAACCTCCCAATGAAATTTATCCAGAAATTACAGGAAAACATTCCAAAACCCAAATATAATCTGCTGTTTTGTATGAAAAAGGTGGTCAACCAAATATTAAAATTTCATGCATTCATATTGTAAAATACAACTCATTTTCATTTCTTCAATAAAACATGATCATTACTCGAATGGCACTCGGTAGAGCGCATACCCCTGCCAGGTTGAACAGTTTACGTTTTGTATCCCACTATTAGGCCGGATCTGCATCCGGACTGGAACCAAAATCGAAATGACTTGTTCTTGTCACCTAACCAACTCATCAGCAAATTTTGTCATAAACCGTCCATAACTGTTTCAACGTGCTGTTTTTCAGATTTTGCAAATGCGAGATAACAATTCTGTCGTTTTTCACATTTTCAAGCTCCTACACTAACAATTTCATTTGAAATGTCGCTGAACAATTGCAACTTCATTTTCCTATCGTGGAGACATTTAGGAGCCAAATGAAAGAGTTTTAAGACATCACCCACATGGATTTTGGGACAGAGTGGAAACAGAAGCACAAGAACATGAAGGATATGACACAGTACAAGAGGAAGGATTGTAGGTGAAAGATGGGTGGTAAACATAGTTTCAGTGGGTGGTTTTTTGACATACTTTCCTTTGTGATAGGTTTCATCACTCTATGTTTTATAATTCTTTCTTAACTTCTCATGCCTCGTGTCACTGTTTAAAGCAATAATTTTGAAATGTCACATCATAACAAAGTTTGTATCGACAAGGAAAGCATAGAGCATCAACTTCGGTTTTTCTTTAACTCCAGAGGACACAAATAAAACCATGGAGATTGAGAGCACCTCTGCTTACTATGACAATAAACCTTAAACAGCAGCCATTTCCAGCATTCATCATTATCTACACCCTTGCTCTCATTGTAGCAATTACCCGGCGCTGCTTCGGGACACAAGCTTTGCCCAGCAGTTTGACATGAAGAGTCGGTAGAGCTTCGGAGTCGAACACCGCCAGACCCCTTACACCGCCAGCTTGTGTAGGTTGCCATGTTACCGCCAGTTCTGCCCATCCACCTTCCTGAAATCCAGTTGGAGAAGGAAGGATACACATAAAAGCAAGAAAAAGACAAATTGATTGTTGAGCTAGTCATTTCAAAGTTGCAGTTTAACACATCATCATCGTGTACCAAACCCTATGCAGAGCATCAGTTCTGCCTCAGCAGTTACTCGTCTACAATCCTGGTCGGGTGGCCACTCGAGCTGAGGAAGTCAGGGCAGGTATTTCAAATTTGTTAATCGTGCCAGATATAGCTCGTCTACTCTTCACAAAGAACACTTGGGATCATTAACGTCCACCAACTAATGCCGGCAGACAGGACGCACATGCAACGTCCATCCGAGGGATAGTGCACACATTGATGAATCGCCCTACCTGCAAAACACCGGAATGACAGTTTATAGCTGGGCCAGGATTCAAACCCAGCCTACACAGCTTATAGGCAAGTGTGTGTACCTCTAGGCAATCAAACCAGCCCTCAGTTTAACATACTGTACTCAATTCAATTAATTGTCCAAAAGTCTTTACTTTTTGGTCAAATGCAATCAAATCTCTTCCTCTGCACAAATATTAAAGCTAATATTACCAATAAATCTTCTGATATTCCAGGTCTTCAAAACAGCAGTTCACCACCATCTCTTATCTTCTCTCATCCAAAACCATGATCTTCTCTACCCCCGTTAATCCACCCCAAACCCAACTCCTTCAAATTCCCCGCTTTCCTTCCTGAAAGTCCCTGTGGTGTCCATCTTGTTTACCCCGTGGACCCCGCTCCAACCCTCTCGCTTCCACAGATCTCCTTATGTCTCTGTTCCACATTGTTTTTTTTCCTTCCCTCTCCCAGCCCTCTTGTCTCCTGCTCCCCTTGTTGTGCATTTCTGTGTGTTAGTTCTCATACGAGCCTTGACAGTGTATACAATAAATAAATAAATAAATAAAATCGTTGGTAAAAATCGCTCACACAATGAGTGATGGCAAGAACATTGAATTTTTTTTAAAAGTGAAAAAATACCCACATTCCGTCTCAGAAAATGAAAATTGTGTTTTGTGTTATCGCTGAGAGAAGCATTTACCTGTGCACTTGTATTGAAAAAAAAAAAAATACAAGTAGAGGTACATTCAAACTACACCGCCCCCATGCCAAATAAATAAATGAATCCTCCAGCACCCGGCAATGCCGCCGTGCAGCACATGGAGAAGGAATTGGGAGGGAGGGGTGTACAGTAATTGATTAATTGCAGAATTCAAATAAATAAATAATAATCATAAAATAATTTCTTAATCAATTGGTGAATAGCATACCAAAAGCACCACTGGTTCCTTTTCATTTTTTTTTCTTTCGGGCGTTTCATTTTTAATTTTTTTTGCATACAAGATCAAGGCTCATGGAAGAGTGAAAACACTGAATGTATCAGGATGCAACAAAACAAAAGGAAGAGAGAGAGACACACAGAGAGAGACAGAGACAGAAACACCAACAGCAGGGTTGAAGGACAAAATAGAGGAAGGCTTGTACAAATAAGGGAATTGCGGAGGAAACATGGGAAGGGGAGGATGCACAGGGTGGACACGGTGAAGACAGAAGCAAACTCTCAGGAAGGAAAAACTGGAAGTTTTGAAGGAGGCAGGCTTGGGGAGGGCATAACGAGGGTATAAAAGATCATGGTTTTTGATGGGGGACGATCCGAGATGGTGGTGAACAGCGTCTTGAAGATTTGGTGGGAAGAATAAGATTAAATAGGATGTGGAGGATTATTCCACAAACAGAAGAAAATGAAAAAAAAAGGAAAGAAGAGGAACAAATTAGTTGAGGTGAGCAGCAATTCTGGATTTTGTGAGTTTCACCAGAAAGGGGTTGATGGTGGACCACGTGAGCATAAAGTAGTCAAGTATTACATATTCCCAGAAAAACTACATTATAAATTGGATAAATGTATTTGAAACCAAGAAAGTATGATTACAATAAATAAATATACAAACCACACAGTAGATAACATCACAACCCCTTAACCTTGTTAAAAAGACATGTACACCGCTCTACAAATGACCCACTGGAATAAACACTTGTTCGTTTGTGGTCTCAAAGCCGAGGTCTGTAGGGAAGCGCGTAATGACTAGTGTGACGGGCCATGGGTTTGGATTGTCCAACAGCAAGTTGCGTGTCCGGGAACAGCCAAGGCGGACCGAGCCAAAGGAGAGCAAGGGAGTTTGTGCAAAACTGGCCAGTATCAAGACTGTCTGATCTAATAGGAGAGAAGCGGAGAGGGGGCAAGAAGTTAAACAGAAGTTAAAATGCAACAAAATGACTGGGGAGCTAAAAAAGCACAACAAAATTGTTTGAGAAATGAAAAATGAATGTTTTACAACTTGGTGCGTTACTTATAGCTCACACATGCACGAACCTTCCACGAACACCGCCATAACAATCTTTAGGCCCATCTCTACGTCACACAATTAACTATTTCAAAGCAAATAATCATTCCCGAATGCACACGTTAAAAAAAGCACGATGTACACTCCCTCATGCTGCACTCTTCTATCCCACAAACAACCAAATTAAAATGTTTGTTATATTGTTACGGATGTGGAAATTCGCATTACACCATAAAGGGTCCTCCAGGTGAGATATATCGGTAAGTCCATGTGTAGTTAGCCCAAACCCGTTGTCAGAGGGAATATATGTGATCCATTCGGGCTGCGATTCTTCAGTTAGCCATTTTTCTTTTGCTGTAGTTAATTTGGTGCAAGAACAACAACGAACATGGCCGCAACCAACATCTCAACGATCATGCCATTCACTACACGACGCCAACAATCACGCCATTCACACCTCGAGCCACCTTCCACAACTACGCTACCACGTCTTCGCCACTCGCCATTCAACGAGCACCGTGCGGTCACGATCTCCGCGGGACGGATGAAACGGAGCGGAGTGGCAACAGCAACTCCGCTTAAATATCTCCCGCCAAGATCTCCCGCCAAAACGCCGCGCTTTGGCATGGGGGAGGTGTGATTTGAGCAGGGGTCAAAGGTGAAAAAGGTGGGGGCCTGATTTTTGGGGGAATGATTCCCTGGCCCCGAGCCAAAACTGACTTTCCCCGTCCCCGCACGGCGCGGGAGGGGGGGAACGCGAGGGCACGCCCTTTTTGGGAAGCTTCCAGAAGGGAGATGGAGACAGAAATGGGGCGGGGCAAAGGGCGGAGCCGCCCCTACAAAAGGCGTGGGTGTGGAGAGATGGAGGCTCGAGGCTCTTGGTTCGTTCAAGCGATTGACAAAAGGCGTGGGCGTGAAGGTCGACGAGAACGTCGTTCCCTTTCCTGTTCCCTTGTCCCTGAAGGGGAATTGTGGAGAGTTGTGGTGATCGTTCCTGGTCGGAGGTTCTGTTCGTTCGTCCGAGTTGTCGGCGGACGACACGTGCAGGCGGGCGGCCGAGCCAGTGGACCACGCCGGAGGACTCGGAGTTACGGTCGCCAAGGACTCGACGCGCTCAGGGAAATCGCGACTTCCATTTCTTTTGGGTTTTTGTATGAATGGTGTGGCGCCGTGTCCTGTAAAGTAGAATAGTGTAAGTGACTGTGCTGTGAATAATTGCTTATTCGGTTTTAACTCTTTCCCTGCTTTCTTTTGCTGTAATACGTGTTCCCTGTCTGAGAGTGCAATAAAAGTGCTTGCTTGTTGAACTGTTCCCCGTTTTGCTTCGTCTTTTCCTTTTATTGAATCTCCATCTGCATCACGTAAGGGATTGGTAGTGGGTTTAAAACACCCGGTAACTAATCTGAACCGTCAAGGTCGACGATAACTCCGCTCGGTTATCCCTGTAGTACGGAACGAGCCGCTTAAGCGGTTCGTGTCCGGAATCGACCTGTGGTGTGGTACAACTCCTCAGTACGTTATCCGCGCGAGTACTTAGGTAAATCGACCATTTGGCGATCGGACCCTATTTCGCGCGGGTAGAATGTGGACTGAGTTGTGGTGAGGTTAAACCCCCACCCATGACTGGCTCCTGGCGGTAGTTCCGGAGGGTCACGACTGAATTGTCCGTTCCGGTGGGCGAGGCGGCTACTATTAGAGTTACGCGGTCGCTCGCACGCCGGCGGGGGCGCGAATTCGTAATAATATCTTGCAAATGATGCACGTAAAAGTTCCTCCATGAGTCGAACAGCACTGTTAACGAGAAAGTCGCTTGTTATCTTTCATTTTAATTCAAATTACAAATGGATTTATGTAAAAGAAGAATAGTGTTTCAAAACAATAGTCTCCGAATGACACACACACCACACTAAAATAAACGCACGCACTAAAATAAACACACAACACAACACACGCCTGTGAAGCAAACTTCCCCAGTCTGTTCAGCACCATTCTTCACTCTCGCCCGGCTCCCAGGACTTCAAGACAGATGTTCACAATAACCTCAGGTCATTCCCCGTCCATTCTCATGATCTTTTCTACACCCAAATGACCCTATTCCTAAGCACTCCCATATTCTAGGCTATTGTGATTCCTTCCCCGTCTCCCTCAACCCGCTTCGTTTGTTAGTCGTCAATTGATGTGTTAGTTCTTTTCTATTCATTCCCGTTTCCCTTATATTACTCTTCTTGCCGTTTCATTCAGCTCGTGTTCAGTTGTTCACCCCCATGTGTCCTCCCCTTTCCCTTGATCTCACTCTCACTTCTACTCTGCTGTTGGTGTCCCCCTCCCCCATGACATTCTGCTCCACTTCCATGAGCCTCGACCATGTATACAAACATAAATACATTTGAGTATTAGTGGTCCAGCAAATAAAAACGACATGGAGAAGTGGGTAGCTCAGATTTCCGTGACGAATCCGCAACGGAGAGTGGGTAATATTTTAAAAGCGACCTTCGTGCCACTCAGTGGGGTTTTAGATACGAATCGCACAATCAAAGGTTTCTCGGGTATAATGTGGAACAAGTAAGAGAAAGTAGAGAATGACGAAGAGAAACCTTGGGACACTCAAAATCAAATGAAACAATCCGTGCACGTGGAAATGAGTTCGTCCTCGTACTCCAGCACGTTTCGTACGTCTTACCTTCGGTGTGCACCGCTGCTCGGTTCACCCCTTGCCCGTCAACGATCCGCTGGGAGACATCGCGTCTCGGACTCACATTCTCTTTACCGTCTTCCATGTCGATCGTTTGAACCTCGTGCACCAACGTACCTTGCGAGGCGGGAAACGTTCGCCCGCACGAGGAACTGTTACACAAAACTCAGCACGAAACGTCTCAGGGGACAGAAAATACAACTGTTTGAATAAACAAACACGCGAACATCCGCACTTGGGAAACGGCCTCTTCCACAACACTCAGATCCATCCAGTGATGCTTCGTTGGCATTCAAAACAACCAATCATGGGCCGCGAAAGCGAAACGAGAAGTTCTGATTGGTTGGATCGAACCGACAAACCTCAACTGAAAGAGGGCGGGAACGCCGCGCCGTTTAAAATTCCTCTCAGGACAAAACATTGGAGGAGATTTTGCTTCAAGATACACCGGGTAAACCTTCCCACAGAGACCGGGTAAACCTTCCCACATAGACCGGGTAAACCTTCCCACATGAGACTCTGGTGTTTGGTGGTGCACAAGGTTTCAATTCGTCACACTAATCACACATCATATCAGGTCGCATGCCAACTCAGAGTCGGCGCAAGCCAGGAAAACAGGTTTGGGGTGTGTCACTGGTAAATCCAACAATGACTTTGAAAGATCGCAGGGCTCACGTCAAGATGGGGGGAGTCAGTGTTATCACATGGACAATATCCGTTCCTACAAAGCTGCGCTCTATGGGGACAGGTGGCAAAAAGAAGCCATACTGAAAGACGCATCTAAAAGCTTCGTATTGAGTTTGCGAAAAAGCATGCTTAAGCGATACTGCAGGCATGTGGACAACAACGTTTGGTCAGACGACACATTACTTAAGTAATAAAAAACATTAGGACATCGAGACAAAAAAAAAAAAAAAAAAAAGAACATCAAACCAAAAATTGAACTTTTTTTGGTCTAAATTCAAAGTGTTATGTCGGCGCAAGTCTACACTGGCAAATCACTCCCGGTGCCACACCATCCGCACTGTAGCATGGTGGTGGCAGCATCATGTTATGGGGAGCTTTTCATCAGGCAGGGATGGCAAGCTTGTCAGGAAGGAAGGACCATGCAGGGTGTGAATACAGGATATCTTGATGAAACCTGCTTGAATAGCCATGATTCGAACGGAAGGAGATTTCACATTTCAGCAGAACAATATTGAAGACAGCTAATGAGTGGTTAATACTTTTTGCAACAGTGAATTTTGATTTTGTAGATGTTTTTTTGCACATTTCTGAACAGTGTGAGTCCTTTACGATGTGTTTAGTTTGATCTCTTAGTTATGAATAAAGAAGTTCATTTGGAAAAATTGTTTTACATATTTCATAATCATCTAATTGGTGGTTATTGGAGTCGGTTGAATACTTTTTTGCAGGCCATGTATATCTATTGAAGGAAGAGAAATAAACAAACAATAATCGTACTAATACATTTTAGTGGGGTAACTTAGCACAACAATTGTGCATTTGTGTGAGGAAGCACCAAATTTTGGCACACTGTACCTAACTATTATAACAGATTTGGATATTGGGGCCATTCAAAATTTCAGCCGCTGATGGGCCTGTGCAGCCATTTTCAAAATGCGCTAGCGTTACTTAATTTCATCTAACATTGGTTTGACATATATTAAAAGTTGAATTCGGAAAAACATAACCTGTAGCCACCTCAAGTTTAATAGATAGCCGCATTTGGGCAAGATGGCTGCAATTATTTGTTGTACCGGACGATATCTACTCTAGAAATTTGGTTTTGGAATGGTGGCACGAAATCAAGGGCTGGTCTGATTTGATATAAATACCACATGCTACGTACAAGTCATGTTGTTGACATGGTGCAACGAATCGCGGGCTTGCGTCTGATTGATATGATAACCAACATCGCTTATTAAAGTGGGTTGTGAGCATGGTTTGCAACGAATCATGGGCTGCAATCTCATTCATATGACAATAACGGACATCTCACTCAAAGAATTGATCGAGACAGATGTCTGATTTAAATGTTCTGCAATCATGACACAGTCTGCTCTGTTAATATTTCTCAATTTGTTGAGCACTCCTCCCTCACACACACACAGATAGTGTGGCATTGCCAAGTGCGGCCCTTTTTGCACTTGCAACGCTGGTTCAGACAGCTCTTCTTGCACTTTGCACGATCTAAAGCTCATAGAGGTGTGGGCTGGCTTTGGGTGATCTTCGGTCCAGTGTGGCTCGTACCCCCCCTCGTCATTCTTGACCCAGCCGCCGCTGGATAGGAGGAGGCAGTCTGCCGTTGGTAGCAGTGTTTTTGGACCCCACACCAATGGCATCGCTTGTAAGGCCGGCCTCTTCACATGTTCTCCAGAGGCTGCCTTGTTGGCGGGATACATGCACGTGTTCTTCTCGCGAAGAGTTTCTTCCGGGCCTTGTCAAGTGTCGTTTGACGTGCTGGTTCTGTCAGAGCAATATGAAGAACCTCCGTGGTGTGCCTGACATCGTCTGGTATGCCACTTGGGTGCAGAGGATAGCTTCAAAGCAGTGACGGTCTGTAAGTTCTGGCAGAACGGTCAATTGTCGCCAAGCTCTAATGTCCAGCAAAGCTAGATACAGTGTCAAAGCCAGTCGAGCGTGAAACATTGGGAGTGCCTGTGCCTCTTGGCCTAGCTCATTTCGTGGGCTGCCAGTACCGAAGAACTCTTCCAGTGCATGCAACCACAGTTCATCTTCTGGTTGCAGTCCTGGGCGCACTGACACAGCCACACACCACAACATTGTGCCCAACTGTCTGATCAGTATCTTGTGGGTGCCCATGTTGGCTGCATGGATGCTGCAAGCACATTCGACCGAGTTCGGTGCTGCATGGGGCGACAAGGCCAGCGTCTAGCAGCGGTGGCTTGCTCAGGACTCCTCTCGCATCAGTGATAACCAGCTTGCTTGTCATAATAAACCACTGGAAGATAGCTTGCTGAGGACCTGAACAGTGGTCCTTGTTGGTGCCACGGAGCGAAGTGTCTGCCAGTTCCAGGTATAATGCTGCTCGCGCAGCGTCTACGCATCCTTTCCACGCTTTGATCTTGCACGCCTTTCAGATGAATCAGCAACGGCGGTCCAGACCAGTCCAGGCGTGACACATGTCTGAAGCTTTGTTGAACATGGGGTGGGTGGTACGGTAATACACAATGTAGATAAATTTAGTTATGAATAAACGGTTTTCTCCTAGCCCGATCGTGCATAAATACTATTGCCATTGTAAAATCTTCTACAGACGCTGGTGACGGCACATAGACAGATTCACCCCAATCATCTGAGTTACATGGCTTCATTCCAATACGACCGAATTCATCCATATTTAGGTTACTTCGAGCCGATGTGCTGAGATGTGTTGGATTGACTGTAAGAGTCAATGAAAAACGCAGTTTCAGAAACGGGAAGGGTTATCACAAACCTGACAAACAAATTAGCTTAGCCATGAAAATGGAAACTAGAATGGAAAACTACTTACAAATGTTTGGCATTGGCCGTCAATCGAACGTAAATAACCGTAAAACTAAGAGTTATCATGGTAAAGATATTCGCAACACGCCGTACGAAGAGAGACTTCCCTCACTCAGTAGCAAACTGAACTGGCGCCGTGAATGCAGAACGGAAATAATGCAGAACTCGTAACGTATCCGTGACTGAGATAATCCTATGACCAACTGCCCGCCGCAAACTAAACCAACTTGATGAACTACGGTTTCAACAATGGGATAGATAGAGATTTATGGGCACAGAAAAAAACTAGAGGGAGAGCACTCGGTAGCGTGCAAAACCTCGCCGCTACTGCTAGGTCACTCAGTGACCTGATATCCTATTCATTAAATTTGACGTCAACAGTGCTCACAGAGTTTAGTTTTGCAACTTTCCCTTTACATACTCATTCATCGTCATAACTAGAGTTCTTGAGACATGAAATGATTTAACGTGGTATATCCCCTGAAGTCAAATCAGCCGCATATAATTTTGGCAATGTGTTTGTTGGAAAATCACTTATAAATGTAGAAATGAAAAAAAAATGAACTTTTGTTGAAAAAAAAAGTTGCAACAATTCGTTTTTTTTCTTCTAACAATTTTTTCTTTTTTTGGTTGGAATCACTTAACATGTAGAAATGCAAAACAAAAATTCAATTTTTTTTTCAAATGGCGCCATAGCGGCCATATTGGATTTTGGACCAAGTCAAAAATCTAATGGCATGATCCTTTGGACCAACTAATCCCCACAAGTTTCGTCGAAATCGGTGAGGATTTTTCCATAAAAAAAAAATACTGTTCACATAACAAACAAACAAACAGACAGGGGTGAAAACAGTTAACCTCGATCCATCTTCGATGGGAGGTTAATAAAATGATCGAGTCAACAAGTTAAGCCTGGCACTCAACGTGCGCGATTCCGGGGCTCACTATGCAGCACACCACTGCTACACATGTCAGCCAATAGTGCTATGAATGTTTATCATTGGTTTTCATTCAGAATCTGTCTTAAAAGACTAATTAGTCCACTTTAATTTTTTTTCTCACAAATCAAATTGTTACTTTCTTTGACCATTATTAGTAAATAAACTTTTCACTATCGCACCTGCATTCCTCCTCCAGAAAGCAGATATGTGTCATAACAGTAACCACTGGCGGATTTTGAAAAATGGTGCCAACAGCCATCAGCGGCTGAATTTGAGATGGGCCCAATATCCAAATCTGTTCATAATATGTTAGCTACTAGTGTGCCAAATTTGGGGCTTTCCTCACAAAATCACAATTGTTATGCTATACTTGAAGCTACAGTTGCCCCACTATTTATTCTGTCTGCTTATCTGGTGGATTTTCCTCTTAAACTACTCACCACAGCGATCATAAAATCCCATATCAGTTATAAAGGTCCTTTGTCGAGGAGTTCTGGTTATATATCTTTTTAACATGATGAATGGCCTGTATGTTTGTTTGTTTTTTAGCTCACCTAAACCTTTTTACTCTTTTGTTTACTGAAGAATCGCAATGACATTGAGGACTCGGGGGTTTTTTGGGGGGGGGGGGTGGGTTGAGGACTCAGGTTTTGGGAGGAGGGGTTGAGGACTTGAAGTTACATTTTGCATTAATATTATTTTTTTTTTTTTTTTTTTTTTTATACCTCGTACCAACCACATAGGAAAATTGGAGGCACCGTCAACGTTCGCCTTGTTGTGACCCATTCAGGCTCGCTGGTCCTTTTGGAGGCAAATAATGCAAAAGCGCAACCTCGGGACAAACTTTGTAAGAGCATTTTATGACAGGAATCTAAAAGCACAAGTTGAATTTGGCCCCAAGTGCCAACGTGCACTACTTTTATTTTTGCGAAATAAGGATTTTTAACATTAACCACCAATATTTTGCTAGCAATGCGGTCCCCAGCTCAAACATACCATCCAATGGATGGTGCACATTTTTGATACATATACAATGTCCTTTCCTCGTGCTCTATCCTGTCAGACTAACATTCAGCCAAGCACAAACGTAATGTCAAGAAGGAATATCAGTCCAAATCTCCACCTCTATGAGGCTAAGGTGAGGTTAACCAATGCAAGTGAGCATTTTATTTAGACTAGAAGTCCACTCCCTACGGGAATGGCCAGGGGAGTTATGTTTGTTATACTTATTCAAAATACCTCTCACTGCGTAATTCAAAACACTTACTGAACTGGAACACGTAGGGACAGGAACACTGTAAAGGGTGGGGACTTGTAATACCTCCTCCCACCTGTAGATAATTTGATCCCCCCTCAAGACCACAGCAAGACAAAACTCCTAACGATAATTTGGGTCTGCTGATCCTATATGTAGCAAGTATGGATGTATTGTGCCAGAACTGTAGGAGTTGCGTGAAAAACAAACACACACTGGCTTTGAATTTGGTCAGGATCACCAAGTTAACTCCAACTCAGCTGATAAATGTGTGATTGCTCAACAGTTTTTTAGTCACTGTTGAAATTCTGAATCCCTGCATTATATACAGTTCTGTGCAAGTATTTTGCCACCTTGAAATAAACATTTTTGATTGTCACATATGCATATTTTGGTAAATAAAAGGGGTCATAACGATCGTGTTATATTACAGAAACAAATATGAATGTATTTTACAATATTAATGAATGAAATTCAAAATTTTGGCATGAACACCTATTTCCAGCAAAACAGCAGATATCAGTTTGGAAATCATTTCCTGTAATTTCTGGAGATAATTTCATTGGAGGTTGTTCCATGCATTCTGCAATGTTTTACCATAATTTGTCTTTTGATTTTGGTTGTTTTTTCGTTTTTCTTCTCTCTCCAAATAATCCCAGACATCTTCTATAATGTCAAGATCAAAACGTTGAAGGGGCCATTCAATTAGTTTATGGAGTTCCTGATCTACTTGTCTTTGTAATATCTATTCCAAACATTTGCAGTGTGTTTGGGGTCATTGCTTTGCTGGAAACAAAGTTGTCGCCAATTAGCTTTCTTCTGATGGGATACTATGGTGGATTAGTATCTTCTTGTAGTTTTCCAGCATTTATTTTTCCTTCAATTCTCACCAAATCACCAACGCAAAAAATACATCCCCAACCTGAACAGAGCCCACCATGCTTCTAGTAGGCTGAAACAACATAACTCTTATACTTCTCACTAACCCTCCTTCTGACATTCTCCGTCTTATCTTTGTTCCAAAATTTTTGACTTGTCCCTCCAAAATACCTTTCCCCACTGACTAGCATCCGAACTTTGATGTTCTTGAGCATTCAGTCTCTTGGCTTGGTTACGTTTACACAGAAAGGGCTTTTTGACAGCAACTTGTCTATGGAGCCCACTTATGATAAAAGATATTCTGACCGTAGAGGAGTTCATTGAACCCCTGATATCTGTGCCAGTTTGTACAAGTTCAGAACTTTTTTTTTTTTGAAAATTATTTTTAAAGGAACATATCTTAGTATGCACATATGTTTTTGCTGAGTTTCCTTGCTTCCAATCCATTTTCTATCTTTAAGTTCAACGTTTCTTCATGTTTCTGAATTGGTGCTTGAATGCAATTCTGGAAATACCAATTTTGTGGGATATTTCTCTGGGAATTGGCGCTTGTTATAAAACTATTTTTGAGTCTCATTGAGTTTTGATACAGGTTGTTGGGCACGTGTGGCTTTAGATTAGCTGCAAGAGAAAAATTACAAAATTGTGAAATAAAATGTGGTGGCCCAGCACTTTTGGATTATTTGGAAAGAAATAAAATTAAAAAGAACAAAATCAAAAGATGAAACATGAGAAGCATCATTGCAGATGCGTGGAACAACCTCCCAATGAAATTTATCCAGAAAATTACAGGAAAACATTAAAAACCCAAATAATCTGCTGTTTTGTATGAAAAAGGTGGTCAACCAAATATTAAAATTTCATGCATTCATATTGTAAAATACAACTCATTTCCATTTCTTCAATAAAACATGATCATTACTAAATGGCACTCGGTAGAGCGCATACCCCTGCCAGGTTGAACAGTTTACGTTTTGTTATCCCACTATTAGGCCGGATCTGCATCCGGACTGGAACAAAATCGCAATTGACTTGTTCTTGTCAACCTAACCAACTCATCAGCAAATTTTGTCATAAACCGTCCATAAACTGTTTCAACTGCTGTTTTTCAGATTTTGCAAATGCGAGATACAATTCTGTCGTTTTTCACATTTCAAGCTCCTACAACTAACAATTTCATTTGAAATGTCGCTGAACAATTGCAACTTCATTTTCCTATCGTGAGATTTGGAGCCAAATGAAAGATTTTAAACATCACCACATGGGATTTTGGGAAAGAATGGAAACAAGCACAAGAACATGAAGGATATGACACAGTACAAGAGAGGATTGTAGTGAAAAGATGGTGGTAAAACATAGTTTCAGTGGGTGGTTTTTTGACATACTTTCTGTGATAGGTTTCATCACTCTATGTTTATAATTCTTCTTAACTTCTCATGCTCGTGTCCTGTTTAAAGCAATATTTTGAAATGTCACATCATAACAAAGTTTGTATCGACAAGGAAAGCATAGAGCATCAACTTCGGTTTTTCTTTAACTCCAGAGGACACAATAAAACCATGGAGATTGAGAGCACCTCTGCTTACTATGACAATAAACCTTAACAGCAGTAATTCCAGCATCATCATTATCTACACCCTTGCTCTCATTGTGCATTACCCGGCGCTGCTTCGGACACAAGCTTTGCCCAGCAGTTTTGACATGAAGAGTCGGTAGAGCTTCGGAAGCGAACACGCCAGACCCTTACACCGCCAGCTTTGTAGGTTGCCATGATTAGCCAGTTCTGCCATCCACCCTTCCTGAAATCAGTTGGAGAAGGAAGGATACACATAAAAGCAAGAAAAAGACAAATTGATTGTTGAGCTAGTCATTTCAAGTTGCAGTTAACACATCATCATCGTTGTACAAAACCTATGCAGAGCATCAGTTCTGCCTCAGCAGTTCTCGTCTACCAATCCTGGTCGGGTGGCCACTCGAGCTGAGGAAGTCAGGGCAGGTATTTCAAATTTGTTAATCGTGCCAGATATAGCTCGTCTACTCTCACAAGAGAACACTTGGATCATTACGTCCACCAACTAATGCGGCAGACAGGACGCACATGCAACGTCCATCCGAGGGATAGTGCACACATTGATGAATCCCCTACCTGCAAAACACCGGAATGACAGTTTATAGCTGGGCTAGGATTCAACCCAGCCTACACAGCTATAGGCAGTGTGTGTACCTCTAGGCAATCAAACCAGCCCTCAGTTTAACATACTGTACTCAATTCAATTAATTGTCCAAAAGTCTTTATTTTGGTCAATGCAATCAAGATCTCTTCTTGTACATATTAAAGCTAATATTACCAATAAATTTCTGATGATTCCAGGTCTTCAAAACACAGTTCACACCATCTATATCTTCTCTCATCCAAAACCATGATCTTCTCTACCCCGTTAATCCACCCAAACCCAACTCTTCAAATTCCCCGTTTCCTTCCTGAAAGTCCTGTGGTGCCATCTTGTTTCCCATGGACCTCGCTCAACCCTCTCGCTTCACAGATCCTCATGTCTCTGTTCACATTGTTTTTTTCCTTCCCTCTCCCAGCCTTGTCTCTGCTCCCTTGTTGTGCATTTCTGTGTGTTAGTTCTCATACGACCTTGACAGTGTATACATAATATAAATAAATAAAATAAAATCGTTGGTAAAAATCGCTCACACAATGAGTGATGGCAAGAACATTGAATTTTTTTTAAAAAGTGAAAAAAATACCCACATTCCGTCTCAGAAAATGAAAATTGTGTTTGTGTATCGCTGAGAGAAGCATTTACCTGCTGCACTTGTATTGAAAAAAAAAAAATACAAGTAAAGGTACATTCAAACTACACCGCCCCATGCCAATAATAAATGAATCTCCAGCACCCGGCAATGCGCCGTGCAGCACATGGAGAAGAAATGGGAGGGAGGGTGTACAGTAATTGATTAATTGCAGAATTCAAATAAATAAATAAAATCATAAAATATTTCTTAATCAATGGTGAATAGCATACCAAAGCACCACTGGTTCCTTTTCATTTTTTTTTCTTTCGGGCGTTTCATTTTTAATTTTTTTTTGGCATACAAGATCAAGGCTCATGGAAGAGTGAAACACTGAATGTATCAGGAATGCAACAAAACAAAGGAGAGAGAGACACACAGAGAGAGACGAGACAGAAACCCAACAGCAGGGTTGAAGGACAAATAGAGGAAGGCTTGTACAAATAAGGGAATTGCGGAGGAAACATGGGAAGGGGAGGATGCACAGGGTGGACACGGTGAAGACAGAAGCAAACTCTCAGAAGGAAAAACTGGAAGTTTTGAAAGGAGGTAGGCTTGGGAGGGCATAACGAGGGTATAAAGATCATGGTTTTTGATGGGGGACGATCCGAGATTGGTGGGTGAACAGCGTCTTGAAGATTTGGTGGGAAGAATAAGATTAAATAGATGTGGAGATTATTCACAAACAGAAGAAAATGAAAAAAAAGGAAAGAGAGGAAACAAATTAGTTGAGGTGAGCAGCAATTCTGGATTTTTTGTGAGTTTCACCAGAAGGGTTGATGGTGGACACGTGAGCAATAAAGTAGTCAAGTATTACATATTCCCAGAAAAACTACATTATAAATTGGATAAATGTATTTGAAACCAAAAAAGTATGATTAAATCAATAAATATACAACACACCCAGTAGATAAATCACACCCTTAACCTTGTTAAAAAGACATGTACACCGCTCTACAAATGACCACTGGAATAAACACTTGTTCGTTTGTGGTCTCAAAGCCGAGGTCTGTAGGGAACGCGGTAATGACTAGTGTGACGGGCCATGGGTTTGGATTGTCCAACAGCAGTTGCGTGTCCGGGAACAGCCAAGGCGGACCGAGCAAAGGAGAGCAAGGGAGTTTGTGCAAAACTGGCCAGTATCAAGACTGTCTGATCTAATAGGAGAGAAGCGGAGAGGGGGCAAGAAGATAACAGAGTTAAAATGCAACAAAATGACTGGTGAGCTAAAAAAGCAACAAAATTGTTGAGAAATGAAAATGATAGTTTTACAACTTGGTTGCGTTACTTATAGCTCACATCAATGCACGAACCTTCCACGAACACCGCATAATCTTTTAGGCCATCTCTACGTCACACAATAACTATTTCAAAGCAAATAATCATTCCCGAATGCAACGTAAAAAAAGCACCGATGTACACTCCCTCATGCTGCACTCTTCTATCCACAACAACCAAATTAAAATGTTTGTTTATATGTTACGGATGTGGAAATTCGCATTACCACATAAAGGGTCCTCCGGTGAGATATATCGGTAAGTCCATGTGTAGTTAGCCCAACCGTTGTACAGAGGGAATATATGTGATCCATTCGGGCTGCGATTCTTCAGTTAGCCATTTTTCTTTTGCTGTAGTTAATTTTGGTGCAAGAACAACACGAACATGGCCGCACCAACATCTCAACGATCATGCCATTCACTACACGACGCCAACAATCACGCCATTCACACCTCGACGCACCTCCCACACTACGCTACCACGTCTTCGCCACTCGCCATTCAACGAGCACCGTGCGGTCCAGATCTCCGGGGACGGATGAAACGGAGCGGAGTGGCACAGCAACTCCCGCTTAAATATCTCCCGCCAGATCTCCGCCCAAAACGCCGCGCTTTGGCATGGGGAGGTGTGATTTGAGCCAGGGGTCAAAGTGAAAAAGGTGGGGCCTATTTTGGGGGGATGATTCCTGGCCCGAGCCAAAACTGACTTTCCCGTCCCCGCACGGCGCGGGAGGGGGGGGAACGCGAGGGCACGCCCTTTTGGGAAGCTTCAGAAGGGAGATGGAGAACGAAATGGGGCGGGGCAAAGGGCGGAGCCGCCCCTACAAAAGCGTGGGTGTGGAGAGATGGAGGCTCGAGGCTCTTGGTTCGTTCAAGCGATTGACAAAAGGCGTGGGCGTGAGTCGACGAGAACGTCGTTCCTTTCTGTCCTTGTCCCTGAAGGGGAATTGTGGAGAGTTGTGTGATCGTTCCTGGTCGGAGTTCTGTTCGTTCGTCCGAGTTGTCGGCGGACGACACGTGCAGGCGGGCGGCACGAGCCAGTGGACCACGCCGAGGGCTCGAGTTACGGTCGCAAGGACTCGACGCGCTCAGGGAAATCGCGACTTCCATTTCTTTTGGGTTTTGTATGAATGGTGTGGCGCCGTGTCCTGTAAGTAGAATAGTGTAAGTGACTGTGCTGTGAATAATTGCTTATTCGGTTTTAACTCTTTCCCTGCTTTCTTTTGCTGTAATACGTGTTCCTTGTCTGAGAGTGCAATAAAAGTGCTTGCTTGTTGAACTGTTCCCCGTTTTGCTTCGTCTTTTCCTTTATTGAATCTCCATCTTGCATCACGTAAGGGATTGGTAGTGGGTTTAAAACACCCGGTAACTAATCTGAACCGTCAAGGTCGACGATAACTCCGCTCGGTTATCCCTGTAGTACGGAACGAGCCGCTTAAGCGGTTCGTGTCCGGAATCGACCTGTGGTGTGGTACAACCCTCAGTACGTTATCCGCGCGAGTACTTAGGTAAATCGACCATTTGGCGATCGGACCCTATTTCGCGCGGTAGAATGTGGACTGAGTTGTGGTGAGGTTAAACCCCACCCATGACTGGCTCCTGGCGGTAGTTCCGGAGGGTCACGACTGAATTGTCCGTTCGGTGGGCGAGGCGGCTACTATTAGAGTTACGCGGTCGCTCGCACGCCGGGCGGCGCGAATTCGTAATAATATCTTGCAAATGATGCACGTAAAGTTCCTCCATGAGTCGAACAGCACTGTTAACGAGAAAGTCGCTTGTTATCTTTCATTTTAATTCAAATTACAAATGGATTTATGTAAGAAGAATAGTGTTTCAAAAATAGTCTCCGAATGACACACACACCACACTAAAATAAACGCACGCACTAAAATAAACACACAACAACACACACAACGCCTGTGAAGCAAACTTCCCAGTCTGTTCAGCACCATCTTCACTCTCGGCCGGCTCCCAGGACTTCAAGACAGATGTTACAATACCTCAGGTCATTCCCGTCCATTCTCATGATCTTTTCTACACCCAAATGACCTATTCCTAAGCACTCCCATATCTTAGGCTATTGTGATTCCTTCCCCGTCTCCCTCAACCCGCTTCGTTTGTTAGTCGTCAATTGATGTGTTAGTTCTTTTCTATTCATTCCCGTTTCCCCTTATATTACTCTTCTTGCCGTTTCATTTCAGCTTGTTCCAGTTTGTTCACCCCATGTGTCCCTTTCCCTTGATCTCACTCTCACTTCTACTCTGCTGTTGGTGTCCCCCCTCCCCCATGACATTCTGCTCCACTTCCATGAGCCTCGACCATGTATACAAACATAAATACATTGAGTATTAGTGGTCCAGCAAATAAAAACGACATGGAGAAGTGGGTAGCTCAGATTTCCGTGACGAATCCGCAACGGAGAAGTGGGTAATATTTTAAAAGCGACCTTCGTGCCACTCAGTGGGGTTTTAGATACGAATCGCACAATCAAAGGTTTCTCGGGTATGATGTGGAACAAGTAAGAAAAGTAGAGAATGACGAAGAGAAACCTTGGAACACTCAAAATCAAATGAAATCCGTGCCAGTGGAAATGAGTTCGTCCTCGTACTCCAGCACGTTTCGTACGTCTTACCTTCGTGTGCACCGCTGCTCGGTTCACCCTTGCCCGTCAACGATCCGCTGGAGACATCGCGTCTCGGACTCACATTCTCTTTACCGTCTTCCATGTCGATCGTTTTGAACCTCGTGCACCAACGTACCTTGCGAGGCGGGAAACGTTCGCCCGCACGAGGAACTGTTACACAAACTCAGCAACGAACGTCTCAGGGCGACAGAAAATACAACTGTTTGAATAAACAAACACGCGAACATCCGCACTTGGGAAACGGCCTCTTCACAACACTCAGATCCATCCAGTGATGCTTCGTTGGCATTCAAAACACCAATCATGGGCCGCGAAAGCGAAACGAGAAGTTCTGATTGGTTGGATCGAACCGACAAACCTCAACTGAAAGAGGGCGGGAACGCCGCGCCGTTTAAAATCCTCTCAGGACAAAACATTGGAGGAGATTTTGCTTCAAGATACACCGGGTAAACCTTCCACAGAGACCGGGTAAACCTTCCCACATAGACCGGGTAAACTTCCCACAGAGACCGGGTAAACCTTCCCACAGAGACCGGGTAAACCTTCCCACAGAGACCGGTAACCTTCCCACAGAACGGTAAACTCATAACGTACCTCACAGAGACCGGGTCTAAATTAATATTTGTGTAGAGGAGAGTAGATTGCTACCCTCCTACATTGTCGCCAACATTGAGAGAAAAAAAGCGGGATGATGGAAGGGATCTGTGGTGTGATTCGTGTGAGGAGCGAAGCGACCAGGGGGGTTGGTATGGAGGGGGATGCGAGTTTGGAGGAAGGAATAAGCGTGTGGGGAGGGAGGGGTAGAAGGAGTTTGGGGCAGTTGGAGGGAGGGGGAAAGGGTGTGGGAGGGAGGGGGAAAGGGTGTGGAGGAGGGGGGGAAGGTGTGGGAGGGAGGGGGGAAAGGGTGGGAGGGAGGGGGAAAGGGTGTGGGAGGGAGGGGGGGAAAGGGTGTGGGAGGGAGGGGGGAAAGGTGTGGAGGGAGGGGGAAAGGGTGTGGGAGGGAGGGGGAAAGGGTGTGGAGGGAGGGGGGAAAGGGTGTGGGAGGGAGGGGGGAAAGGGTGGTGGGAGGAGGGGAATGGTGTGGGAGGGAGGGGGGAATGGGTGTGGGAGGGAGGGGGAATGGGTGTAGGGAGGAGGGGAATGGGTTGGGAGGGAGGGGAAAGGTGTGGAGGGAGGGGGGAAAGGGTGTGGGAGGAGGGGGAAAGGGTGTGGGAGGGAGGGGGGAATGGGTTGTGGGAGGGAGGGGGAATGGGTGTGGGAGGAGGGGGAATGGGTGTGGGAGGGAGAGGGAAAGGGTGTGGGAGGAGGGGGAAAGGGTGGTGGGAGGGAGGGGGGAAAGGGTGTGGGAGGGAGGGGGAAAGGTGTGGGAGGAGGGGGAAAAGGTGTGGGAGGGAGGGGGAAAAGGTGTGGGAGGGGGGGGAAAAGGTGTGGGAGGGGAGGGGGAAAAGGTGGTGGGGGGAAAGGGTGTGGAGGGAGGGGGAAAGGGTGTGGGAGGGAGGGGGAAAAGGGTGTTGGAGGGAGGGGGAAGGGTGTGGGGGAGGGGGAAGGGTTGTGGAGGGAGGGGGGAAGGGGTGAGGGAGGGGGGAAGGGTGGGAGGGAGGGGGATGGCGTTGAGGGAGGGGGAGGTGTGGGAGGGAGGAGGGAAAGGGTGTGGGAGGGGGGGAAAGGGTGTGGGAGGGAGGGGGAAAGGTGTGGGAGGGAGGGGAAATGGTGTGGTGAGGAGGGGAAAGGGTGTGGATGGGAAAGGTGTGGCAGGGAGGAAAAGGGTGAGGGAGGGAGAAGGGTGTGGGAGGGAGGGAGGAAAGGGTGTGGAGGGAGGGGAAAGGTTGGGAGGGAGGGGAGGGTGTGGAGGAGGGGGGAAAGGGTGTGGAGGAGGGAGGGGGGAAAGGGTGTGGGAGGGGGGAAAGGGTGGGGGAAGGGTGTGTGGGGGGAAGGGAGGAAGGGAGGGAAGGGTGTGGGAGGGGAAGGGTGTGGGAGGGAGGGAAAGGGTGGGGGGAGGGTGTGGGGGGAAGGGCCGTGGGGGGAGGGAGAAAGGGTGAGGGAGGGAGGGGAAAGGTGTGGGAGGGAGGAAGGGGTATTGTGGGTTTGGAGGGAGGCGAGAGGTATGTGGGTTGGGAGGAGGGAAAGGGTGTGGGAGGCCAGGAGAAAGGTGCAGAAGGTTGGAGGGAGGGGTATGTGGGTTGGGAGGGGGGAAAGGGTGTGGGAGGGAGGGTATTGTGGGTTGGGAGGGAGGGGCAAGGGTGTGGAGGGAGGGGTTCATTGTGGGTTGGGAGGGAGGGGAAGGGTGTGGAGGGAGGGAAAGGGTGTGGGAGGGAGGGGAAAGGGTGTGAGAGGAGGGAGGGTATTGTGCATTGAGAGGGGTTGGGAGGGAGGGGAAAGGGTGTGGGAGGAGGGGTATTGTGGATTGAGAGGAGGTTGGGAAGGAGAGGAAAAGGTGTGGAGGAAATGGTAGGGGGGGTTGGAGGCAGTTTGGACGAAGGAGTATTGTGGATGGGAGGGAGGCGAAAAGGTTGGCGAGGAGGAGTGAAGGTGTGGGAGGGAGGGGTATGTTGGATTGAGAGGGGTTGGGAGGGAGGGAAAGGTGTAGAGAGGGGTATTTGTGGATTGAGAGGGTTGGAGAGGGGAAAGGTGTGGAGAGGAGTATTGGGATTGGAGGGTGGGAGGGAGGGGAAAGGTGTGCGAGGGAGAAGGTGTGGGAAGGTATGTGGATTGAGAGAGGTTGGGAGGGAGGGGTGGAAGGGGTTTGGAGGAGGTTGAGAGGGATGGGTATTGTGGTTGAGAGGTGGTTGGGAGGGAGGGGTAGAAGGGTTTGGAGAGGAGGTTGAGAGCGGAGTATTGTGGATTGAGGGTGGTGGTTGGAGGAGGGTGGAAGGGGTTTGGAGGAGGAGTGGAAGAGTTTGGAGGAGTTGAGAGGGAGGGTGGAAGGGTTTGGAGGAGATTGAGAGGGACGGGTATTGTGGATTGAGAGGCGTTTTGAGGAGAGGGAAAAGTAGGTGGTTGGAGGGAGGGTAGAGGATTTAGAGGAGGTTAAGAGGGAGGGTATTCTGATTGAGAGGGGGTTGGGAGGAAGGGTATCGTGGATGAGAGGAGTTTGGGAGGAGGAGTAGAAGGGGTTGGGAGGAGGGTATTGTGATTGACGAGAGGTTGGGAGGGAGGGGTAGGTTTGGAAAGGTTGAGAGGGAGAGTATTCTGATTGAGAAGGTGTTGGGAGGGAAGGTATTGTGGATTGAGAGGAGTTGTGAGGGTAGGGTAAAAGGGTTTGGAGATGTTGGGAGGGAGGTATTGTGGATTGAGGAGGTGTGGGAGGGAGGTATGTAGGGTTGAGAGAGTTGAGGAAGGTAGAGGGTTGGATGGGAGAGGGGTTGTGATTGGGAGGTTGAAGAGGGAGGGGTGGAAGGGTTTGAGAGTGTTGAGGACGGAGGGTAAGTTTGGATGAGAGTGGTGAGAGGGAGGGGTAGAAGGGGTTCTGGGAGGAGGTTTGAGAGGCAGACGGAGTTGACGTGGAAGCGGAGTGTTGAAGGAGGTTGAGAGCGAGTTGAGGGAGGGGGTATGTGGATGAGGCTGTTGGGAGCGAGGGTAAGGGTTGGAGGAGGTTAGGCTTAATTGTGGATTGAGAGGTGGTTGGGGGGAGGGTGGAAGGGCGTTGGAGGAGTTGAGACAGGGTAGGGTGGTATTGGGTGGTTGAGAGGGTGGAGTTTGGGTAGTGAGAGGAGGGTATATGTTGCGATTGAGAGGGTTGAGGGATCTGTGACTGGGGACGGGGTTTGGAGCGTAAGGGTTGAGAGGGTAGGGGTATGTGGATTTGAGAGGGGTGGGAGAGATCAGGGTATTGTGGATGAAGAGGAGTTGGAGGCACGGATAGAGGGCTTTGGAGGAATGGAGGGGGGTATTTGGATTGAGAGGTGTTGAGGGGAAAAATGGGTAGAGGGGTTGAGTCGTTTGAGAGGGAGGATATTCTGTTGAGAGGGGGTTGGAGGAAGGGCTTATTGTGGATGAGAGGAGTTGGAGGGGGGGTAGCAAGGGATTTGAGGACAGTTGGGGAGGGAGGTATTGTGGATTGAGAGAGTTGGGAGGAGGGTTGGAAGGGCGTTTGGAGCAGTTGAGAGGGTTGTATTCGTGGATTGAGAGGTGGTAGCAGGAGGGGGGTATTGTGGATTGAGAGGCGTTTTGAGGAGGGTGGAAGGATTGGTAGAAATTGGAGGAGGGAGGAGGTGATTGTGGTGGAGAGGGGAGGTTTGGGGTTGAGGAGAGGGTGGTGAACGAAGGGGTATTGGAGAGAGGGGTTGAGAGAGGGGTATTTGATGGTGAGAGGAGGGGATTGTGGATTGAGAGGAGGTTGAGAGAGAGGGTATTGTGATTGAAGAGAGAGGGATTGGTATTAGAGAAGCGTTGAGAGAGAGAGGGTATTGTGGATAGAGATAGAGGTGGTATTGTGTGATTGGAGAGGAGTTGAGAGGAGAGGGTATTGTGGATTGAGAGAGAGGGGTATTTGCGATAGAGGAGGTTGAGAGAGAGGGGTATTGTGATGAGAGAGAGGGGTATTGTGATTGAAGGAGGTGAAGGAGGTTTGGAGAGAGAGAGGGTATTGTGATTGAGAGAGACGGGGTATTGTGGATTGAGAGGCAGGTTGAGAGAGAGGGGTATTGTGGATTTGAGCAGAGAGGGGTATTGTGGTTG
>CM068957.1:123387537-123399950 GCA_035128595.1 Eptatretus atami
GTTCGCAATTCAAACTCGTGACCTTACCTTGCCTCGTGACTTTTGAAAGTCATACCATCGTGTACGTCTCATCGACCTTATCATGGATCACTAATACCAGATCTCCGCTTCAACTATTCTGTACGACGGACGGACGTCGTTCACCTCTCCTCTCAACAACCAACATATTAGATAACCATGCTCGAGAGATGACCTAAAAAATTATACAGGCCAAACAACCAGTTATCGAGATAAAATAACTGACTTTTGGACCTGTTCGGCCCCTCTCCTTAATCACAAGTTCCCGTAAGAACTCATGCATAATATATCGAGCTTCTTTAATTGCAGCGGCGAAGATTTATATTAAAATTTCGAATATATCTGAGGAAAACAGTTGGAATGTTTATGGCGTTTTCAAATATTAATGTTTTTATTCCAGAAAAGGTACAAGAAACTTAAATACTGTAGAGAGCCGCTCGCCCTGTCAAGCCTGCACATCTACCAACACTAATATACCCCTACGTCCACTCTTCAAGTCCAATCTAATCCTACTTAAATTACCCACTTCTCTGCTTGCCAGACAACGAGTTTATCTCCGGATGAACCAGTGACCGTTATCTCCAATGTAAAGCCGCGCATGACTTGTTATCCGATGTAACCGGCGATGACGGTGGTTCTCTCCGGATGTAACCGGAGGATGGTGTTATCTCCGGATGTACCATGGACGGTGGTATCTCCGGATGTAAACCGGAATGACGGTAGTTATCTCCGCATGAACTGCGACGCGTGGTATTCTTCCAGACATAAACAGACGGTTATCTCCGACGAACTGGACGACGGTTGTATCTCTGAATAACGACGTGGTATCTCCGCACGTACTGACGTGCATTTACCTCTCGCCGTAAGCCGGACGGTGTTATCTCGGACAAAAGGATGGTATTTCTCCGGAGTAACCGTGATACGGTGTATCTCCGGATGTAACCGCATACTAGTTATCTCCAACATAACCGCATGACGCGTGTTATCTCGACGACTGGAGGGTTTATCCCCGGACTAAACCGGAGTGTGGTTTACTCCTGGACGTAACCGGATGTGTGTCTTTTGATATTCAGGCACGGTTATGCGCGGACGGTGGTTTAGTCGAATGGAGTTATTCGACGGACCTCCCTCACACTGCCTTCCCTTCCCCCATCTCCTCTTCTCCCACCTCCTTCCCCCACCCTCCATTCTCCCCCCGCTCCTCGCACCCTCCTCCTTGATCCCCCTCACCACACCCTCTCCTTCCCTCCAACCATCCTCACTCCGCCACACTCATCTCAACTTCCACCCTCCTCACTCTTCCACCCCTCCTCACTCTCAAACCTTCCTCGCTCCCCTCTTCCTCGCTTCCAACCCCTCCCTCTCTCTCTCCCTCCTTCTTACTCCCCATCATCCATACCATTGGCCTATACTTGCGAGCGTGTGCGCTACCTACCTCTCTGCTATTCGCACATCCTGGACGGTCGCATCCCACAGCTTCCCAGCTTTGGCACTCCCCCCTCACCCTTAGCTTCCATCATCGAACGAAGGTTGTATTTGCTCATATATGCAATAATAAACATATATATCTTATTTCTGCTAGTCGCTTGCTGCCTGGTACTTCGTTTTGTGGGCACACATGTCCACTGTGCTGGCCCTAACTGCACTGCTACTCCTTTCACATCTAGAAGAGACAGCTGAGTCAACCGTTGCTGTTAATTCAACGGTAAAAACGATCTCAAACTTAGACCCTAATCCTAAGCCCCACAAGCCAACCAGTTTACGCCAACTACAGTTGCTAATCGATATAGGCATGGCTATGTGACAGAATTTCATGATGCGAAGAGTTTCAATAATCAATGTCGAGGTTCTTACAAGTCCGAAGCAACCATGCTGCACTCTTTGTCCACTTCCATTTTCACAGGAGCTTGTGGATCCAAACAGATACTGCATCTAAAGTTTGGGATGTTCCAAGCTTGTACGGCAGCGTATCTAACTTTTGGCAATTTGGTTGTTCTCTTGACATCCCAGGATTTTTCACATGATGAATTCAAGTCATTTCTGATAGATTGACCACAAGGGAAAGACATTAACGATGTAGGTTTCACCCTCATATCAGACTGTGAAATTCAAGTTGTCTCATCTTCATGCTAGTTGCACTTTGTGTATGAAAGTCATTTCCATTGGGCCATCCCTCAATTCTAATCTCCTCGTCTACTATACTCTGCCAACAATGTACAAAAGCATTCTTAGCAAATGAGCTTATCTTTCTTTGACTGTTTCACCCTCTCACACCCCACTCCCTCCCGCCCCGATTGTATTAATGTTATAAACAGAGGGTGTGCAAAAACGTCCAGGGACCCTACCGTAGACTTTATGGTTGGGATGTTTCTCACATCACACTGACTTTCTTGAATAGTGATCTGTCGTTTTAGGTTTCACATTTATCCTCGTTGTGGTATTACTTAGAGATTTGTTGATGTGCCACATGAAATGTTCATAATGATATCTCCTATCAATTTCTCTGTTTCTTTTAGGTAAGGCTGATTCTCTGTCCACATTTCACAATGTTTCTCAGCATGGCTTTCAAAAGCCGTACGCTAAGCTTTGATTTTTTTTTTAATGATCTTTAAATCATTTATTTGTAAGATTGAAAGTACTGAGCCTTGCCATTCGTGGATTTCCCCCCATGGTTCGCTCCTCGCCATATTTATTAAGGCGATATGCAGATCCGTCATGTGCTCAATAATCCGTTGTGAACTATTTCACTTTATTCACCTAATCAACAATGGGATTCAACACAATACTTTTAAACCCTCCAATCATTCTCACATCAATCTCCTCAACTTGTTCTTTTTATCACCATATTCAACCATCCTATCGCATTATTGATCAGTTATCATCATTATTATTAAAGAAGTTTCTATTTATAACAAGAAAAAACTTTATTATCTGTTTTAAAACTCTTATTCATGAAAATATATGCAAAACAATGACAAACATGTTAATAAGATGTACGTTTGGACGAATTTTAAGTTAAGGTCCTCACCTTTTTGCCATTACCCCTAGATTGGGATTTGATTCTGGGGATTTTCAAGAACGTACCCGAATGCAAGCCTCCTGTATATACTGAATCTGCTGGGGTATCGTGTTCTACTAAACAGTCGCATCTCATTTAACTTGTATAATTCCACAACACAGTGAAATCCACAAGCAGGCCGTACAAAAGACTTTATATTCTTACACATACCATACTGTATATACTACATTATATATATATATATATTATATATATGTTATTAAATCAGCCCTATAAATAAACTGTTCTGCCGTCATTTCAGATCTAGGTTTTTCTTAACTTCTTAATGCTTTTGCATGCTGAATTTAAATGTATCTCATTTCGCTCAATCAGTCAATCTCTACCTGCCTGCATCTATTTTAAGGAAAAAAACATAATCAAATTTTTGTTTTTTAATTAGCATTTTTTAAATTCAAATCAACTTTACATGAAAAATGTACATTCTAATATAAATGGCACAGTACGTTATGTAATCAACATTAAAAGACGAGGAAACACGACTGCCTGAGCGATAAGTTTGGGTTTCCAGAAAACACGATTTATCATTTTTCATTGAAATGAAAGTAATTGAAAAGGGCCTTTTCTTCCACTTAAGTGACTATGTTGCTTTATTTAGTGTTGTATATTTAACAATTTCTGTCATGTAATGTTATAATAAAAACATGCTAATTTAAAAAACAAAAAATTGTATATATTTTTCCTTAATTGGAAGATAGCATAAAAAACTTGAACCCTGAACTTGACGCGAAATTGTACATTTCTATTCAGCATGCAAAAAACATATAAACGTTGAGAAAACTAGAGCTTGAAAAAAATATTCAAATGCAGCCCAGTTAATTTTCGATCTTTTTAAATCCTTGATTTCTTGTTACAACATAGGTCATTATGCTTGGTTTGCAGTAACATGCTGACTTGAATTTTGACATGCGCGTACCAATTTTAGACCACATAGTACTAGGATATTAAAAACGATAATGTTTTTTTAACATTCAGATTGACTGTGTCGTATATTGCTTCAAAATGAGATGATCTATCGCTTAATTGCACACTGCTGCCTCTTCAGAAGAACTCTTGATAAGTTCGAGATCATAATTCAGAGATTATAAATATGTATTTCCACACAAAAAAATAAATTTTAATCTTTTTACCAATTTGTTTGACTATATAGTCCAGTCTTATGTATCTCTTTTTTGAGGTTATATTTGACTGCATTGCTTTTAATACTATAATACGTCATTCTTATTCCTTCCGTGAAGTGAGAAGCGAGCGTTTCGTTATCCATCCTATGTCCTCATCCAAACGTCAGTATTATATGGAAGAAAACTTATTAATGATGTTATATTTGACACTGTTGCAGGGGTAACAGTTTCTACAACTCTCTATTTATTCATAATTCTTTTTATATTGTCCCGCCACGCAGTGGATTGGGTTTTGCAATTTGCATGTGTGCGGAGCACACTGCTGAGCTGCGTGCAAATGCGGACAATCAGGAATAGGATGATTGAACGCGATGCACGCTCGGGCTCCTTTCAATGTTTTTTACTATTATATATTTTGGTGCAACATAAATTATCTAAGTTTACTATGGTCTAAACCAGAAAGAAGAAAAACAACAACCGGAGAAATCGGGTTATCTTCAAGTAACCTTATCAGGAAAGCTTTCTGTGCTATTGGCGGATGAGTACAAATGTTTTTCTAGGCGGATTTTATGCGGCAGCATAGCACTGAGTGCTACTGTCACCATCCACTGGCATTGGAGAGTTTCTGGCACTTGGACCTAGAAATGCTTTCACCTTCATGAAGAAATTGCGAAATGTTCGAGATCTTTCACTCAAACTCACGGAGAGCTGACCATGTTATCTTGATAACCAAATGAATCAATCTGGCTACTACAAGCATTGTGCTCTGAATCGGATGTCGTTGATACTCTCACCCACTTATGGTCTGAGTTCGATCTGAGAAAGAAATTGCGGAAAATTAAGGGACCTTATGGATCTTTGAGCAATTTCGAAGACAAGCTTCTCACGAAGTGCCTTTGAGGAAGCAAAACTTTATGTCGGATACTACTTCATCCGATGAACGTGTATGAAATTACAGCGAAGTTTTCGCAAAATTACTGTGATCCCTCAAGAGGTTGTTGCAAAATTCCCCTAGTAAATGTCATCATTTTTTGGTTTGTCCACAAGAGAAACAACAAGTGAACCAATAGAGAAATATCCGCTCATCGAGAGACAGGCAAACAATCGGGAAACATTACAGACCCAATAATTGACCGCTTCGCCGATTCTGATACCGTAACAAACTTTGGCTTTGAACACCATTGCAAGCGAGACCTGGTAATTAATACGGCTGTCTCTGAGTAATATCTGTCGCACTGACCTCCTCCCAGAATAAGAGAAAAGAAAGGGACTTTGCGCAATGTCTAGTCTCGAAAAACATTTATAACTAGAATTAGGGTTAACAAGAAAGTTTCCTCAGTAAAGCATGGTGATACCTCCAGCGAACTGGCGATCTGCATGTTATTGAATTTGACACAAAGTGTACAAAAACTTGTGTCAGTATTAACTCTAGGGTGTCCTTTCCTCACGCACCTTCAGCAATTATTCAATGTGATACTTTTTCATATTTGTTCCAAATGGTCTTTATTCCCTAGTTTTGAATGTTCTAATTTGTTTTCTTGTTATGTTGTAATCAATAAATTATAATACTGCGCGAATGTTCAGACTACACTTTGGACAAATGATTGCTAGATTCTAAAAAAAAAAAAAATTCTTTCTTTCTTTCTTTCTTCAGGATACAATGATTTTGAGCAAAACTTCTTTCGAGAGCAACGCATCGTTACTCGTTATGTTTTTTATTTCTTGCCAACCACCACACTTCTGCGTGATCATGTTTCTCCCCTTACCTGTGTTTTTCTCCTTTCTCTCTCTCTTTCTTCTCCTTCTTCTCTTCTTTCTTCTTTTTTTCTCCTTCTTACCTATCTTCGAGGTATTGCCAATACTGACAATCTTATCATCAATTAATATATTTCTTATTTATAATGATTAAGTCCATGACAAAATCTGATCATATACAGGTGTCCCAAAAAAATACTCACTCTTTAATGATATAAATCTGTTTATTATTTGAAACAAGATTAATGGTAATGGATAATGCATGTTCAAATGTTCAACTGAGACCATCATTCCAAACACAGCCGATACACACAATGATTCAATAGCGTTACGATCATTCATTGGGAACTGCAAGTCATCTTCAAGTTCCTTTGTCGCTCACGCTTTGCTGTTTTGACCGTAAACCTTATTGCGACAATCACCTAAAAGAAGTCATTGTAGGTCTGGGGAACGCGCAGGTATCCAACCACAACCTTTCGCCAATCTCTTGTTCGAAAGAGTTCGAGAAGGCCCTTACATCCGTGAGGGGAAGTTCTCATCTTGTGAAGTGATACTCTTCGTCGCCAATATCTCTTCGACGACTGGACCGACATTCTGCAGCAGCATTCAAGTAACATCAGTACAGTTGGTCAAAAAAGAAATGCCTAGGAGCCAATGCTGATATCCCACAACCGACACCTACCCCTGTAAGTTTGGTATAATGTCATGCATTTCATAGCCTAGTGCAATTTCCACTATGCTGCGGTTAATTGACTTTAACTTGAAGTTGCCCATCACTCCAAACAATTTTTGGATGAAAATCTGATCTCTTTAAGCTTTGCCCAGTACCATCACAAAATCAGTCTCCGGTCAGGATCGTCTTCATTGACGTGACTTAATGTTAATGTAACTTTTCTAATTAATTCGCTGCAAAATGCGATGGGACTTTTTGATCTGTCTCAAGAGCCATTTGTGTTATAGATTCCATGGATCGTGAGGTTTCAGCAGATTGTTCCCTTCTGCGGCGTTGGTAGGTTTCCTGACGCTGCATTATGGACGTCATAGCACAGTTCCATCGGTTTAACTTATCTCGATCGCGAGCAATGTGCCTCGGTTGGTGATCTGTGAAAATGTTTCTCAATTGGCATTTGGCACTTCCATGTCTTCGGCTTTCCAGTAGCACTTTATGATAAATTTCTTCTTCAACACCTATGTTTTCTGCTATTTAGGGTCATTTGATCTGAAAAAAAATAAATTGAAGAGTATAGGAGCCAAAATGTGAGACATTTTTGGACACCCTGTTAATATGTATTATTATTAGTCCAATGTAGTTAATAACATGTATGTATTTCACTTATTTGTATAAATGGGTTCTATACTAAACGCTTAGCTTTTAACTTACATGAACTCCTCCTCAATTCATTCATATTCTATGTCTATAATGATCATTTTTTGCTGTTCATTGATGATGTGGGAAAATAACTTTGTGTCGTGTGTTGTGTGTAGTCTCTGCATGGCACACGCACACAATTTTCTCATGTTATTTTTTGTTTTGCACAGTTTTGTTTCTCGCATATGCATGTAGTTTTATATTTACAGATTCCGGGTGGTGGGTGTGGGGTGGTTCGGACGAGTGCGTGAAATCACTGTCCGAACCAGTTTGGGTTTCGCATCCTACATTTCCAAGCCAAATGATTAGAGAATTGCGCCACCTCACCACCGCCGTCTCGGTCTATAACTCGTGTTCGGACAATTTCTCGGGTTACGCTCTCGACCACGATACCAAACATACACATTACCTTTGCCAGCTGGGAATAACCCCGGTACAGACTGATTTTGCAACACCGACGGAGATCTACGACTCTTTAACCAATTTTCGTTTTTATATCAATCAAGCGATCTTCCTCGACCGGCGAATTAAATTCAACGCCAACTTCATACGAACAGCCAGATTTATTGGGGACTCAGGAACACGAAAGCAAAGCATTCACGACAATTCATATTAATCTATAACCCGTTCTAATAGAGCTACGGATTATGTTTCGAGGGACCTAACGAAATAAGCCTTAAACGACTGCGACAAGACTATGCGCATCAGGCACAACACAAGTCTGTGATTGTTTAATGTGGAAGAGAAAAGTGTCAAAAGGCAGAATGGTCATGACACCATTCCCGATTCGAGCCCCAGCTCAGCACGCCGCGTGCAATGGCATGCGCCCGTACTCTTCTCTCACGCCGCGTGTGCACGCCCTCCTTCGGCGCGTTCTGCCCGCGCAATGTCGGACGGCACAAGACCTGTCAAGATCGATCTTGGTCTTCAGCTCGTTCTCCAGGGTCCAACATACAAGTAGCCTGGCCTGTTCACGACAGGCAAAATCGAGAGTTGCTCCGCAGGTGGGCCAGTGGCCACTTCGCACGTAGGAGTCGCGGATGATCAGAGTCGTCCAGCGGACTCGGTCCTACCGGTGAATCCTTCATGTCCCGCACGAAAGACCGATGCCGCCCCCTCGCGCTCAGTTTCACACCGCCAATCGCACGTCGTCGCGCTCAGGTTCAGCTTCCCAGGCAGATTCAAACTGCCTTCCATTTGACGCAGATTGCAGCCTCCCACTACTCGTTCTATACAGCAGAAGTCCTCACTCGACACTCAGGCTCAGTTACTCCTCGCAGACTCAACCCCCAGTTCATTCCTCCCCACTGCCGATCGCACCTACTCGCTCGCTCCTAGCAGATCCACACTGCCTTTCCTTCGTCGCTCTCTCCAAGCCACTGCTCTCCCTCAGTTTCACTTCCTTCCTTGGCCACTCCTCTCAGCGACTGGCGGGCCTCGTCCAGAGGGAAGAAGAAGAAGAAGACTCTCGTACACCCCAATGTACGAACAATAAAACATGCATCCTACACCTCCACACACATGTAGCGTCCATTTACGAACAACCTGGCTAAACATGCATTTAATGGGGTCTGGCTAATCCTATATTTAATAGCATACTAAGGCCATTTCCACAAACAATATAAACTATCCAATGAAAGGTTGTTTCTCAGCTTTTTACCATTTGAACTTTTGTTATCAATTTTCACAAAGCTTTATTATGAGATATGAATAAATCAAATTAAGAATTTGGTCAAAAAGGTCAAATGGCTTTTAGCATACGCAAAGAGAGTCTGATACAAACAGGCTTGCATTTCAGAATACTTTCCAGTTTATTTTTGAGATACAAGGCTCAAATTGGCTCAACCATCTGCCGGACAAGATTTTCAACATTTATTTGTAAACACCGACAAATCCCATAAATAGTTGCAGTGTATGAGATTTCAACCTGAGTACCGCATTATAACCATCAAATTATATAAAACTAGAAATAATCTTTGAATGTTGCCTGCATTTAACCTTATTTCCATCATGTTATTCATTTTCATACGTACACATTTTTTCTTATTAAATATCAAAATCCTTGAGCTATATGAGCGTGTGGCAACGCTTCCAGCTCATTCCTTACGGATGTTGCTATTCTCTGGCCAGCCATCCTATCAAATCCCATGTACACCCCATCACACATACAGTGGGAGAACAAGTATTTGATACACTGCCGATTTTGCAGTTTTCCACTTACAAACACGAGAGTCTGTAATTTTTATCATAAGTACACTTCAACTGTGAAAGAACGGAATCTAAAACAAAACTCCTGAAAATCACTGTATGATTTTTAAATAATTAATTTGCATTTTATTGCATAAATAAGTATTTGATACATCAGAAAACAGAACTTAATATTTGTACAGAAAACTTTGTTGCATTACAGAGATCAGATTTCCTGTAGTTGCTTAACCAGGTTTCACAGACTGCAGCAGGTTTTGCCACTCCTCCATACAGATCTTCTCCAGATCCTTCAGTTTCGGCTGTCGCTGGCAACACAGACTTCAGCTCCCCCAAAGTTTTATAGGTTCAGTCGGAGCTGGCTAGCCACTCCAACCTGAGAGCTTACTTACGGAGCACTCCTTAGTTGCCCTGGCTTGTGTTTCGGTCGTTGTCATCTGAAGACCCAGCCACGCCCCATCTTCAATGCTCTTGTTGAGGAAGATTGTGCCAAATCTCGCGATACATGGCCCCATCCATCCCCTCAATACGGTGCAGTCGTCTGCCCCTTTGCAGAGAAAAGCATCCCAAAGAATGATGTTTCCACTCCATGCTCACGTTGGAGATTGTTTTGGGTTTACTCTCCTTCTTCTTCCTCCAACACGGCGAAGTGAGTTTAACCAAAAAAGCTCTATTTTGTCTCAATCAACACATGCCATCTCCCATTCTCCTCTGGATCATCCGATGGTCATTGCAAACTTCAGACGGCCTGACATGCGCTGCTTGAGCAGAGAGACCTGCGTGCGCTGCAGTATTTAATCCCATGACGGCGTAGTGTGTTACTTATGTTTTCTTGTACTGTGTCCAGCTCTTCAGGTTCATTGACCAGGTCCTGCCGTGTCGTTCTGGCTGATCCCTCACCTTCTCATCGATCATATAGCTCACGAGTGAGATCTTGCATGGAGCCCCGGACCAAGGGAGATTGGACTGTATATCTTGAACTTTTCCATTTTCTAATAATTGCGCCAACAGTGGTGCCTTCTCACCAAGCTGCTTGCCTATGTCCGTAGCCCACCCAGCCTTGTGCAAGTCTACAATTTTCCCTAGTCCTTGACAGCTCTCGTCTTTGCCCATTGTGGAGAGGTTGGAGTCTGATTGATTGGATGTGGACAGCTGTCTTTTATGCAGATAACGAGTTTCAAAAACCAGGTGCAAGTTATAACAATGGTAGTGAGTGGAGAATGGAGGCTTCTTAAAGACAAAACTAACAGGTCTTGAAGTCGAATTCTTACTGTTGGTAGGTGATCAAATACTTATTCATGCAATAAATGCAAATTAATTATTTAAAAATCATACAATGTGATTTTCAGGATTTTTTTTAGATTTCCGTCTTTCACAGTTGAAGTTGTACCTATGATAAAAATTACAGACCTCTACCTACGTGCTTTGTAAGTGGGAAAACCTGCAAAATCGGCAGTGTATCAAATTATTGTTCTCCCCACTGTATCCTTGATGGGTATATCCACTAGTTGTGAATAAAACCCACATCACGCTTGATAAATTCATGTCAAACCGGTGTATTGTGTCTTCATTCGTGCATGAAATGAGACTTGTATTTGACAGTCAGCAAATAAGTTCAATGCAGCGTCAAATTTTTCAGGATGGGTTTTTTGACTACTGTACTGTATTTTACTTTTTGAGAATTACTGCAAGCATCTCTCCGTTTTCTTATCGCTTTTTCTTCTCGTTCCAAGTCATGTTTTCTTATCGCTTGTCGGCCTGCTTTTTCATTTATACAATGGCATGCAGATTTCTGAGTGTCTCGAAAAAACCTAATTGTTATAGGGTTTGATTCCTGTGGACATACATAAAATCTGTTCTGGAGAGAACAGGAACACCACCTCATCGATTTGCTCATAAAACACTGCTTTGGCACCACATCTGCTTTTCTCGGGTTTCAGGACCCCTTCTAACAGTCATGTTTGTGTGACTAGACTTGAAATTAAAATGATGACTCAAATCTCAAATGAAGAAGTTGTGTGATCAAGCTGACTGCAACGATAGTTCCGAAAATTGGTATTTGTAAGATATCCCGCTTATAATTTAATTATTTCTCGTTAACTCCTAAATTGTTCACAATACTGGCAGGATGGCCAAGATGTGTACAAACTCACCTCTAAACTGTCGAGCCTGGGTTTGAATCTCGGCCCAGCTATAAACTATCACCCTGGTGTTTCACAGGCAAAGTGAGACATCTAGGTGAGTGCTGTCCCTTGGGGGTGGAGGTTAGACTGGGCATCCCATCTGCTGGCATTAGTTGGTGGATATTAAAGATCCCGCAGTGTCCTTCATAAAGAGTCGGTGAGCTGTCCAAGGCACGCTGAATAAATTGCAAACTCCTGTTTTAACCTACAGGGGGCACTGCGTCCATGGCACAGCTGCACCTTCAAATAATGATGCAGACCAGCATCCACTCGCTGTGCACAAAATGTTTTTACGATCCCTGTTGAGTGGTTGAGATTAATTTTAATCTTACGACACATAATTGGTGGATTGTTTTTCATTTCTCAATGCCTCATCTACCCCATCCATCCTCCCCCTTTCATTCCCATGATTACTATCCTCTCTCAACCTTCCTCTTTCTTCTGTTCCTACTCAATGAGTCAGAGTTATATTTTGACTTATTGTCCTCTGTGAGGTTGATCGAGCGGTGGAAGCTCGTATGAGGGGGAGGTGGGGATGACGACAGTTAAGGTGTGAAACCTCAAAGATGAAAAACCAGTTCAATTACATTTAAATACAGTATAACTATACTAACTAATGACCGGGCGTAGTGGCGTGCACCTGTAATCCGGCTACTCGGAGGCTTGGGTTGGAGGATCGCTTGAGG
>CM068957.1:123402582-123413674 GCA_035128595.1 Eptatretus atami
TTTTTTTTGGCCTGCAATCAACATGCCTCTATGGACAATGGCCGCAACGATTTTCTTAACGATAAAAGTTTTGTGTTTTCACTTTCTCACTCAATATTATCGAATGCCTGTTCATCATAGCTGCGTATCTTGTACATTGCAATGCCTTATAAAATTCTGTAGCATTCACGTTCGTGTTTGACATTTCGACGTCTCCGGGAGTGTATGTTAATATGTTGCTTAATCATGTGCTAAACTAGCCGTGTTTCTTAACAACCGTCTATTCGTTGATGTGCTTTGCTTGAGTGCTTAAGCCACGTTTGGCGGAGCGCCTCCCAAGTGCTTATTGTGTTCGTCGGTAAAATGTACCCGTCTCTCAAACACTGCAGCGATTTATACCAGTAGACGTTTCCGCCTGTGTTGGCGCCTGCGGTGCCGAGCTGGTGGTGTCTCGTGACGTTGTAATTATATTTTTACAGGACATCGCTTTGTGAGATCAAACTATAATCCATCCCTTCACTTCGACAATCCGTACATTAATAAGACAAATAAGGTCCATCCGACCACATGTTCCGTGATCTGCTCGTGAAGGCAAAGAGCATAGATCGACATTTTTTGTGTCTGTGCTTGATATATTTTTCAATTGAATTTGCTAATTTCACACTTGAATTCCTTTTCAAAGAACTCTGTTTCAAGGTAAATTTTGTGTTTGTCGTTTCTCATATTTAGCATATGTACGTATATAACTGTATTACCATAACGGGTGTGTTGTGTGTGTGTTGTGTGTGTGTGTGTGTTGTTGTTGTGGGTGTTGTTGTCATTGTATCTACCATGTGGTATCATGATTGGTATGGATCCCCAGGTGGCTTAAACTATCCTTCATTCGGTAAGGGGTCACGATTCACGGACCAATCTGTGAAGTTTTTCTGTTTCAAAGTTTTGTGCCGAGGCCTCTCTTCAGGATCGTATGAGTCCAGGACGGCTTTCGACTGTAGTTTGTTTGGAGTATCTCAGGATGGTTTTAATATCTCTGTGAGTTTTCATCATCATGGTACAACTTTGACATTCTTCAGCTTCCAGGTTTTGACTTCATGCTTGAGGTTTGGTATTTGGTCATTTTCTGATTTCTGTCATTAGTCCAAAATCACTTATTAACACTCGATTAGCAATGCTTCTCGTTTTTTGCACCGAAGTTATGATATTGTCTCAGCTTTGTTTTAGATGTTCACAACCCGTGGATCATAAGGTATACGTGAGCCGGTACTTCAATGTTTCAGTGATGCTTTTGGTTCATTTTCCCACAAATTTCTGGAATTGGAATATCAAGTTTTTGCAGATGTGCCAGCGATTACTTTACAAAACTCTGTTGTGTCTCGGTGTACAGCTGTTCTGACATGTTTTTGTTTTGTTTTTTTCGAGTATCGGTCATTAAAACTCACATATCATTCTCTTTGCTAACCCCACTGCACCTCCCCTTTTTTTTTTCCTCGTCTCCTCTACCCTTTTCTCTCACTTTGTCACCTCCTCGCTCCCCCTCATTAAATTCCGCACTTTCCTCCCACACCTCTCTCTCTCTCTCTCTCTCTCTCTCTCTCTCTCTCTCTCTCTCTCTCTCCTCTCTCACCGCACCTCTCCTTCCCCACAGTGAATAGCAATGTTTGTGAGATGTCACTCTCCCCACCTCCCCCTAGCTCCTCTATCTTCATCCTCTTTGCCCCCCTTCCCCTCACTCCTACACTTCCTCCTCGCTCTCTTTCTCCCCCCCCCCCACTTTTGACTCATCAAGTCGTGTTTTCACTTTCCTCACTCATATTATCGAATGCCTGTTCATCATAGCTGCGAATCTCTGGGTACATTGCAATGCTTATAAACATCTGTAGATGTCAGCGTTCGTGGTTTGACATTTCGGACGTCTCCGGGAGGTGTATGTTTAATATGTTTGCTAATCACGTGCTAAACTAGTAATAAAGACAATAAGGTCCATCTGACCGCATGTTTGCCGTGATCTGCTCGTGAAGGAAAGAGCATAGATCGACATTTTGTGTTCTGTGCCTTGATATATTTTCAATTGAATTTTGCTAATTTCACACTTGAATTCCTTTTCAAAGAACTCTGTTTCAAGGTAAATATTTGTGTTTGTCGTTTCTATGTATTTTAGGCATATGTACGTATATGAACTGTATTACCATAACGAAGTGTGTGTGTGTGTGTGTGTGTGTGTGTGTGTGTGTGTTTGTTCATTGGTATCTACACATGTGGGTATCAGAATGTGGTATGGGTCCCCAGGGTGGGCTTAAACTATCCCCTTCATTCGGTAAGGGTCACGATTCACGGACCAATCTGTGAAGTTTTCTGTTTTCAAAGTTTTGTGCCGAGGGCTCTCTTCAGGATCGTTACTGAGTCCAGGACGGCTTTCGACTGTAGTTTGTTTGGAGTGATATTCTCAGGGTGGTTTTTAATATCTCTGTGAGGTTCTTCATCATCATGGTACAACTTTGACATTCTTCAGCTTCCAGGATCTTTTGACTTCATGCTTGAGGTCTTGGTATTTGGTCATTTTCTTGATTTCTGTTCATTAGTCCAAAATCACCGGTATTAACACCTCGATTAGCAATGCCTTCTCTGTTTTTTGCACCGAATTATGATATCTGGTCTCAAGGCTTTGTTTTAGATGTTCACACCCGTGGATCATAAGGTGTACGTGAGCGGTACTTCAATGTTTTCAGTGATTGCTTTTGGTTCATTTTCCCACAAATTTTCTGGAATTGGAATATCAAGTTTTTGCAGATGTGCCAGCGGATTACTTTACAAACTCTGTTGTGTCGTCGTGTGTACAGCTGTTCTGACATGTTTTTGTTTTTGTTTTTTTCGAGTTCGGTCATTAAACTCACATATCATTCTCTTTGCTAACCCCACCTGCACCCCTCCCCTTTTTTTTCCTCGTCTCCTCTACCCTTTTCTCTACTTTGTCACCTCCTCGCTCCCCCTCATTAAATTCCGCACTTTCCTCCCACACCTCTCTCTCTCTCTCTCTCTCTCTCTCTCTTCTCTCTCTCTCTCTCTCTTCTCTCCTCTCTCACGCACCTCTCCTTCCCACAGTGAATAGCAATGTTTGGTGAGATGTCACTCTCCCCACCTCCCCCTAGCTCCTCTATCTTCATCCTCTTTGCCTCCCCTTTCCCCTCTCACCCTACACTTGCCTCCTCGCTCTTTTCTCCCCCCCCCCCCCCCACTTTATTTAACTCATCAGCGAAGCAACGGGTTGTATTTGCTATATTATATATATATTAGATAAAAGCAAGCAAGCCATTCCTTTTATGCCATAGGACACATAGGTCTGCCGAGGCAGTTTCATTGGTTAAGAACACAATCCTGGATGGGTCACCACTCCAATGCAGGATACTCAAATTCCTTTTTCCCTTAGCTGGTGCTCATTTTACCGACCTCAGGAGAATGACAGGCTGAGTCAACCCACCTGGTGTTAACTACCCAGGACAGGGGTTTGAACTCAGGACCTTAAGATCTGAAGCCAGCCACCTTTAAATGTTAAGTCAACACCAGGTTTCTAAATAGTGTACCTATTGATTTAAAAATAAAGATACACTGATTGATATGCCTGACATTTACATCTTGACATTGACTGAAATTAAATCTCATGCTAAAACTACAATTAAATAATCAGAGAATTGTTTTTCCTTCCTGAGAATTTGTTCCTGTATCCATCTTGCTCACCCTGTGTGTTCTCCCCTACCTCTCATTCTTACCCGCATTCCATGTCTGTCGATATCTGTCTATTTTGTCCCTCGGCTCAGCTTTTGGCATTTCCCCTTTTTTCTTCCTCTCCCTCTCTCTTCCTCTCTCCCCCTCTCCCTAATGTTCCTTTTGTTCTGTTGCATCCTGATGCGTTCTGTGTTTTAGCTTTTCCACGAGCCTTGACTCCGTATGCAAGAAAATTATAAAAAAAACATTTAACGGTTGGTCGTTCCATTGCTTCATTGTCTGGTGTCAAGCCCAAGTTGCTCCAGAGTTTGCAGATGACAATTTTAATTGAGAGGAGAGAAAGAAAAGAGGATGAGGGAGGAAACTCGGGAAGGTAGCGCGATACCTCGCCGAAAAGGCAGCAGGAATTGGAAGAAGAGGAGATACAGAGAATGAAAGAATGCCATGTAGGAGGCTATTATAAGCTGTACTGTTTTGTGTACGTAGTTTATAAATGGCACCTTGCTGTCATCGATTAGATGTAATAAGTTGAGTGCGTTGGTAGATAACGCCATGATTTCCATGAGCTACAAAAATGCACATTTCTTAATCCACCAAAAATGGACATGGTAGTTGTGATGTAATGATGTAAACCTGATGCTGATGTAAACCTACAGTGAATGCGTCTCAAAAGAAAGAAACATCAAAAACAGCATGGCTGGCAGGAACAACAGCGTTCACCCGATCTCTCTGAGAATCCACCCTTATTGTGAGCAACTACTGCTTACATCAGCTATCAACATTTCCTGTGGCTTCATCATTCTTGCACCAGGACCAGCCAGCAATTCCAGAGCGATGAACAGAACCTTTGGGCTCTCATTAGTGCGAATCTCAGTGCACTTTGCGGTGTTCAATATCAATCACGGAGTTTTTACTGCAAATTATTTGTATTAATTCTATAAATTAATTGAAATGGAAAAAGTTCTGCTTTATAAGTGTAAATAGTTGTAATTGCTTTGCTTTTGTTAACCGACTGTTTGGCAAGAAAAGTATGTCTGTTGCAAATGCTCAACATCCTGTTTTGACAAAGCTCAGTTTGACAAATCGCACTCGGCGGAAAAAATTGTCTCTGGCCAACAAGAAATTGCTTAAATGCAGAAAAAATAAATCTGCAACATTTGGCCATGCAATGTGGTCAAAATGATTACTTTATCTATTACTATAAGAGAGATGTCTGTCTGTCTGTGTGTGTCGCCATTTTTCTCAGAGATGGCAGAATGGATGTTCATCAAACTTTCAGAGTTTCATCAGTGAGTTTTAGATAAAATACAGTTTTTGAAATTTTGGAAAGAAAAAGTAGGATTTTTTGGGGGATTTTAAAATTTTATTATTATTCGTTCTATAGTGCCTCGGCCTTTGTAGCTATGTGAAAGGTAATATTAAATGATCCCTGACCCCATTTCTTAATGGGTGTAGGGAAGTGTTTTAGGCACCCACAAAAATTAATTAATTTTTTAAAAAATTTCTTCAAAATGCCAACAAGATTAGAACAGCACCGGGCAATGCTGGGTACCCCTGCTAGTTATGCATAAAAATCATTCAACTTCAACTCAAGTTTGTTCTCGGACATAAAGACAGGTTAAGCATACAGTGGCTAACCATCTTAATCACTACTACTACTACTACGTCAATGGCCCCCATTTAATAGAACTTTCTCGTGGGTTTGGCCAGGGCAAGTTTTAGGCCCAAGTGTTTCACAAACCAGTTGTTGAAGCCAGATGTTCAACTGAAGGTGACAGGAATTTGTAATTTGTTCATGGTGCCGACGGTAGGTCGCTTAATCTTCATGAAGGACACCGTGAGATCTTTAACATCCACCAAATAATGCCGACAGATGGGTCATCTGGCTTTGGATACCTCTAGCTTGGCTTTCTTGACAGCCCATGACTAGCCATCTTAATACGAGTCAGTAAATATGCTAACAGGAAAACTGGTCTTGGCCCTTGTGTTTTACATATTGTTTTAAACTAAATTCAGGGTAATTAATAATTCCGTTTATATTCAGTTGCTTCATTATGATCGACACTCTCCCACGACTCAGTTTCCTATCCTGCTCTTTGAAGTTCATTGTGTATGCTCTTTCATGTTGGAATAACGACTGCTCAACAGTGGCAGAAAACACACCTAATCTGAAGATCATTTCAACTAAAGATTGGACAAAGGTGAGCTACTTGGTAACCAGTAAATGCCATGGGAAACTTAGTGAAGCTGATGTTTCAGGTGTTAGCTCTTCACCCTTTTCCTTGGACGATAGGCTAATGGCAAAACGTCAGCCTCACTTCGCTTCCCATGGTGGTTAGTGTACCTCTGTCAACGTTGAGTAGATAAAAGCCATCGTTAAATCTTATATGAGCCTCGATAAAGTATACAAAAAAAAACATTGTTTGAATTGTCCACCAATGAAGACAGACTCACCTCAACAAAGACGGGTTTATTTGTAGATGATTTGGCCATTTTGACCTTGATCGTGAAGCAGTCTTGGATGGACTCTGTGGAGGCGATGGAAATAATACATATAAATTTATCTCGGTATTACCGAGTCCCTGGATGGACTAACTTACTTACTTACTTAGCATATAAATACTTAGTATATACTGTATACTAAGAATACTTACCATATAAATAATACACTGAGTAGCTTCTCATTGACTCTTCACTAATAAAGCAGGAGTTAGGAATTCTGAATTTGGCCCAAATACCACCACATTATGGTCTATTTTCAAATTGTGACAATGGATATTGAACGACCACAAAACACTGCGAATAGCTGAGACAGAAGGCTTTTCACCCCCATCTAAACACTAAACATGATGTCAGGCCCTTTTCACCTTGCCATGTTGGGATTACGAGCCTTTGGTCTTTTGACACTCCATTGATGCTTCTCATTCATTCAAAATCATGTAACCTCATTGACATGATGTCAAACCCCTTTGGAAACCCCCCTCCCCCACCCCATAGGAGTTCCTGAGTACATATGCCACTTTTGGTCAAGATTGGCCAATAACTGGAGGAAGTGTTGTGAACAAACCAACAAGCAATTCATGCTTTATGGTATAAATTTTATTTTCGTTTAGGTTCCCCTTTAAAAGTACTTGGATCTTTATAAATCACATCTGTATCGACTATGGACATGTGCTACGAAATAACAAGCACCCCTCCATCAACTCCATCCACCACCAGCACTCCACCTCCACGGAAAGACGGTGGCAGTATGTTGCTGGAGTTGTCATTTGGTTGGCAATGTTAGCACGTAATTGGGCCAATACCAAACTGTTTGGTGTGCTTTCTGGATCTCCTTTCCTTAACACCCCCTTTCCTACCACCACACCACATTTCCTACTACAATGACCCTTGTACCCTACCATTCTTTCCTTTCAAAAGAGACTGATAAAAATTTTTATTTTTAAATCCACTCTTTGTGAATATACTGCTTTAAATATAAACAGATTGCACAATAAAATTACAATGTTTAAACACTGTTATTGGATAACGACAAATGTGCACCCAACTAAAATTTAAGAAACAATTTACCTCCGTGGAGTCAGTCTTTGACGAAATTTGAAGAGTCCTTAAACCAAGAGGAGAATTTTTTTTTTTAAGAACAACTTTTTTCAAAACAAAGAAGAAAATAAGACAGAGTCCTTACCAAGAAACTAATGAAAAGAAGAGGACGATGAACTAACAACAAAAGAGGAGAGAAGAGACGAGAGAGAGAGAGAGAGAGAGAGAGAGAGAAGGAGAGAGAGAGAGAGAGAGAGAGAGAGAGAGAGAGAGAGAGAATTAGCACAGTGAGACGTGAAATGGTGGTGCACTGCCAATTTGAAGTCATGGACAGAAGAGCGTGATTGAACAACATCAGGAAGGCAGTTTTGGAAACGGGAGAAAATGGGAACAAAAGAGTGGAGGTGGGTGGAAAGCCTGGATATGAGGAGTTTAATCAAGAGGTTACGAATCAAAAAAAAAGTGACTGAATTTAACTAATAATTTTGACAGAAAGTGATGGTCACTGATATCATGTAGAAAGGATTCTGAATCATGACGCCAAAGGCTTTTGAGTTGTCGGGATCTAAACCCGTTGATGTGAATGGAAAAGCTGACGATCGGCGTTTAACATCTGAACAATGGTGTCACGAGAACATGGAGGAGTACCATCCCGGGCGAAATTACTGATTGTACATGGGACCGAAGCACGACGCGCTCAACACATGCTCTGCCACCAAAACACCAAACCTTGTCTTCCACCGATTTGGAGCAAACTTACCTTTTAATAATTGCTAACACAAGATTGAGGCTCACGGAAGAGCGAGGTGACGGAAGGTAAAAAGGCAATGAATTGACATTGGGGTCGTGCAATAATAGTTTGTTACAATAAGCAATGGAATGAATGAACAGGTTAAAAGGAGAGGACACGCAGTAACCTGCAAGTAAGAGGGTTGCCTTAGTTGAGGTAGAAGGTTCAAAGGAAACATACCTTCAACAAGAAGCACTTCAAATCTCATTTTCATCTTTCTAAATGGAAGAATGGTCTCGGTAACTCCCTGAGGATACTTGCTACCAACTTTGATTAATTAAACCCCAAGAGCTTCATTTCATTGCAATCATCAATAACTCTCTTCTGTTTGGACGGAAAAAATGGCGATCTTTATTTTTGCAGGTGCATAACCTTAAATCAATGATTTTAAGTTCTGGCAGATTTTCAGTCTGTTGACTTTCCTTTCATTATTCGTTCTGGTCCACATACTCACGACCTTTTGAGTGAAAAAAATAATCCCAGTCTCATCTTATTTCTGTCTTACTTTTTATGTATCTTCAAGCTGGGTCCTACCGCATCAATAAATCTACTTCTACCTCTTCTGTCTATTGTCATAAACAGCTCAATATTTCTCTCGTATCCTCCCATCAACTTCTTTTTTTTTTCTTCCCAAATGTAAACAGGTGCATGTGGCCCGGATTTCTGGTAAACAAAGGTGACGTCACCGCTAACGATTTCATGGTAAGCATGGATCATGGAGATTATCGGTGGGCCTGGTATCCTGAAATGCATTTTTATGTATACATTTTTTTTAAATCTACAATCATACAAGAGTAAGGTGAGGGAGGGTAAAATGGCAATGCACGAACAGTGGGGCCACAGTTGGACCAAATGAGCAAGGGAATGAATGAAGAGAGACAGACAGACAAAAAGATGGGAGTAAACAGTAAGCTCCAATGGTTGCGCTTGATTGGGTAAATTGTGGGAGAAAAGATTGTAACTACGGATGGAGGATGTGACATGGAGGTACACCGCATGCTTTGAAGCCCTGGAGGGAAGAGTGCGGTTGAACAACTTCAGGAAGGCAGTTCCACAATTGAGAGAAAAGAGGAACAAAAAGGTGTAGGTTTGAAGTAAGCCTGGATTTTGAGTAGTTTAAGCAGGACGGAGTTAATGGGAATTATTTAAACATTTGTTTTGCCCTTATCGAAGTGTTTTTGGTAGTTCTAAAAATAAAATTATATTTATCAATTTATTTATTTCTCCCCCTTTTTTCATCCATTTTTTTTTTTCCAACACAAGCACTTTCCTAAAAGTATTTCCTTTGCTACCTGGCATGAACTGCCTGCTTGAGAGGTTCACCTACAATAATTATTCCGACATTCTTTTTCACATGACCTACCCACTGTTTCCTCCTGTTCTCCTTGCCAGATGTTTAGCTCTACACTATCATCTGCAGTGTATACGGCATGCTTGTAATTGCTCTTGAATGATTCCACATTCTTAGACGATGGAGTCTTTAACCAACAACCCTATCTCATTCACTTGTATACAAGTACAAAACCTTCAAGCTACTATGAAGGCGTTCCACGAGCCACACACTGCCAGACCCACGCAATGTTGTCCCAGTTCCGCTTCTAACCACGGCTCTTCTGACTTTTGTTGAGAAAGCAGAAGTATTTATTTAGTTCCTCAACAGCAGCTGAACAAAGCAGCTGAATTTTTTTCCACCATGTCGGTAAGTGAATATATCGATAGAACAAAAGGACTCTTTTGGTCAGTCAAAGTTCATGTGCTTCTTCCATTTTTGGGATGTTTATGACCTCGGTTGTATGTTCATTCAACCTAAAAGTGAAGCTCAATGTAGCCTATTACATAGTGGCTTATAGCTCAGAAGTCCACACATTGTTTGAAAGTTCAAGGATAATCTTCATCAATGTCAGAGCTAAAGGATGTCTGCTTTTGTCGAGATTAACCTGAAGACACACCGTGTTACAGCCGATTTCCTCATTGCACGGACTTTGCTTATTGTGATGAATGTGATGATATTGTTTACAACTGGCTATCAAAATACATCCTGATAAGTGTTAACGTTGAGGTGTGACTTAAATTCAGGTGTCATTCAATTCAGGTTGAGGTGTCATTCAGGCTTTTTTAGTCAGCGGAGGTTGGAAGAAGGTATTAAGGAAGGAACGGATGAAGTAATTGGGATGAGTAAGGCCAGGCAAGAAAATAAATTTAAGAAAGGAAAAGTTAAACATATACCATATACCAGAAGAAGTTTAAATAATAAGATGGAAGAGCTTGAAGCCAAAGTGGATAACGAGGAGTACGATATAGTTGCAGTGAGTGAGACGTGTTTAAGGAGGAGAGTAACTGGGAGCAGGATTAGAAGGCTGGAGTCGGAGGAGTAGCAATTGGGTAAAGGACAGCATTGCATCAAGAGAAAGTGGTGACATTAAGGAAGGAATAAATGTTGAGGATTCTGTGTGGGTAGAGATTAGAGATTGTAAAAACAGTAAGATACTGGTATGATGCTTTTATAGGGCTCTGGGTGTGAAGGAAGAGGAGGAAGGAGAGTACATTAAGAATTCAAAAGGCATGTGGTAAGGGAAGAGTATTGATTATGGGGGATTTTAACTTACCAGGGATAGGTTGGGTCCAGGAACAGGGAAAGGGCAGAGCAGATGAGGATTTCCTAGTTTTAGTCCAGGATTGTGTTGTAGCCCAGTTTGTAGATAAGCCCACGAGGGGAATGCAGTGTTAGACCTCCTTTAAGTAACGATCCAATATGATGGAGGAGGTGAGGTAGGGGAGCATTTAGGAGCAAGTGACCATACATTGTGTGTGCAAAGATTCTGTTAAGGGTTAGAGTTCAGGATAGTAGGGAAGGTGTATTAGATTTCAGGAAGGCAAACTTTGAGGGTATGAGGAGAGAGTTGAGTGATGTAGATTGGGAGACTCTAACAACAGGACAATCGGCATCAGAGAAATGGGAATACTTTAAGGACCAAATGTGTAGAGTGCAGTTTAAGTACATTCCAATCAGGTGTAAAACCAGAAGCAGAAAGAGACCAGGGTGGTTGAGTTGTGAGATAAGGA
>CM068957.1:123445240-123461740 GCA_035128595.1 Eptatretus atami
GTAAGATATTATTGTGTTAAATTTAGTCGGTTACAGGAGGCAGTTTAACCCTTACAGTGCCAACATTGATCAGACAGTTAGCAATTCAGATTCATTCAATCAAACAATGTCGACTGATTTTCATATATATATCAGGTAAGAATAACTATATAATTCTAGAGAGGGAATAGATGTTCAGTAAGTTTTTTTTTTCACAGGACAAATTGGGAAATTGTTCAGAAACGATTTCCTTTGTGAAATTGTGGCTTACAATAATCAGTTGGCAGTGAAGCGGTTAATGATATTTTGCAGCTTTTAGTGTTTGCTTTTCACAGGTCTAAGGCGCCATTGAGAGCTGCAACTCAAAAACACATTCACACATCACACACAATGACTTTAGAGCAAGCACAAGCCATCGTAGAAAGGGACGTAATTTCTCAGGGCATTCACGATGCCAGCGAGCACCGATCTTTATGACGTCACTTATCTCTCCACACCCAGCCAAGCATTAAGGCCAAAATTTTCTCTACCATGGATGCAATCGCAATTGTTTTTAAATGCTGACATCAGCAAGGAAGCAGCAGTCCCATTTTCAAAGTCTGGTGGACTTTGCTTGGGGTTGCGGTTTGGAACGTCGACCTCAGCCGACTCAAGCAGACACTGACCATTATGCCACCCCAGAGGTGGTTGACTCAGTGGCTGGAGAGATGATATGAAAATGTCATAGGTTGTGACATCAACATTTTATACTCACCATTCTTCATCAGCACTGTGAAAAAACAACAAACAATGTACAAAGTGAGATGATAGTACACATTTATACAAGTCGGGTAGGGTGGGATCAATCCCCAGACCGTTCACAAGTTACTTACTCCATTTGTGAAGCTATGAAAATGATATGCTCATTAATAAATGTACGCATATTAAAATATCATCACTTAGTCAAACGTAATCTAATTTTATTGATACTCTCATGTGTTAACCCCTTTGTTAATCATTGTTATGAAGTCACAATCAGAGTTATGACGGTATTATACTATTGCATTACGAGCATCTCTAGTTGTAGATCGATGTCCTAAATGCCATTTTGAAAGAATGTGCATTCCAAAAAGTCCGCAACAATTGGTGTCCACTCTCAGGAGCCAGAAAGCATACTGTCCAACTCAGATGAACTTCAAACTTGCTCCCTCCTCTAAAAACCTGTGGTGCTTGTTAAGTCTGCTCTGGAGTTTGCTCCCCTTACCAACCGTTCCCTCTCTTCAAATGCACACAGCTGACTTCACTCGTGAGAATGCTGAATGCTTCAATTCTGTGTTTGCTTCCAAAGTCTTATGTCAACAACCCCCGCCCCTCAAAACTCTCGGTCTCATCTCTTCCCTGTCTACCCAACCCCTCCTGGCTTTGGTTTTTCACCTTCAGGAGAGGAGAGGTTCTTTCAACAGGAACTCTGACTCTGCTACTGGGACCGGACGGCATCAGCTCACATGTCTTAAAAAACCTGCTCTAGCTGCTCTTGCACATCCTCTGCTCTGCCTTTCACCCTGTCATTGCACTAGGTCATCTTCCATCTGGCCTGGAAATCCACCAATATCACTGCACGACATAAAATAGTTTCAAACACCCTATCCCTTAACTACAGACCTATCAGCTTACATCCAACGATCACAAGGTCATGGAAACCATCATCGCAGTTGATATGAAATCTCCTTTTCTCCAACAACCTCATCTCAGATCACAATTTGATTTCAGTGACGCAGGTCACTCCACAATGGACCATGTTGCTTGCTAACTCAGCCACAATGGATGAGGCCCTCAATGTCAGACTGCAGAATTAGGCCGTCATGGTCATGGACATATCTTGTGCTTTTGATACAGTCAGGTATGCTGGCATTCTCCAACTCTCTGCCTATGCATCAAAGGCCAACTCCACACATGGCTTTCTGACTTCCTCTATCTCATTAGCCATAAGTAGCTCCAATGCATCTCTTTAATACCTCCTCTCCCTGTCAAGCCTGGAGTGCCCTCAAGGCAGTGTTCTTGGCCCAGTTCTAATTCCTAATACTTCATCAATTGATTTCTCTGACACTCTGGAAAATCCTCTTTATCTATTGCTGATGACTCCACCCTCTGCCATGACATCCGCTCATCCTGTCAAGACAGGCAAACAGCAGCCTCTTCCCAGTCTCTTCAGACCTTGCAAAAAAATCAACAAGCTGGTCAAAAACTTGGAATATGTCGTTCAATCCTGGACAAATCTCACACGTCACTTTTTACTCTCAAAAGGACAGTCTGGCAAACCCTCCTATCTACTTTCTAACTATTCCTCTTACGGAAGTTGAGTTAAGTTCCAAACTCCTGCGTTTCACTATCAGCCTGCCTCGCGTTGCAAACTACATTTCAGGAATTGGCCTCCAAGCTAACCGCCGACATAGCCATCCTCCATTGTACCATAAGTCCTTCTTGTGGCACACCTTGAGTTCACATCCACCTGCACTGCCTTCATCCACAAGCTTGATGGAGAACTGCTCTCCCCTCTGGGCTGGCTCACCTACCTCACATCCTGCTCAATTGATGCCGTGGAACCAAGCGTTTTTAAAGATTATTGGAATCTTCGCGATGAAGCTTGAGTCAATGGTCCATCAATACTCCATCACAAGACAGGCGGTGGTCTCTTTGTTTCCTCTACCTACGCCTCCTTCTGGCCTTTGCACCCTCTCTGTTTCTGTGCTTTGTCCCCACCAGTTTTCGTGCAGGAACTCACATGGTCATCATCACCCCCTTCTGGCAAAAATCTACCAAAATCCAGGATGCTGTTCACTTCCACTCATTTGTTCGCTCTTTTTTTTTCACCCTTCCCCCTTTGGAACTAACTCTCCACATCCTCTTCAATCTCATTCTTCCCTCCAGATCTTCAACACAGTTGTTCACTAACATCCCAATCATTCCCAATCCAAAACCATCGAACTTTTCTACCCTTGTATAACGCCCATCGCAAAGTCCTTCACCCTAATTTCTCCAGTGTCCTCTCCTTGGAATTTCCTTTGTATCCATCTTGTCCACCCATGCATGTTTTGCATCATCTTTTTTGTCTGTTTACGTCCTGATCTTAAGTGGCACGAGCTCTCCACGAGCCTCCGAATTTGTTTAATAAAAAAATTTAGCAAACGGATATGTTACCTGAGGTCGAGGTCCTGACTCCCGTATCATCGTAACATCATTGCTTTGGCATTGACTGTGTGCACAATCACACGTCAACAAAATTAGAAACTTAAACATGTCTGCCTAACATAAATGCACACCTGATCAATATTAAACTCAAATAGCTATCATTCATCAATTATGATTCCGCTTTTTTTATAAAAACATTTATTTATTTTGTTGCTTCCAGGAATGGAAATACCAACTTCTTTTTCGTTTCACCTTTCAAAAAACGGTTCTTCCATAAGCCCCATCAACCGACTCATCACCCTTTGTGGCACAAAGTCAGCCTCCATTCAACCAAGAGGATAGACCGAGAGACACTTTCAAAAGGCAACTTCCAATTAAATGTAGTCCGAATGTCTGGATTTTTGCTATGGTCCCAATCAATCATTTGATCTTGCTCCTTTACAGCTCAAATATATAATGAGTACATTACAATAATGAATGCTTGGTGATGAATACAATTCCACCCTACGAGCTGAAATTACAGTTTCAGCCAAAAATTCTGTGGATTTACATTTTGCATGGCAGGACTATTCCTTTCTACAAAAATTTGTTTTTAAGTGGTAAATCATTTATACCTTGCGCTCTCCACTCGCTTTCATACCTGAAACACAAGCCATAAAACTCAGCTGTAAAATTATTTCACTACAGATTGACTTGTCCCATAATCTTCCATCGTCTCAAAGTCTAGACCAAGTGCCTGAAACGACAATCTACTTATCTATTTATACTACATCCTACTGATTGAATACTCGCAGTCAATCTTAAATATGTTAATGGGGGTTGTCTTGTCAGGTTGAACTTGCTGTGGAAGTTCAATGTCCTCATTGTCTTTCAAGGAGAAAAGCTTTTAAGAGCTCTTGATGCATATATCAAGAATCTGCTGAAGCGTTTCACAGCCTGAACATTCAGATTTAGATTACATCCAAAGCTTTGCTTTGTCAACAACAACATTGTCTCGACTTCATACGTCGAATACAAAGGCTAAACAACTGAAGATTGCGCCTGTATTTTGCATTTGTAATAAATTGAAAAAAACTTTGTTGTTGTTTGTTTCTCTTCCTGCGTTTGGAAGCAGGCTGCTGAGTACTTCATTTTGTGGGCACGACTATATCACTGGATGCTATTCCGCTATACCAGTAGACTGAGTACTCATTTCACTGACCTCAGAGTCTGAATGACAGGTCGAGTCAACCCCACCTGGTGTTAATTCAGCATCCAACAGGGCTTGAATTCAGGACCCCGAAGATCCCCAAGCCATGCCACCTTACCACTAACCAAAACAGGCTTCTGTTTTGTTTGTGTTTTGTGTTTTACAAAATAAACGCAGTACATTCGTGAAACATGAAAGACTATGCCAATTTTTTTGGCAGAACATGTTAAAAGCCACAAATTGAAACTTGCCAGAAAATTGTATGAATGTCAATATCAATTTTGATGCCTCACTGGAGACAACCTTGTGTGCGCGGTGAAGCGTTCAGCCAGAGCTTATAAGCTCCCCAACATGTACAACTGTGCACGAGCTGTGTGTCCTTGGGCGTGTGACAGCAGTAACAGCCACGTTCGTGCTGCAATACACTCATGCATGAGAACCGTCATCTATAGAGTCTGTTGTATTGCCCACGTCCTTTAGTTAGCTTGAGATGTGTGCACAGCCTCTGCTATGAGTTGGAAATGGTGAGAGTCATGGCCTTTTATCTATCAATTTGGAAGGAGTCCTTTCTTTTTTATAGCCAAATTATTTGGCAGAAATAGTAATCAAATGGAAATCGAGAAACAATTTGTTTTCCCACTGACTGGGTCATCATCACTGAAAAAATTAATGTCCTCGGCGCCAAAGGTAGCATTTAAACTTACATTGAATGTCATGGGGCAGTGGTATTTGCTGGCACTGTTCTTTGAGCGTCTCTTTTTGCTCATCTATAGAGGTGTTTCAGTAACCCCATGATTCAGTGCTCGGGTGCCATAATTAGTTGACAGCTAATAAGTGAGAAAGGTAAACAAGAGCTAAAACAAGAAATGAACATTCAGAGATTGCAGACCCTCTCCAGGACTTGCCTTGTGTGTGTATTTTGTGTGCAAATAAATGAAGGATGCTGCAAATGAAAGGTCTAAATGTCTTAGTTTTGTAATGTGGTAAAGGTCAAAGGTCTTAAATCTTGTAAATGTCAAATGTTCAAAAGTCGAAAGGTCTGAAAATGTTGAAGGGGTCTCAAGAGTTCATTAAGGTCTGATGGTCAGAATTGTCTGAAGGGAGAATAAAGGGTCTTAAAACATCTAAAAAGGGTTTAAAGGTCAAAGGGTCTCCAGGGGTATTAAAAGTCTGAAAGCGTGTGTGAAGGTCTAAAGGGTAGAAAGGATCTCAGGTCTTCAGAGTTTAAAAGGGTCAAAGAAGTATCTAAAGGGTTCTAGAGGGTGTTAGGGGTCAAGAGGTCTTTTGAGGGTCCTCCAGGTTTAATCGGTCTGCAGGCGTATTTAGGGTCTTTGGTCTTAAAGGTTGTTAATGGTCAAAAATGGTCTAAAGGGTTTTTTTTTTTTTTTTTTTTTTTTTTTTTTTCTTAAAGGGCTTATTTTTTCAGTCAAGCCAGATGAGATCTGTACTTGCTGCATCCATTCATCCATTGGCGACGCATTATTCTGTGCAGAACGTTGGTGCTGCCTAAGCAGTCTCCTTGGCTATTGGGCACAATCCTGGAGGTCGCCACTCGAACACGAGATACCAGCAATGCTGGCATATTCATTTTACTGACCTCAGAAGGATACAGGCCAGAGTCAAAACCCACCTGTAATAATTCAAAATCGGATGTGGGATTTGGAACTCAGGATCGAGGATTCCACGCCACCACCCTTAACCATAAGCAAGCACCAGGCATTACTTGCTGCAGGTACAATGTAAACCTGTACTAACCTGTTTCATGGTCGGTTGGCGGTGACTAAACGTCTCCCCACCAGGTTTTCCTGTGAGGGGGTGTATTGGATATGGACACCAGCAGGATTAAAAACCAAACTGTCAAAGGGTGGAGGTAGCTCCTTGGAGCAACGAGCCATCCATATCTGGTGCCCACTGTAGTCTGTGACATCTCCTGCAGTTGGGTTACCTTTATCTCAAGTTTGTAGCAGCGATTTCTCTCGCTGGCCACGTAAAATACTCATTCCATTCCGCAAAACACAGCAAAACACAAAAACGGCAAAGAAAACTGAAAATCCACTCTCGTGAGTACCTCTTGTGCAAGCTGCCCTTCACAGGCAGCTCACGCGCTCACCGGATGACGGATTGGAGCCAAGCATTGGACCCCGCATTCTTTGATGAGAGGAGGAAAAACGCGGGTAACTTTACCTGGGCGGTTGCAGTAGGTTTGTCAGGGTGGATGCTGAGGTATCAATCCAGCAGACAGCGGTTTTCTCAGGTTAACCTGCAGGAGGACCCTTTGGGATGGTTTGCCTGGAATGTCCAATCCTTAAGAGAGGAGATCACCTGTCTCTGTTATCATCTGAGTTCTCAGGCGTTTGAACATCGGTATTCAAGCACTCTCTGAGGATTGGAGACAGGCATAGTGCTGAGATCATGGTTGGTGTTCCCACCTCCCACTTGGTCTGGGTGTTCTGATGGGTACATGTCCAAGAGTTGTTGTAGCTGTGTCCATTAAGCGACTCCCATGATGTAATTGAGGTACACAAATCGGTCAGTGAGTGTATTTATGACACTGAGAATTTGTCACTCTTTGGGCCAGTCATTCCTGGTCTAGTATATGCTCCGATTGGAGCGAGTGATCTACGTGAAGGACGCATTCTATGCCTGCAGCTCGAGTCTGTGATTGGATCAGTTCCCAAGCAGATACTCTTTCTAGTCTTGGGGATTCAAGCATTCACTAGTCCCGAATAGGATGGGTATGAAACATAGTGTTGTCCCCATGAGTCTGAACTGTGAACCAGAATAGCACCGAAGTTCCTTGACTTTGTAAAAAGACGTGGACTTAGGGTGGCTGGTATGGTTACAGTGCTGACAGCTCATTCTGGACTTGGTATTCTAACGCTGGTGGCGGAAAGGAGAGTGACCATGTGCTCGTTGTGGTGGCTGAAGGACAGCCCAGAACTGAGCGGTCTACTGAAGTCTCAGTCCTTCATTATCGACCCAAGCTTGTTGTAGCAACTCTGAAGTTGCGCTCAATCCAGGGAGATTTCGTCACATCTCCAGCTTCGGCTGGATTGTTGGCAAGCTCAGGGTTGAGAGGTAGCTGAGGTGTTCGCAAAAAAGGATGAGTTGAGGATTTTGGGTCTGGTTTTTGAGAACCCTGAAGAGTTGTTTAAGTCCTCAAGACAACCATCCTCGAATTTGCCTGGTGGATGTTCTGGAACCCACCTTCAGGCAAGAAGAACGTCTTGCCTCCTGAAAGACATGGGATACCATTAAAAAGAAGTCGCAGGGCCAGGCTTAATGGCAAGCTGAGCTGTTCAGCTGAAAGCTAGGCGTCATGTACGTGTGGCTGAAGGGCAAAGACAGAGCCTATGTGTGAGGAATTCTGTGAGGAGTGGAGCATCACCTGTAGTCAGTGAATTGTTGTCCTTACAGAGATTTTGTGCATTGCGTTCCTCCAAGCCGTCCCTTGGTGTAGCGCAGGTAGAAGGAGGTGGGAGTTCTTGACAGAGAGTCTGACGTGAAGGCCTCGCTGGGCCCGGTTACTTTGAGCAGCTTACCAGGGCTGACCCACCACTGGTGGTGGATGTCAGGAGTATAATGTCCCTATTGCTGACCCCTCAATCAACTGTGAGCCACCTTTGTTTGTGGAAACACAGGTTGCTGTGAACCAACATGAATAAGGTGTAAAGCCCCGAGATCTGTGGCATCCATGCTGCCCTTCTCCAGGCTGTGGATAATACTGTACTTGTGTTGTTGCATGCAGTTCTTCTGTGCGCCTGTTTGAGCAGCAGGTGTCATCCCAACTGACTGAAGAGGGGCCGTGTGTCCCTCTCTGAAAAGGGAAGGGTGATTGACAGACTGCAATAGCTACATGGGGTGACGCTGCTCTCCAGTGCTGGGCAAGGGTCTTTGCCAGAACCAATTATTAATTGAAGTGACCATCATTATTCTAATAATTATTGAAAGGGTTGCCACCATCTGATGAGCACCAGCGCCCATAGCATGTCGGTTAGGTAGGTATGCGAGCCATGCGCCATGAGCTGTGCGTTGCCTTCATCCCTTCCATCGGTTCTGCAGGGCGCCTCCATCTGCCATCTACTACACCAGATGCCTGGCCATCTGCATCTCCTTTGAGGTGCCCGATCAACCTGGCTTGCAATCATGAGGCATGCGGTCGTTCCCTTGGCCTTCTCCCCTCACGAGTGCCCTGCCGAGAGAATCTGGTGAGCAGGATCAGTGTCAGGAAACGAGCCTCATGTCCATGCAGCCGCAACTGAAGCTCACGGAATATACAGGGAACAAAATCTCATTTGAATCTCTCTTAGCAACTCATTGTTGGATCAAAATCTGACCAGAGAGCCAAGGTTCTCCAAAGAGACTGGGTACCGAAGGCAGTTAAGTCTTCACTCAGATCCTTTGTCAGAGTCCAAGTCTCACATACATAGAGCAAGACTGGAAGACCCAAGGACCTGAAGACTCGGCTTTCATCCTTCTGCACGGTAACAACAGCCACCACACCCCATGATCTCCAGTGAATCCATGACTCCCATGCCTGACCAGACATGCTATGACCCTGTCTCACACCCTGCAGAGATATGAAATCACTGCCAAGAAAAGCCTATATCTCTCCCATGACCTCAACATCCTCACCAACTTAAAGGTACAGACAAGATGGCAGCATCCATATGTCAAATGAAAGCCTGAACTTTGTTTTGACGCGCAGGAAACGTGTAGGCACAGTAAGCTCTGATTCCTGCATTCAGTGCCTTGAGGGCCACCTACGAGGCATCTAGTGTTTCCTGCAAGAAGACTGCTATTCAGGATCATCTGACCTGATTTCACAGATGATGCAATCAGGTTTACATCAAAAATGTCAATGATTGACGATACCTTGCCTTTGCTCTTCGGCGTCCCACGAACCAGCAATAAGTTCAGACAGGGGGCTGCGGAGCAGTCCATGTTTGATGCTGTGCAAAGCTTTCGATCTGTGAATTGGAATGTCCTCCGGAAGATTCTCGGTCTTCGTGGGTTGCCAGCAAAACTGATCAATTCTAGATTTCTAACTGTACTCTGGTGAATTAAATGTTGGCAGACAGTGGTGATACTATCTCTGACATTCCAGTGTTACTGATTTTTCAGGGTGTTGCTGACCCCTCACACTTTTTCAGCGCTGTATGGAGTGGGTTCTGGGAGGATGTCGCGAGAGACGAAGCTGCGGGTGCATCATTGGGGAATGTCAGGATCTCTTGACCTTGATTTCACAGAGATGCAGTCATCTTTGCGGAGACTGTATGATATCCTTTGGAGAACCTCGAGGTGCTGGAATGAGGAGTCGGACCGCTGGGATTAAGGGTTCTCTGGGTCAAAACTAAGTCCAGCTTTCAATGACATCTTGGATGCTGCTATTCTGTCTGTACTGTTTGTGGCGAGGATGTTGAGGTCCACGGAGAGATCGCTACCTTGGCAGGATATTCATGTCTCGTGGCTGTACCAAGAGTCAACAGAAGTCTGGTCGGCCTTGGGGAGTCATGGAGTCACTGGATCATGGGTGTGCGCCCTGCAGGTACCTTGTGCGGAGCACAAAAGTCCCAGCCTTCAAGTCCTGGTGCTTCCAGTCTGCTCTAACGGATGTGAGACTTGTTCTCTGACCAGGGATCTCCAGAGACTACTTCCTTTGGAAGCAGTCTCATCGAAAATCCTTGACGCTATAATGCGGATTAATATCTTGCTATCGAGCGGTTGCTGGAGAGAACTCAAATGAGATTTTATTTCTTACCTGCATAGTCGTGAGCGTCAAGCTGCGGCTGTATGGACATGTGGCTCATTTCTCTGATGCTTTTCCTGCTCACCAGATTTCTCAGCGAGGGAGCCTCATGAGTGGAGGAGACCAATGGGCCGACCAGTCACGTGCCTCGTGGTTGCAGCAGGTTGTCACCATCTCAAGGAGATGGGGATGGCTCAGGCATCTGCCTGGAAGGGAATGGCCAGACGGAGTCCCATGGAGTACCGAGAGGAAATTGAGCGCAGCGGACGCGCTGCTCCAATGCATTCTCCCATACCTGACCTGACCTGACGCTGGCGAGGGTCTGCAATCTCTGATGCTCTTTTTCTTGTTCTGTGGAGTCAAAATCTACCAAGGAAATAATGGCTGGTTTACAGTGCACTTTAATCAGTTTCCTCTTTTGGGAATGCATATTGCTGTACAATCAAACATGCAATGGCTAAACATAAACGATATGGGCTCTTACTGTGTGAGATTCATAAGTTTGCGCAATGAGCCTTACTTGGTCGGTCAGGACAGAGCAGGGCCATCAGAAATATTTGTGGAGGACTGATTCAGTTGGGAGGTGGCAGAATGGATGTTTTGAGGGTTGTTTCCAGTTCAGCATCATCATACATCTCTGCATTCCTTGATCCCCTTCATTCCAGTCTTGCTCTTCCTCTGTCATTGTGGGGCTGCAAGAATAGACAAATACCAACAGCAATGATGGTTCCTTGCCACAGGTGTTTGCACAATATCCTAATCAACAGGTTAAGCAACCTTGCGTCATTGAAATGTTATTTTAATGAGTCAAAATAATGGATAGTATTTTTGCAAACAAAGTGTCAAAATAACAGTAATATATCGGTCATGCTTCCGCCTAGCCCCTCCCCTCCCCCAACCGGGATTTCTGCGTGGCACATGACAGCCACCATACCCCTTCCGTGAAACTACCTAAATCCAGGATCACTACTCAACCTACACTCATGTGTTTCCTCTTTTTTCCCCACGCTTGAACCAACATCCGCATCTTCTTAACCTCATTTTCACTTCCAGGGCTTCAAGACAGCTGTTCACCACCATTCAGATCGTCCCCAATCCAACACATGATCTTTTCTACCCGTTAAGACCCCCCCCCCCCACTCAAACTCCAACCAAATCCCTCCTCTATCCCTCAACATTTTTTCATCAAGTGCAGCTTCCAAGTTCCATATATGGCAGGTCAAGTTGAAAATCAAAACTTGAAACTTCAAATCATATACCATATTGCCCTCAGTGCCCAAACTAAAAAGTAATCATGATGATATGGAATCGACACATGAAAGGGTATAGAGCCACAAATGAACTTCACAAAACTCAGAGCATTTGAAATTCCCTAATCAGACAGGGAAGGCACAACATGATGCAGAAGATTGCAGTGAGTGCTAGAGAAACATAGATTCACCAAGAATATGGCAAGACCAGAGTATGTGGTGGCGTACTAGTCGTGACCAAAAGTATGGCACCGCTTGACTTTTTCAAAATAGCTCAACAATTTCTCTAAATATACATTTGACAAAAGTATTTTGTCTCCACACATTCATATTTCACTGTTAATATGGCAAGAACCTTTTGTTTTTGATTCAGACTTAATATTTCCTTTTAAATCAGAAAATAAAAATAAATGGCGATTGCAAAATTATTGACACTGAAGACTTAATATTTGGTAGCACAACCTTTGGACCAAAATAACTGCAGTCAAGCACTTCCAATAGCCATGAATGAGTTCCTCCACCTCCCCTACTGCGTTTGGCCCATCTTCTGTGCAAACTGCTCCAGTTCTCCCACAATTTGAAGGTACCTCTCCAACTACCTTTTTCAATCTCCCCAAAGGTGTCAATGGGATTTCAGATCTGGACTCATTGCTGGCAACTTCAGAACAATCCAGCATTTTTCTTGGAACCATCTGGGTGCTTTCTGAATGTTTTGGCGGTCATTGTCATGCTGAGAACCCGTGACCTTCGACAGAGACCCAGCTCTTCTGACACTCGGTTAACATTGCCGCGGCAAAATGCCTTGGTAATCTCCTTGATTTAATGATGCCATCACCACATTCAGGCACTCAGGCAGGCTGCACAGCAACCCCAACATCACTAAACCTCCTCCTGTTTGACTGTTATAGGAAGGTGTTCTTTTCTTTGAATGGCTTCATTTTGTTTTCTGTAAACATACGAGATTGATGTGTTTTACCGAAAAAGCTCTAATTTGGTCTCATCTGCTCCACAGGACATTTCTCCCAGAAGGATTTTTGCTTCTCAGGATGCATTTGGCAAATGCAGTCTGCTTTCTTTTGTTCTCTCGTCTCTCTCTGTCTCTCTCCAGTTCTCTGACGAGAGGCAGTCTCTCCTGCTGTCATCGTCGTACTTCCTGCCTTTCGTAGAAGTCGTCTACATCTACATCGCTAGAGATCCATCCTACCAGCCATAGCCCTTTCATCTCGAGTTGGTGAAGGATTGGTGTCACTGTGTTGTATGATATTTGTGTATCTTGTGTATATCTTGGTTCTGAAGGTCACTCTGAATCTGTTTTTGCAGTTGATGAGTGCTTCTCCACCATTTCGAACACCTTCGCTGCAATCTCGATTCAGGTTTTCTCTTGCGGTCCACGTCAGGTTGGCACAGTGCCATGGGCCTTAAAATTCCTGATAACATTGCGTACAGTGACACAAGGAACATCGAAGGTCTCTTGAGTATGAACTGATAGCCTTGAGGTTTCCATGCTGTGGCTACACATCTTGTTGACTGACCTCCTCAGACAATTGCTCAGGTTTTCTTTCTTTCCTCCATGCTCATTGTGGTACACACAGTGAACACAAACCAGCAGAATGACTCCGTTCTCTGTTCAAAGACTGGTTTTAAATGAGATTTTTTATATTGCAAGCATCTGGCAACTCACCACAGGTTATTCAATTCGAAGTGAAGGAGAATCACAACTGCTTGAAATTCAATTATTTCTAACGACACTAAAAGGTGCCAATAAATATTGTGTGGGCCATTTATGATTTCTGTCTGAAAAATAAGATTTGGTAATCTTCAGCTTATATTTGTTTTTTACACTTGCAAAGGAAGAAAATACATATGTGGACACCAAAAAGATTTTTTACATTTCGTCTAATTTTCTGAGAAAACGGTGTGCATTATTTGAAAAAAGTGCAAGGTGCCAATATTTTGTGCCTGACAGTTGGCATTACAAGAAGTTTCATGGAGAGAAACCTAGTGTGAATCCATCAATTCCCACAGACTTCAGCGGCAGGGAGATTTGAGAGGCCCACATGAACTGTTGAAATCCTTTGGTATTGGAGAAGCTGGAACCACGCCAATTGACTGCACAATCAAAGTGTAAATATTTGTGTCAGGATGCAAGATAACAGTCCAAAATCAATACTTTGAGAATGAAATGATGTGGAACACATTGCCTTCTGGATGCTGCTGGCCATTCCATGATTTGAAGCCTACCGTCTTGTTCTTTCTTCCAAAGGTAGTTCTGACATCGCCGGAGGTATGTTTTGGTCGTTAGTCTTAGCTGTAGTGATGAACCCCTGACCAACTAGTGTAGACCAGAGATAATTGCATGTACTGCAAAATGCTGTGGTAGCCCTTTGTTCAGGGTCAGCCAATCTGTGCAAGTCGCGAACTCTGCGATCCAGAAAGAGCCCAGATATCACGCCTTCCCTCCTCCCATGTTTGACAGTGGTGTCACACACTGAGTGAAGCATCCTTTCGCCTACTCGATGGCGTACAAAAACCCTGCGGATGAAACCGAAGATTTCAAAATTTTTGATTAATCGGATCCATAAGACTTCTTCAGTTTTCAATAGTCCACTGGCCAGTGCTTCATGCCCAGGCAAGGCCTCTTTTCTATATTTTTGCCATCTTAGCAATGCTTCTTACTGCCACTCGAACCTGTCAAACCTCAGTTCGAAGTCTTCTTCTCACAGTTGTAACTGCGACTTCCTACTTCGACCAGTGTTAAGCCGAGCTGAGAGCTGCTGTCTGTGAGCTACAATCACGCAACTGTGACTCTCAGAAACTTGCTTCTGATTGTGTTGTGGCGTTGGGTCGCCAGACTCTTCCTGTCACAGAGTTTCCTCCAGTTCCAAGTGCTCTTTTGATGGGTAGAAACTTACTGACTGAACCTACTTGGTCTTCTCTGAAATTTCTCCCAAAGGAAAAAACGCCCACTTTAAGGGTTATAATGTGCTGTCTGTTCTTCCTTATATAGTTGTCTTTTTCTCGCCATTATGATAGCAATAACTACTCCTGCAGGCCATATTGTCAAATAATGTTTCAGAGGTGTAGCAACACAGTCTGGTCCAACACTGCTTTTATACAGATCAGAGGGTTATGTAACTAATCAATCAAAAGTTGGGACACCTGTAGAATTGTTTTCATCGAACTTTCAAGGCTTAATTTACTTCCATTGCTGCAGAACAGCAGCAGTTGCTCAACCCATCACTGTTTCCGCGAAAAGGGCCTTTTTAACAACTGCTGAAATTTACATTATTTCAGTTTTTGGTAACCGAACTTTTTTAACCTCTGGCAGTTTACGCGCTTAGCTTGTACCATTTCAGGTTATTTCACTGGACTTGAAACTGCTTAATTTCAGCAAACTGAAAAAAGGGGGTGTTCTAAAACTTTGTGACTAAGTGGAGTATATTCATATATATATATATATATATATTATATATATATATATATATATACTATATATATATATATATTATATATATATACATCTCGTGGAAAAAAGTAAGAGATCATTCCAAAAATGTTTTAATCAGCATCTCCTACATGTTATCACCATTCCATTCAGTGTCTGTTGAATTGCCAACATAGGCACACCCATTCTATTAGTGAGTACTGATGTAGGTGATCACCTGAACCGAATCTTATTTAACAAGGAAAAGTATAAAAACCACTGGCTGTGGTCATCACTATTTCCTCTTGCATAGACCAGCTGGATGGCAAAAACAAGTGCTAGAGTACTCAAAATGTAATTGGAATCAAAAAAATAACTTATTGACCATGCAAAAGAGTGAAAAGAAAGTTTGATGAGGAAAACAAGGTTCAATTCTGGCTTTACTGGCAAGAGGTACAGTGAGGCGTCACGTTTGCTTCCAATCCTTAAAAATTTCAAAGACAGGCGTATGAAGAACACGGTCCAAGCAGCAGACATTGTGGACAAGAAAAGCTACAGACTGGCAGAGGGCGAAAACGACGTTCCAGCTGACCGGGATGACCGCCAACTCATTCGAATGTCACTCAACAACCGTAGGATGACACAGTGACCTACAAAAGCATGGCAACACGAGCTGGGGTGAAGTGCACGACGAGGACTGCTTCGAAACAGGCTCCTAGGGCCAGCGGCTGAAGTCATGCAAAGCTAGAAAAAGCCTTCATCACTATGAGAAAGCAAAAGAGAGCCAGCTGAAGGTTTCAAAGACCACTAAGGATTGGACCAGAGAGGACCTGGAGTAAGGTCATCTTCTCTATGAGTTCAATTTTCACTTTTCCCAACACCTTGTCGTCTAATGGTTAGACGGAGACCATGAGAGGCGACAGCCACGGTGTCGCACCGACCACTGTGAAATTTGGTGGAGGATGGTGATGACTGGGGGTGCTGCAGCCATGCTGAAATCGAGGAGATTTGTGGCGTTGCAAGGACTATGAATCAAGCCATGTGCAAGGTTGTCCTGGAAGAACACTTGCTCCTTCTGCTCTGACAATGCTGCCCCAACTCTGAGGATTGGTTTTGCAGCAGAACAATCTCCATCGCCGACACAGCCCGGTATAAGATCAGTGCGGATGGAGGCCTTCATCAGATCAAGACCCTGTCATGCCAGCCCATGCTCTCAGACCTGAACCCCATTTGAAAACCTCTGGATGTGATCAAGAGGAGATGAATGGTACAAGCCATCAAACAAAACTGAGCTGCCTTGAAATTTTTGCGCAGAGTGGCATAAAGTCACCCACCAGCAATGGAAAGACTGGTGGAAGCATGCCCCAAAAGAAACGCATGAAAGCTTTCATGAAAATTAAGGTTATTCCACAAAATATTGATTTCTGAACTCTACCTAAGTTAAACATTTATATGTTGTTGTTTTAAAAATGAATATGAACTTGATTTTGTTTGTATACTTGAGGTCGAAACACTGAACTTTGTGTATATTTTGACCAGTTGTCATTTTCTGCAAATAAATGCTTCTAAATGACAATATTTTATTCGGAAATTCCAGAGGTTTTCAATGGGGTTCAGGTCTGGAGATTGGGCTGGCCATGACAGGGTCTTGATCTGATGGGCCTCCATCCGCACCTTGATTGACCTGGCTGTGTGGCATGGAGCATTGTCCTGCTGCAAAAACCAATCCTCAGAGTTGGGG
>CM068957.1:123465130-123523926 GCA_035128595.1 Eptatretus atami
AGAGAGAGACAGAGAGAGACAGAGAGAGACAAAAGAAAGCCAGACTGCAGTTTGCCAAAATGCATCTGAGCAAGCAAAAATCCTTCTGGGAGAATGTCCTGTGGGCAGATGAGACCAAATTAGAGCTTTTTGGTAAAACACATCATCTCTATGTTTACAGAAAACAAAATGAAGCCTTCAAAGAAAAGAACACCTTCCCTACAGTCAAACATGGAGGAGGTTTAGTGATGTTTTGGGGTTGCTGTGCAGCCTCTGGCACTGAGTGCCTTGAATGTGTGCATGGCATCATTAAATCAGGAGATTACCAAGGCATTTTGCAGCGCAATGTTCAAACCAGTGTCAGAAAGCTGGGTCTCTGTCGAAGGTCACGGGTCTCTCAGCAGGACAATGACCCCAAACACACTTCAGAAAGCACCCAGGAATGGTTCAAGACAAAATGCTGGATTGTTCTGAAGTTGCCAGCAATGAGTCCAGATCTGAAATCCCATTGAACACCTGTGGGGAGATCTGAAAACAGTAGTTGGGAGAAGGTACCCTTCAAATGTGGGAGAACTGGAGCAGTTTGCACAAGAAGAGTGGGCCAAACTGCCAGTAGGGAGGTGGAGGAAGCTCATTCATGGCTATTGGAAGTGCTTGACTGCAGTTATTTTGTCCAAAGGTTGTGCTACCAAATATTAAGTCTTCAGGTCAATAATTTTGTCAATGCCATTTATTTTTATTTTCTGATTTAAAAGGAAATATTAAGTTCTGAATCAAAAACAAAGGTTCTGCCATATTAACAGTGAAATAATGAATTATGGAGACAAAATACTTTTGTCAAATGTATATTTAGAGAAAATTGTGAGCTATTTGAAAAAAAGTGCAAGGGTGCCAATATTTTTGGTCACGACTGGACGCCACCACATACTCTGTCTTGCCATATTCTTGGTGAAATCTATGTTTCTCTAGCACTCACTGCAGACATTTGCATCATGTTGTGCCTTCCTGTCTGATTAGGGAAATTTCAAATGCTCTTGAGTTTGGTGAAGTTCATTTGTGCTCTATACCCTTTCATGTGTCGATTCCATATCATGCAGATTCTTTTTAGTTTGGGCACATGAGGGCATATGGTATATGATCTTGAAGTTTCAAGTTTGATTTTCAACTTTGACCTGCCATATAATGGAACTTGGAAGCTGCACTTGATTGAAAAATGTTGAGGGATTAGAGGAAGGGATTTGGTTGGAGTTTGAGGGGGGGGGGGGGGGTCTTAACGAGGGTAGAAAAGATCATGGTGTTGGATTGGGGACGATCTGAAATGGTGGTGAACAGCTGTCTTGAAGACCTGGAAGTGAAAATGAGGTTGAAGAGGATGCGGATGTTGGTTCCACAGGTGGGGAAAAAAGAGGAACAAATGAGTGTAGTGAGTAGTGATCCTGGATTTAGGTAGTTTCACGAGAAGGGGGTTGATGGTGGACTGTATGTGCCACGCAGAATCCCGGTTGGGGGGGGGGGGGGTAGGGGAGATGACCGATATATTACTGTTATTTTGACACTTTTGTTTGCAAAAATAACTTATCCATTATTTATGACTCATTAAAATAACATTTCAATGACCAAGGTTGCTTAACCGTTGAGTGCATAACATCCTGTGCAAGGAAACCATCATCTGCTGTTGGTATTGTCTATTCTTGCAGCCCCACAATGACAGAGGAAGAGGAAGACTGGAATGAAGGGGATCAAGGAAATGCAGAGATGTATGATGATGTTGAACTGAAACAACCCTCAAAACATCCATCTGCCACCTCCCAACTGAATCAGTCCTCTAACAATATTTCTGTGGCCCCTGCTCTTCCTGCCCGACCAAGTAAGGCTCATTGCCACAAACTTATGAATCTCACACAGTAATGAGCCCATATGTTTATGTTAGCCATTGCATGTTTGAATTGTACAGCAATATGCATTCTCCAAAAGAGGAAAATGATAAAAGTGCACTGTAAACCAGCATTATTTCCTTGGTAGATTTTACTCCACAGAACAAGAAAAAGAGCAATCAGAGATTGCAGACCCTCGCCAGGTCAGGTCAGGTCAGGTATGGGAGCATGCATCGGAGCAGCGCATCGCTGCATCCAATTTCCTCTGGTACTCCAGGGCCCTCCGTCTGGCCATCCCCCAGGCAGATGCCTGGCCCATCCCCATCTCCTTGAGATGGTGATCAACCTGCTGCAACCACGAGGCACGTGGTCGGCCCATTGGTCTCCTCCACTCATGAGGCTCCCTCGCTGAGAGAATCTGGTGAGCAGGAAAAGCATCAGGAAAATGAGCCACATGTCCATACAGCCGCAGCTGACGCTCACGGACTATGCAGGTAACAAATCTCATTTGAGTCTCTCTCAGCAACCGCTCGTTGGACACAAAATCCGACCATTAATAGTCAAGGATTTTCCGATGAGACCTGCTTCCAAAGGAAGTAAGTCTCTGGAAGATCCCTGGTCAGAGAACAAGTCTCACATCCGTAGAGCAAGACTGGAAGCACCAAGGACCTGAAGGCTCGGACTTTTGTGCTCCCGCACAGGTACCGGCAGCGCCACACCCCATGATCCAGTGACTCCATGACTCCCCAGGCCCGACCCAGACTTCTGTTGACCTCTGGCTCACAGCCAGCAGAGACATGAATATCCCTGCCAAGGTCAGCGAATCTCTCCGTGACCTCAACATCCTCGCCACAAACAGGTACAGACAGAATAGCAGCATCCAAGATGTCATTGAAAGCCTGGATCTTAGTTTTGACCCAGGAAACCCTTAATCCCAGCGGCTCCGACTCCTCATTCAGCACCTCGAGGGTTCCCAAAAGGATATCTACAGTCTCCGCAAAGATGACTGCATCATCTGTGAAATCAAGGTCAGAGATCCTGACATTCCCAAATAATGCACCGCAGCTTGATCTCTCCGACATCCTCCCCAGAACCCACTCCATACAAGCGCTGAAAAGTGTGGGGGTCAGCACACACCCCTGAAAAAATCCAGTAACAACTGGAAATGTCAGAGATAGTATCACCACGTCTGACAACATTATAATCACCAGAGTACAGTTCAGAAATCAGATTGATCAGTTTTGCTGGCAACCCACGAAGACCGAGAATCATCCGGAGGACATTCCAATTCACAGAATCGAAAGCTTTGCAGAGATCAACATGGACTGCTCGCAGCCCCTGCTGAAACTTTTGCCTGTGTTCGGTGAGGACCCGAAGAGCAAGGGTATAGTCAATCATTGACCTTTTTGATGTGAAACCTGATTGCATCATCTGTGAAATCAAGGTCAGAGATCCTGAATAGCAGTCATTCTTGCGGAAACACTAGATGTCCTCGTAGGGGCCCTCAAGGCACTGAATGAGGAATCAGAGCTACTGTGCCTACACGTTTCCTGGGTCAAAACAAAGATCCAGGCTTTCATTGACACATTGGATGCTGCCATCTTGTCTGTACCTTTAAGTGGTGAGGATGTTGAGGTCATGGAGAGATTAGCTTATCTTGGCAGTGATATTCATATCTCTGCAGGGTGTGAGACAGAGGTCCATAGATGTCTGGGTCCGGCATGGGGAGTCATGGATTCACTGGATCATGGGGTGTGGTGCTGTTGTTACCGATGCAGAAGGATGAAAGCCCGAGTCTTCAGGTCCTTGGTGCTTCCAGTCTTGCTCTATGTATGTGAGACTTGGACTCTGACAAAGGATCTGAGATGAAGACTTAACTCCTTCGGTACCAGGTCTCTTTGGAGAACCCTCGGCTATCTCTGGTCAGACTTTTTGTCCAACAAGTGGTTGCTAAGAGAGATTCAAATGAGATTTGTTCCCTGTATATTCCGTGAGCTTCAGTTGCGGCTGCATGGACATGAGGCTCGTTTTCCTGACACTGATCCTGCTCACCAGATTATCTCGGCGAAGGAGCCTCGTGAGGGGAGAAGGCCAAGGGAACGACCGCATGCCTCAGTATTGCAGCAGGTTGATCGGCACCTCAAGGAGATGCAGATGGGCCAGGCATCTGCTTAGTAGATGGCCAGATGGAGGCCCCTGCAGAACCGATGGAAAGGGGATGCAGCAACGCACTGCTCTGACGCATGCTCCAATACCTAACCTAACCGACTGCTATGGGCACTGGTGCTCAATCAGATGGTGGCGAACCCTTTCAATAATTATTACAATAATGATGGTCACTTACAATTATAATTGGCTGAGCAAAGACCTTGCCCAGCACTGAGAGCAGCGTCACCCCTCGGTAGCTATTGCAGTCCTGTCAATCACCCTTCCCTTTTCAGAGAGGGACAACACGGCCCCTCTTCCAGTCAGTTGGGATGACACCTGTGCTCCAAACAGAGCACAGAACGAACTGCATGCAACAACACAAGTACAGTATTTCCACCAGCCTGGAGAAGGTCAGCATGGATGCCACAGATCCCTGGGGCTTTACACCTTTTCATGTGGTTCACAGCAACCTGTGTTTCCACAACCAAAGGTGGTTCACAGTTGATTGGAGCGTCAGCAATAGGGACAGTTATACTCCTGACATCCAACCCACCAGCTGGTGGGTCAGCCTGGTACAGCTGCTCAAAGTAACCGGCCCAGCGGGCCTTCACGTCAGACTCCTCTGTGAAGAACTCACCACCCTCCTCTCTACCTGCAGTACACCAAGGGACGGCTTGGAGGAACGCAATGCACAAAATCCTCTGTAAGGACAACAATCACTTGACTACAGGTGATGCTCCACTCCCTCACAGATTCCTCACACATAGGTCTTCTTGTCTGCCCTCAGCACACGTACAGTTTGACGCCTAAGCTTCCTGAACAGCTCAGCTCTGCCATTAAGCCTGGCCCTGCGACTCTTTTTAATGGTATCCAGTGTCTTTCAGGAGGCAAAGTTCTTCTTCGCCTGAAGGTGGGTTCCATGACATCCACCGGCAACATCGAGGATGGTTGTCTTGGAGGCACTTAACAACTCTTCAGGGTTCCAAAAAACACCCAGACCCCCAAAATCCTCACTCATCCTTTTTGCGAACACCTCAGCTACCCTCTCATCCCTGAGCTTGCCAACATCCAGCCAAGGCTGGGATGGTACGAAATCACCTGGATTTGAGCTGCAACTTCAGAGTTGCTACACCAAGCTTGTGGTCGATATTGAATGACTGAGAATTCCAGTAGGCCCTGCAGTTCTGGAGCTTCCTTCAGCCACCATCAACGAGCACATGGTCACTCTCCTTTTCCTCACCACCAGCGTTAGAATACCAAGTCCAGCAATGAGCCTGTCAGCACTGAAACCATGAACCAGCCACCCTAAGTCCACGTCTTTTTACAAAGTCAAGGAACTTAGTGCTATTCTGGTTCACAGTTCCAGACTCATGGGGACCAACACATGTCTCATAACCACCCCTATTCGGACTAGTCGATGCATTGAAATCCCCCAAGACTAGAAGAGTATCTCGCTTGGGGAACTGATCAATCACAGACTCGAGTGCGGCATAGAATGCGTCCTTCACAGTGAGATCACTCACCTCAATCAGAGCATATACGTAGACCAGGGAAATGACGCCCAAAGAGTGACAAATTCTCAGTGTCATAATACACTCACTGACCAGTGTTACCTCAATTATCATGGGAGTCAGCTTAATGGACACAGCTTCAGCAACTCCTTGGACATTGTACCCATCAGAACACCCAGACCAGTGGGAGGTGTAACCGCCAACCATGATCTCAGCACTATCCAGTCTCCATTCCTCAGAGAGTGCTGCAATACCGATGTTCAAACGCTGGAACTCAGATGATAACAGAGACAGGTGATCATCCTCTCCTTAATAATTGGACATTCCAGGCAACCATCCAAAGGGTCCTCCTCAGTTTAACCTGAGAAGACCGCTGTCTGCTGGATGATACCTCAGCATCACCCTGACAAACACTACTGAAACCGACCCAGGAAAGTTACCCGCGTTTTTCTCCTCTCATCAAAGAATGGGGTCCCAAAGGCTTGGCTCCAATCCCGTCATCCGGTGAGCAGCGTGAGCTGCCCTGTGAAGGGCAGCTGCACAGAGGTACTCTCACGGAGTGGATTTTCAGTTTTCTTTGCGTTTTTTTTGTGTTTTGCGTGTGTTTTGCGGAATGAAGTATTTTACGTGGCCCGAGGCAAATGTGCCAAAACCTATGAGATAAAGGTAACCCAACTGCAGGAGGATGTCCACAGACACAGTTGGCACCAGATATGGATGGCCGTTGGCTCACAAGGAGCTCCTCCACCTTTGAAGTTTGGTTTTAATCCTGCTGGGTGTCCATATCCATACACCCTCCTCACCAGGAAACCTGGTGGGGGAGACGGTTTAGTCACCGCCAACCCGACCATGAAACAGGTTATTACATGGTTTACATTGTACCTGCAGCAAGTATGCCTGGTGTTGGCTTTATGGTTAGGGTGGTGGGCTTGGAATCCTCGGATCCTGAGTTCAAATCCCACTCCGATGTTGAATTATTACCAGGTGGGTTTGACTCTGCCTGTCATCCTTCTGAGGTCAGTAAAATGAATTGCCAGCTTGCTGGTATCCTGTGTCGGAGTGGCGACCCATCCAGGATTGTGCCCAATAGCCAAGGAGACTGCTTAGGCAGCACCAACGTTCTGCACAGAATATGGTCCCAATGGATGAATGGATGCAGCAAGCTACAGATCTCATCTGGCTTGACCTGAAAAAATAAGACCCTTTAAGACCCTTAAGACCATTTTGACCACTAACAACCTTTAAGACCCCAAAGACCCTAAATACCCTGCAGACCCTTAAGACCTGGAGGACCCTCAAAGACCTCTTAGACCCCTAACACCCTCTTAGACCCTTTAGATCTTCTTTGACCCTTTAAAACTCTGAAGACCCTGAGACTCCTTTCTACCCTTTAGACCTTCACACGTTTCAGACCTTTTAATACCCTGTAGACCCCTTTGACCTTTAAACCCTTTTTAGATGTTTTAAGACCCTTTATTCCCCTTCAGACAATTCTGACCCATCAGACCTTAAATGATACTCTTGAGACCCCTTCAACATTTTCAGACCTTTCGACTTTTTGAACATTTGACATTTACAAGATTTCAGACCTTTGACCTTTACACATTTACAACTAGACCATTTAGACCTTTCATTTAGCACATCCTTCCATTTATTTGCCACACAAAATACACCACACGAAGGAAGTCCTGGAGAGGGTCTGCAATCTCTGATTGTTCTTTCTTGTTATTAGGTCTTGTTTACCTTTTCTCACTTATTTAGCTTGTCAACTAATATGGCACCCAAGCACTGCATCATGGGTACTGAAACACCTCTATAGATGAGCACAAAGAGACAGCTTAAAGAACAGTGCAGCAATACCACCTGCCCCATGACATTCAAATGTAAAGTTTAAATGCTCACCCTTTTGCCGCAAGGACATTAATTTTTTCAGTGATGATGACCAGTCAGTGGAAAACAATTGTTTCTCGATTTCCATTTGTTACTATTTCTGCCAACTAAATTTGCTATAAAAAGAAAGGTCACTTCCAAATTGATAAAAGGCCATGACTTCCCATTTCCATGTCATAGCGCGGCTGTGCACACATCTCAAAGCTAAACTAAAGGACGTGGGCATATACAACAGACTCTATAGATGACGGTCTCATGCATGATGTGTATTGGCAGCACGTACGTGCTGTTACTGCTGCTCACACGCCCAAGGACATACAGCTCGTGCACAGTTGTACCCAAGTTGGGAGCTTATAAGCTCTGGCTGAACGCTTCACCGCAACACAAGGTTGCTCCAGTGAGGCATCAAATTGATATTGAACATTCAGACAATTTTCTGGCAAGTTTCATTTGTGGTTTTAACATGTTCTGCAAAAAAAATTGCATAGTTTTCATGTTTCACGAATGTACTGCGTTTATTTTGTAAAAACAAAACACAACAAAACAGAAGCCTGGTTTTGGCTTAGTGGTAAAGGTGGCTGGCTTGGGATCTTCGGGTCCTGAATTCAAGCCCTGTTGGATGCTGAATTAACACCAGGTGGGGTTGACTCGACCTGTCATTCAGACCTTCTGAGGTCAGTGAAATGAGTACCAGTCTACTGGTATAGGGGAACAGCATCAGTGATATAGTCGTGCCCCAACAAAATGAAAGCTACTCAGCAGCCATGCTTCCAAACGCAGGAAGAAGAAAACAAAACAACAACAAAGTTTTTTTCAATTGATTACAAATGCAAAATCTGGCGCATCTTCAGTTGTTTAGCCTTTGTATGCGATGTACTGAAGTCGATGACAATTTTGTTGTGACAAAGCAAGCTTTGGAGGTAATCTAAATCTGAATGTTCAAGGCTGTGAGCGCTTCAGCAGATTCTTGGAATATATGCATCAAGGCTGCTTAAAAGCTTTTCTCCTTGAAAGACTAAATGGGACGTTGAACTTCCACAAGCAAGTTCAACCTGACAAGACAACCCCATTAACATTTAAGATTGACTGCGAAGTTATCAATCAGTAGGATGTATGTAATAAATAGATAAGTAGATTGGGTTTCAGGCACTTGTTCTAGACTTTGAGACGTGGAAGGATTATGGGACAAGTCAAATCTGTGTGAATAATTTTCAGCTGAGTTTTATGGCTTTGTGTTTCAGGTATGAAAGCGAGTGGAGAGCGCAAGGTATAAATGATTTACAACACTAAAACAAATTTTGGTAAGAAAGGAAGTCATGCCATGCAAATGTATCCACAGATTTTTGGCTGAAATGTAATTTCAGCTCGTAGGGTGGAATTGTATTCATCACCAAGCATTCATTATTGTAATGTACTCATTATAATTTGAGCTGTAAAGGAGCAAGTCAAATGATTGATTGGGACCATAGCAAAAATCCAGACATTCGGACTACATTTTATGGAAGTTGCCTTTTTGAAAGTGTCTCTCTCGGTCTATCCCCTTGTTGAATGGCTGACTTTGTGGCCACAAAAGGGTGATGAGTGTTGACGGGGCTTATGGAAGAACCGTTATTTGAAAGGTGAAACGAAGAAGTTGGTATTTCCATTCCTGGAAGCAAAAAAATAAATAAATGTTTTTTTAAAAAAGGGAATCATATTGATGAATGAAGCTTATTTGAGTTAATTTGATCAGTGTGAGATTATGTTAGGCAGGACATGGTTTCTAATTTTGTTGACGTGTTGATTTGTGCCACCAGTCAATGCCCAAAGCAGATGATGTTTACGATGATACCGGAGTTCAGGACCTCAGGTACATTTCCGTTTGTAATTTTTTTTTAAAACAAATTCGAGGCTCGTGGAAGAGCTCGTGCACTTAACGGATCAGGACGTAACAGACAAAAAGATGATGCAAAACATGCATGCATGGGGTGGACAAGATGGATACAAAAGGAAATTCCAAGGAGAGGAAACTGGAAAATTAGGAGGAGAAGGGATTTGGATGGGGTTAACAAGGGTAGAAAAGTTCATGGTTTTGGATTGGGGACGATCTGAGATGTTAGTGAACAGCTGTGTTGAAGATCTGGAGGGAAGAATGAGATTGAAGAGGATGTGCAAGTTGGTTCCACAGATGAGAAAAAAAGAGGAACAAATGAGTGGAAGTGAACAGCGATCCTGGATTTTGGTAGTTTTGCCAGAAGGGGGTTGATGATGGACCATGTGAGTCCTGCAGAAAACTGTGGGTGACAAAGCACAGAAACAGCAGAGGGTGCAAGACCAGAAAGGAGGCGGTAGAAGACAAAGAGACCACCGGCCTGTCTGTGATGGAGTATTGATGGACCCATTGACTCAGCTTCATCGCAGAAGATTCCAATAATCTTTAAAACCTTGGTTCCCACGGCATCAATCTGAGCAAGATGTGAGGTAGGTGAGCCAGCCCAGAGGGGAGAGCAGTTCTCCATCAAGCTGTGGATGAAGGCAGTGCAGGTGGATGTGAACTCAGGTGTGCCAAAGAAGGACTTTGTACAATGGAGGATGGCTAGTCGGCGGTTAGCTTTGGAGGCCAATTCCTGAAATGTAGTTTGCCCAAGAGAGGCCATGGCTGATAGTGAAACCCAGGAGTTTGAACTTAACTCAACTTCCGCAAGAGAATAGTTAAGAAAGTAGATAGGAGGGTTTGCCAGACTGTCCTTTTGGAGATAAAAAGTGACAGTGTGAGATTTGTCAGGATTGAAAGACATATTCCAAGTTTTTGACCAGCTTGTGATTTTTTTCAAGGTCTGAAGAGAGGGAAGAGGCTGCTGTTTGCCTGTTTGAAGGATGAGGGATGTCATGGCAGAGGGTGGAGTCATCAGCCAATAGATAAAGAGGATTTTCCAGAGAGTCAGAGAAATCATTGATGAAGATTAGGAATAGAACTGGGCCAAGAACACTGCCTTGGGGCACTCCAGGCTTGACAGGGAGAGGAGATTAAAGGATGCCATTGAGAGCTACTTATTGGCTATGAGAGTAGAGGAAGTCAGAAAGCCATGTGTGGAGTTGGCCTTTGATGCCATAGGCAGAGAGTTTGGAGAATAAGGCAGCATACCTGACTGTATCAAAAGCACAAGATATGTCCAGACAGACGGCCCTAATCTCATGTCTGACAATGAGCAACAAACGGAGGATCATCCATTGTTGGCTGAGTAGCAGCAACATGTGCATTGTGGAGTGACCTGGTCTGAAATCAAATTGGTGATCTGAGATGAGGTTGTTGGAGAAAAGGAAGGATTTCATATCAACTGCGATGATGGTTTCCATGACCTTGCTGATGGTTGGATGTAAGCTGATAGGTCTGTAGTTAAGGGGATAGGGTGTTTGAAACTATTTTATGTCGTGCAGTGATATTGTTGGATTTCCAAGCAGATGGAAGATGACCTAGTGCAAATGACAGGGTGAAACGGCAGAGAGAGGATGTGCAAGAGCAGCAGAGCAGGTTTTTAGGACATGTGAGCTGATGCCGTCCGGTCCAGTAGCAGAGTCAGAGTTGCCTGTTGAAAGAACCTTCTCCTCCTCCTCAGGTGCAAAAGACAAAGTCCAGGAGCAGTTGGGTAAGACAGGGAAGGATGAGTACCGAGAGTGAGGGGTTGTTGACACAAGATTTGGAAGCAAACACAGAATTGAAGCATTCAGCATTCTCACGAGTGAAGTCAGCTGTGGTGCCATTTGAAGAGAGGGAAGGGTTGGAAGGGGAGCAAACTCCAGAGACAGACTTAACAAAGCACCACCAGGTTTTAGAGGACGGAGACAAGTTTGAAAGTTCAATCTTGAGATTGGACAGATGCTTTCTGGCTCTCCTGAGAGTGGACACCCACTTGTTGCGGACTTTTTTGGAATGCACATTTCTTTCAAAATGGCAATTTTAGGACTCGATCTACAACTAGGAGTGCTCTTATGCATGTTAATACCGTCATAACTCTCGATTGTGACTTCATAACAATGGATTAACAAAAGGGGTTAACACATGGAAGTACAATATAAATCGATTACGTTTGACTAAGTGATGGAATATTCTTAATATTGGTACATTTATTAATGAGCATATCATTTCATAGCTTCACAAATGAGTAAGTAACTTGTGAACGGTCTGGGGATTGATCCCACCCCCTACCCCTTGTATAAATGTTGGTACTATCATCTCACTTTGTACCATTGTTGTTGTTTTTCACAGTGCTGATGAGAATGGTGAGTATAAAATGTGTGATGTCACACCTATGACATTTTCATATCACTCTCAAGCCACTGAGTCAACCAGCCTCGGTGGCATAATGGTCAGTGTCTGCTCTGAGTCTGGGAGGTCGACGGTTCAAACCCAACCCCAGCAAAGTCCACCAGACTTTGAAAATGGGACATGCTGCTTCCTTGCTTGATGTTCAGCATTTAAAAACAATTGCAGATTGGCATCCATGGGGAGAAGAAAATTTGGCCTTAATTGCCTTGCTGGGTGTGGAGAGATAAGTGACGTCATAAAGATGGTGTCGCTGGCATCTGGAATGCCCTGAGAAATTACGTCCCTTCCTCAGATGGCTTTGTGCTTGTCTAAAGTCATTGTGTGTGTGTGTGTGTGTTTTTGAGTTGCAGCTCCTCAATGGGCCTTAGACCCTGTGAAAAGCAAACACTAAAGCTGCAAAATATCATTAACCCTTTCACTGCCAACTGATTTATTGTAAGGCCACAATTTTCACCAAGGAAATCGGTTTGAACCAATTTTCCCAATTTTGTCCTGTGAAAAAAAAACTTCTGAATCATATTCCTCTCTGTAGAATTATTAGTTATTCCTTCTGAATTATATATTTGAAAATCAGTTCGACATTGTTGTTGAATGAATCTGAATGTAACTGTCTGTATCAATGGTGGCACTGTAAGGGTTAAACCTGCTCCTGTAACCAGACCTAATTTAACACAATATATCCTTAACCATAATGATCTCGATGTTAAATTTCCATTCAGTATTAATCTTAACCTAATAACCTAAACTTAGGGTTAATTTGAATCTTATGGCAGGCACAATTATAATTGGAGGCAAATAATGGTTCCCTTCTTTATGATTGTTCATATTCAGACGAAGACTATGATGATGTTTTACCTTTGGAGATGGCTATCCAACACCAAAAGTGAGTGAAGGTTTATTTCTATATATATATATTTTATTTTATTTTATTGATAAACCCAAACATGATCATGGATTGCCCTTCGTAACTGAAAAAACCATTCACCATATGATGTGAATAGCTGGAAACGTCAGTTTGTTTAAAGTATCGGAGCTGTACAGCAACCACAAATTGAGATGCCAAGCAGTGTAACCTTGTGTAAAGGAATACCTGAGTAGACCAGATCATGTACTACCTACAGTTTATGCAGGAATTTGCAATTTGTCTCGGGTGCCAGTGATAACTCGCCCCATTCATTGCGAAAGACACTGCAGGACACAGACAAATTATCCGGCTTCACGTCCATATGATGAACACTTCACCATGCACGCGGAATACCAGGATGACAGTTTATAGCAGGGTTGGGATTCGAACCCAGGCTAGACGGCTCAATGGTGCATGTGGAATCCTCCAGGGCCTACGTTACCAACTATTCACATGTCACATGGTGAATGATTTTTCTATCCTGCCTGCCAATATGAACCCAAACACAAGGAAATTCAAGCACAATGCCAGTACTTTTTATGTTTTAATCATTTAAATGATTTAGGCTAGTGGCCAAATGAGGTTTTGGGTGGCATACCCCTACCCAAGGTAGAACGAGTCACAACCTATTTTTTCTTGAAGAGGGATGTTTGGGGAGTTAGAAAATCATGGTTGTGAACCTGAGATCATTGCACAACATTTTGAAAATCACGTTTACATATGTACCACTGCAGACTGCAAAAATGGATTTAATCGCCACAGATTTTGGTTCATATTGGCTCATATATTTGTTAATACTGGTGCTACGAACACAAATTTGGTACCAAAATGTGCGGAATGATGACATATATATATATATATATATATATATATATCTGTAAAAACCATTTGTGATGTACAAAGGCTTTTGTGTGACCTACAGGCAAAATAGTGGAATTTTACTCAACAAATCAGCTTCGGGTTTACCAATAATATCAAACTAAACAATTAATTTCTTCATAAGTATTTGAGTTGTATTATTACATATTACATCAAAATAACCCTCTATCATTCTCCTTTTTAGAAATATAACTCATAAAGATAAATCAGTTGAATAATAGAGTTATTACCGAAACCATATGTCACCCCCCCTAAAAGTAACCGACATTGATTAATTTATATACATGTATATGCATTAACCAAACAAGAATGATTTTAAATCCAGTTGCAGAAAATCTATTTTGAGCTTGATTGCCTTTTTCTAAAACTACTAATATATACTTATCTTTAATTATTTCATTTCAGATGCTTGTGCTGACAATTGATCTGCAATTATGGATCTGGAACACCTGTTGTGAAGCGTCGTAAAATTGACACTGACCACTGCATCATATGCTTTAAACCCCTCAACCCTAAAAAGCAAGAAGTTGTAAAGAACCCAACATTTAATGGTTTGAGTGCAATCTTCAAAGCAAGTCAAATCAGAAAAGATGACGTTTACGAAAGTATCTGGCCTTTGCAACAAGACATATTGAGTCTTGATTCGAAAGTATCATTCCACAAATCGTGTCGGGCCAAGTATACCAGCAAGTCAAATATCTCCACATCCAACCACCCCAGTGAGAGTGACCAGCAACCATGCACGTCTGCGGCAACAGAAACACAAGAATCAGAAGAAATGAAACGCTGGGTTGACATCAGGACTAACTGCTTCATTTGTGGAAAATCCAACACTTCCAGAAACAAGCTTACACCGGTATCACAGGAACTGGACAGTCCAAAGAGAAAAGTTCTGGCAGCAGCTGACAAAAGACAAGACAATAAAATACACATGCGCATGCTTGCCTTTCCAGATTTGTTCGCCTATGATGCCAAGTACCACAGGTTATGCTATTCACACTATATTTCAGAAAGGAACATCACTGCTGCAATTGTAAATCAGGAGAGGAAACAATGGGCACATTACATGATGAAGCTTTTGATGAACTGAAATGTTATCTGGAACAAACTGTGTCTCCAAAACTAAGACAGTGCAACCTCGTCATCTGAAAGATGAATACGTTGGATATTTGGTTTCACTGGGTACCACGAATGCAGAACAGTATAAAACTGGAAGTTGAAGGAGCGATTAACTAATATTATGGTGACCAAATAGTCTGTGTACATTTGATGGCCACACTGACATCATATGCTCTTCTTCTGTGACCTTATGTGATGCCCTGAGAAAAGCCACGATTCTGCAGAGCATGACTGATGAACCAGAATATGAAGACATCCCGTCTGATGTACCATCAGCCACAGATAGTGAAATGCATACTTTGCATGCTGCAGCTGGTATCCTGAGGAAGCACATGGCTGATATCGAGCATGTTGGAAATATGTATGCACCTGTCGAGGAAACAGATATTCAGCACTGTGCAGAATTTGTTCCTAATACACTCTACGACTTTATTCAGTGGTGCACCAGTGAGAAATCACACACGAATGTAACCAGCTGTAGTGATGAAGGTGTTATGAAGAACAACCTGAGGACGATCGCCATTTGTCACAATATAATATCACAGAGCCGTCGAGTGTACTCCACAATAACGCTTGGTTTAGCCTTGCAGGTGCATCATGAATTGGGAAGCAAGCATCTCATTGACTGCTTCATGAATTAGGACACTGTGTGTCCTATGATGAGGTGAGACGTTTCCTCACGTCGTGGCTGTTGATCAAACTGCCTCGGAGGATATTTACATCCCAAAGTTCTTCAAACCTACGCTGCACCGACGATGACTGTAGGCAGAGCAGAACATGTAATTGTATCTCTGGCAGGACTGACCTGCTTGAATTCTGCTCGTTTAGTGCAGACGATTGTCCAAATGTTGATGATTCTGTTGTCTTTGACGACAGCACTGATGAAGAGCGTGACTGAACTTTAAATGTATTACATGTATTACTTCATGTAATAGATGTACATAAGTTACAGTGCATGTTAAGATTCATTATCGTCATATGTGAAATAGCTTATATCAACATGATGTCATAAAAGTCACTTTCACAATTGTGTTAGAATCTTAAGTCAATTCTTCATGTTGCATATCTGCTTCGGGATTTCTATCGGTCAGCATTAGTGGGGGCGACATATGATTTCAGTTATAACTATATCATTTCAGTGACAATTATATCATTAGATATATTTTTCAAAGGGTAAATAAACTTGGATTATGTTGATGTAACAAGTATGACTGCAAGTCCAATATTTTTAAGTAATTAATTGTTAGTTGATATTTATTGGTAAACCCGAAGCTGATTTGTTGAGTAAAATCCACTATTTTTGCCTGTAGGTCACACAAAAGCCTTTGTTACATCACAAATGGTTTTTACAGATATATATATATATGTCATCATTCCGCACATTTTGGTACCAAATTTGTGTTTGTAGCACCAGTATTAACAAAATATGAGCCAAAATCTGTGGCGATTAAATCCATTTTTGCAGTCTGCAGTGGTACAATTGTAAACGTGATTTTCAAAATGTTGTGCAATGATCTCAGGTTCACAACCATGAGTTTCGAACTCCCCAAACATCCCTCTTCAAGAAAAAATAGGTTGTGACTCGTTCTACCTTGGATTAGGGGTTTCTCACAATTTTAGGCCCCTTTTTAATTTGGCCACTAGCCTAATTGGATTCAATGATATACACATCTTCTTCGTGTGATTTGTTACTTACTTTAAATAAAATAAAATAAACAACAGTTGTTTTGGCTTTATGGGTGCACATTGTAGTGATTTCATAAAGTGGTGTCACACGTCAGGGGTTAAACAAGCATGGAATTCAGCTTAGTGCATTTGTGCAGGCAACCATTAATAAAAGGAAACTCATCCAGGAAGATATAAGATCAAATTTATCGACATCACCATTTACTTATTATAACAATGTATGTTTGGATGTATGTAAACCCCACCCTCGAGCTTTAATAATTACTGACTTTAGTTTAACCCACAGTTTAAAGCTACGAGATATGGGATACCAGATAAATGTTCAAACAATAACACTGTCATCTTCCACAAATCACGTTATCATGTATTAATTTGCTAAATAGGGCACATGTAAAGCTATACATAACAAGTTGAATGCAACAAAAAACGGGTTGGTCGGAATCGAAAGTGGGGGGGGGGTTTAAACCCTTTTGTGCTGTCGTCGTTTCCACGACGAGATAAAAAAAAATAAATTTTTTTTGTTTTAATTTTGGTTATTCATCTAACTTGACCACAAGTTTGATTTTTTTTTGCAAATACCACTGGAAATTCATAGCCCTATGGAAAATAAAATGAAGCAACAGGAACCATGCAGCCGTAAACAATGCAGCACACAGGGGGTTAACTAAACTGGTAAAACCTATTCGATATGTTGACTAATCAGTAATGATAGGTTCCAAGTAAACAACAAAACATACTTACAAAGCATGACATTTCTCAAAGATAATATTTACCCGCTGCAGGAGAAGGTATTTAGCGGGGGCAGTGGACCTACCTTGCACCCCCCCCCCCCTTGCGACAATTTTTCACTGATACCACAGTGTTCATATATATTCCAAGTATCAGAAAAATGATGTTCCCGAAAATAACTCATTTTCTATGCTTTGTTAAGCTGTTTCCTGGCAACCATCAAAAATAGATGAATCTCATAAAGATCGGCAAAATGTCAATATCTCTGTCAAATATAAACATAAATATCAAAATTGGTGTCAAATTAAAGCTTATACATTTACGTATTAATATTTTGTTTATGCTAATTAGCTAATTGGCATTTAATTAAATTTGATTGAAGACAATAATTCCCACAAAAATGCAAGAATTCCATTTTCTTTCCTTGTAATTACCAAACACGTCAGTTTTTTGTCAAAAAAACATTACTTAGGTTTGCCAGATACAGCCAGGTGGCAAAAAATATATTAAGTTTGAATTTTTTAAAGTAGGCTAATTAGCATAAAATACAAAGCACAATGAATCGTTCGAAAATCATGCCAAATCAGTTAATCAGTAGAATTATATACCTGGCCTGATATAATACATAACTGTGACTTATGATGACTGTTGGTGTTTAAGGGAACATAACTATTTTCTGTTTGAGTAAAAGTAGTGGAAATAATTTTAAATGCATTGATATGCTAATTAGGAATCCGCATTATGGAATTTCATTTTCGTAAATATCTCAACTTCTGGTCCATGGAAATTTGTAAATGAGGAATCTCACATATTGTTTGGAGGTCAAGGAATAGAGTGAACTTATTTCCTTTGTTGTCAGAGATGTAGAATAATGTTTGGATAGCTTAATTACATGCAAAAATCATAGAAAATGAATTTCCTATACATCTTTATTCCCTTGAACAGAATGCAAGAGAATGTGTCCTCCTTTGAGTTTCACGTAAGCATCATGACTACATATTTTGATAAGATTGGGCTTGAAGTTAAATCAAATGTTTAAAATGCAGTGGATGTATAAGGTGAGTGGATGTCATTATATCATAATGTATCTCTACCAGAGGCTGGAAATAGTGACATCCTGTAGGCACAAAAGTTAAACTGATGTGTAATTAGTTGGGCTAAAGGAGAGCATATACAGCAAAATGTATTCATATGTCCATCTGAGTGCAGTAATGAAGTCTCACACTTTGAATGCATTCGATATAAAAGCATTATAAAATAATATTTACTGTATCCCTCTTCCAGAGTTACAAGATGTTTGAAAGCCTACTAGCCACAACCAGATCTGACAAATGGTTTATCTTCACATTTTCCCTGCATGTGACTCTACTATGAAGTAGATCGATACAATGGCAAAACTATGAGTGATGATCTGCAATCTGTTGGAGTCTTAGCAACTTGAGACACATCTGAGTTTGACAATCTCGACCAGTTGTAATCCGCTGTTTCATTAACTATCAGTCATATATAGAAGAAGTGTCCTTAGTCGCAGATTCTGAGCCTGATGTTTGCTTGCTATGTCCTTCATTGGCCATCATACTTCATGTCGATCCACAATTCACATTCGTCATGGCTCGTCATAATCTCATCATCACTGTCTATTCGTGCTCTGCGTGAACAGACTTTGATATGCTCGTATCACATCTCATCATCATCTGTGTATGTACCATGTCCTGCATGTCATCGTATCTTGGAGATCGATATGAACTTCAAACAGCTCTTGATAATTAGCTCTTCGGATGTGGCTGCTCTAAGCACTTTCTACATGGAGGTAGTTTCCCAAGTCAATGTTGCGGCCTGCGTCCAGAGGCTTGTCCCCACACTTCTCTTATCATGAGCACCTTACTTCATCCACTTCCTGAAATATGCTCTGCCATACATGACGCAAGTGAACTGTTCCAACTTAAGCATCAAGTCTGACAAATAGTGAATCCATCACTCTTTGCTCCCTCAACATTGCAGGATCATATCTGTCTCTTTTTTGCACTGACATCAGTCTGTTCCTTTCTCTTCTGAGGTTTCATCTCGGTGCACGAATTGGCCATCACTGCATATGCTGCAAGAACAAATCTTGGTTATTCAATGTATTGTTGTATATGACAATAAAATTATACAATCACAACTAGAAGGAGCAATGTCAAGCTGTAGATTATGATATCACAGTATGCATACCTACACCTCCAGGCTATAGAGCCATACAACCTCACATTTACATCGAGCGAAGCAAAAAGTACAACACACAGACTGCAGCAAAAAGCGATAATATGATCCCCCTTACTGGTGATCGGGGATTTTATTAACATATCATCCATAAAGACTATTCAACATCTCTGTCACACAAAGGAATCTGTTCACTTTATTCATTGACCCTCCAAACATAGGTGTAGACTCCTCATTTACAAATGTCCATTCACCGGAAGGTGAGATATTTAAAAAATGTAAATTCCCATAATGGCGGAACCTATTAGTTAGCACATACTCATTTACAACTATTTCACTACTTTTACCCAAACAGAAAAGAGTTATGTGTCCTTTAAACACACAACATCATTAGTCCAGTTATATTATTTATCAGGCCCAGGTAATTAGTTTATGATTAATTTGATTTAACATGATTTTCAATATGATTCTTGTGCTTTGTATTTTATGCTAATTAATCTACTTTAAAATTCAAAATTTATAAAAAAAATTCGCCAACTGGCTTGTATCTGCAACTGATGTGTGTAATTACGGAAAAAAATGGAAATTCTTGCATTTTTGGGAATTATTGTCTTTAAGTCAAATTTAATTATATATTATCAGTGAAAAATTGTCGCGGGGGGGGGGGGGGGGGGGGGTGCAAGGTAGGTCCACTGGCCCCGGCTAATTGCGTTTGGGTCCGTCTGTCTGTGTCTGTTTGTTACTTGCAAATCGAAGATTTTTCAAGAATATTTTGGTCAGTGGATTTTGTTATTCTGTCTGTCTGTCTGTCTGTCTGTCTGTCTGTCTGTCTGTCTGTCTGTCTGTCTGTCTGTCTGCCTGTTTGATGCTACAGGTCACAATTTTAAACCGATCTTCAACGAAACTCACCACATAATAGTACAGAGTTTGTCATAAGGAAGAAGGCTGTTGTGTTTGTGAGATCAAAAGGTCAAAGGTCAACATAGGCCAAAGGTCAACAACTGAGGTGGTATTTCTAAAATCCTCAATTTTCATCCGATTGACCTGAAATTTGAAGAGGATATACATTTCAGGTCACTGAATTCAACCACCAATTATTTTGGAGGTTCACATCGGCCAAAAGGTCAACATAGGCCGAATTTCTAATATTGTCAATTTTCTTCCAATTCACTTGAAATTTGAAGAGGATTTGCATATTTGGTCATTGAATTCAACCACAATTATTTTTTGAGGTCAATATTGTTTTATGGATTTTGCAAGTGTCGTACTCTGCACGACGTCGTCTTCTTGTTATTCTGTCTGTCTGCTGTTTGTTTGTCCACACAGAATTTTGTGTTTTTCTCCGCAACCGCTTGTGGATTGAGATGAAATTTTCACACACAGGTGCAACTACTGATGGTGAATGTTGTAATCATAATGATTATGTCAGACGTCACATGGTGTGGCAGCCATGTTGGAAAATATGGAAAAACTTTATCTCTGAAAGTTTTATCTCTTATTTTATCTCTATCGTCTTTATCTCTGAAACCTCTATCTCTGAAAACGACCAAGGAAAAAAATGAAACTTGGCATCATGGCAAGTAATCCTCATGTGTATTAAGTTATTTTTTATGACGTCATAATTGCATATGTAGAACACGTCTTATCAGTATGAAAATTTTGAGGGTCATCTCGGGATAAATGGTCCACAGGAAAAAAATTGATGACGTCATCGGTCTTGTGATTCGGCAGCCATATTGTTTTTTTGTTTTTTTAAACCTTCAAAAATTTCTTTCTCTGAAGTGGCTGAACAGATCGAGGTGAAACTTTACACGTATACCGCCTGTCCATGAGGAACAAAAGATTCACATACATGATGTCATAGGTCATAACATGGTTTGGCAGCCATATTGGATTTACCCTTAAAACCTATGCTGGAACTGCTTAATCAATCAACTTGAAACTTCACATTTATGATGTGTAGTGATGAGAAACACATATTTTAAATTTCAACTTAATCGGTCGCATGGTCTGCAGCCATAATTATTTAATTTTTTGATATGTATTCAATATATATATATATTTTTTTTTAGTAAGGCTCACTTGTTTGTGCCTGAATGGGTTTGAGGGTAGAGGAGTAGCAGCTGAAATGTGAATCCTATCCAGTTTCCTCCTGATGACTTCTTTGCTTTTTTTCTTGTTTGGGTTCCTTCTGATGACTAAATACAGGACTGTACTCTATTTGGTCTTCCATTTGATTTGAATTGAATTTGTTTTAATCCATTCTAAATTCATTGAACAAAGATAATAATTTTTTAAAACGTCATGGGTCAGGGTCAGATGTCCAATCAAAGCGTGGTTGCATCAAAGCGGGACGTCTTGGTGTACCCTGTCATCACTGCCAGCAGTTATAAAGTGGTAGTTGGGCTTTATGTTCTCATAAATTACGTAACACACCAGTACATAAACGCCACACAAAATACACCACAGAGGAAGTCCTGGCGAGGGTCTGCAATCTCTGATTGCTCTTTTTCTTTTTCTCAAAAGTTTATTTACTTTTTTTCGTTTCCAGTTGTCGCCTGTGACGCGTGATGTCAATTTACTGCAAATAGCGTCCCACCATAGAGTAGCAGTGTGTTACCTGATTTATAGAGAGACCAAGTGATGCTAAATGATGATGAATGTCACATGATGATCTTGTTAAATCTTGACAACAAAACTTTGAGAAATGTTCATTCATTCACAAGCATCAAACCGCATCATTGTATCCCATTTCATTCATTTATTTATTTATTATGGTTTGAATTCGGAACGGTAATTTGTCGACGTCCTGTATACTAATTAAAACAATCCGAATCGAATCCTACCATTCAAAATATTCAAAAGTACCGATAAATAACCCAGTAAGAAGTCGAAGGGCGAATTGGAAAGCAAAATAGACCTACCGGTTGATTTGGGGTGATGACAAATGATAGACGAGAGGAAGTGACGATGTGTACGGATAAGGATTGAAGGAAATGGTCAGTTTGGTGAAGCTCATGACTTCACCCAGCCAATCGAGTCAGGCTAGAGCGGTGCCTGATTGCTACAGATCTGTCACTCTGTGTGAATCCATGCGAGTGGAATGGAAGCAAAACATTGCTTTTTTGAAATTGCTCGTACTTTCCATCCAATACTGATTTTGACGATACAAAAATGGGTCCGTGGGTTTAAAGAAAGAAAGTAGGTCAAACCCACAAAATACGGCTCACTTGCCGTGTAAGGTAAAGCCCAAAGAAAACATTTATATTTAAGAAACAACCCGTTTCATTTTTCGTCTGTCTGTCTGTCTATCTATCTGTCTGACCGTGATACATTCGGTCGTTACTTATCCAATCTCAACTAAACTTGCCAGGGGGACTAAGGGTCACATGACAGAAGTTGTAACGACTTAACTTGCCCCCCTCCCCAAGGTGGATTTCTGCCGTGCACAAACTCCATATTAAGGTGTATAAATAGCTCAGCATAGCATTTTGTGGGGCACACCGACCGGAAGTAAAAATTATTATAACCACAAACTATTCGGTCAATTCTTTCCAACGTATGATTAGCTTTTTAAACAGTTGCTACTGTTGTTTAACACCAAATTAGGAGGAAACCTGACATCGTTGAGGCATTCTATGCTTATCGCGTGCGTTCCCCACAGACTAACAGATGTGAGCCGTCCCAACTTGCTAGGCTCCAGGTAAGGTGCGCAAATGAGTCCTTAAGCATGCCATTACCTGTCTGATTTTTCTAGCCATAGCATTTTGTGGACTGTACATTGATTGTTTATAACATATATTGGGGCCTCAAATGTCATTTCTCCTGGCCATGGCCCTGACACCCTTAGGGCCCAATTGTGACTTTTATTTGACACATAACCCCATTCGTAATGCACACTCACCTCTATGCTGCCTCGCCTGTGTTTGAATCTCGACCCAGCTATAAACTATCATCCCGGTGTTTTACAGGCATGTTGATTCATCAATCAACGTGCACCATCCCTCGGATGGACGTTCAACTGGGCGTCCCATCTGCCGGCATATGTTGATGGACCTTAAACATCTGTGTTTTTCGTGAAGATTGGGCGAGCTATCGCCAGCACCCTGAACTAAATCCAAAGTCCTGCTCTAACTTTAGTCGAATGTGAGGCCTGCCATGTCATGCCATGTCTGTGTTGTGCCGTGTCATGCCACACCACATCCATACAGTGTTGTTTCCGTGCTGTGTCCGTGTTGTGCCATGTTTCTGCTGGAGTAATAGAGCTGATTTATCAATTTATACCAAATCCCTGATCAAGCGTTAATTGAATGGAAAAAACAAAACCTACCAATCTGTAGTGAACATGCGACTGGCATTTTCATCTTCACTGACACCTCCATTGTCCATTTAATCTCAGTCTTTAAAGACTTGAATAACCTCACAGAAACCATCCGAGATTGTAGGTGAATTGACAACTTGCATTTGCGTGTGACATCAGGGTCATGTCGTTTTTGAGGTCGTAAGAGCCTTTTTTGTTTGTATATCTTGCCTGGCTGCAACCCTACCTCCTAACTGATGCTCAGCAGAGCAGAAACAATACATTCATGATCCATGTGGCAGACGACGCTTGTTGCTAACAGGTCATGTGGCAATAGCCGGTATGGGACCCGATCTGTGCCTTGCTGCTGCACCAAGTTAGGGGGTCGAATATATATATATATATATATATATATATATATATATATATATATATATATATATATATATATACACACCTCACCAATCATACACATACATGCCTTGTGATACTTGTTTGCATGCCATAGTACAATATGATTATTTTGTTCATATAAGCTTTTGGATATCCCACATGGATGGCAAGATAGCGCAGTAGGTAGCTGTTCACTATTGAATTAACATGTCTAGGTTCAATCCTCAAAGAAGTAGCTGGTAAGAAACTGCAGTTCTGCGAGGTAGTACAATCAGGGAGCAGTGCATCTCATAGCATGCAATCTTTCAGACGGTGCCAGTCAGTCAGCTTTCCTATCTGCAAAAGTCCTGGACATTGAATATCGCATGGGTTCTCTTACAAAGAATGGGTCATTGTGTGCTGGTACCTTGGCCAAGTTTTCCAGAAAGAGTTGGTATCATTCCCAAAATTAATTTGAACTGAAATATAAAGTTTATCAGGTGCGATGGACCAAATGGCCTCGTACTGTGTTGAGCTTCCTTTGTATGTGCAATTACACTTTAGCAAACATTTCTTAACACTGCTTTTTACGTGAGCCTTGTTTTTTAAATAAAAAAAACAACATGAAGTGTGATCTTTCTTATCTTCAGGGAAGAACAAAAGCAAAAGTCATGGCTTCCGTTCCGATTAAGCAAGAAGGATAGCAAGAAGGCTTTGAAGAAAGTTGAGGAAAGGTGAGTTTACCTGTATCTGGATCGTTCTTAATAAAATTCGATATACCATTCACATATCCTCTCTTTTTACAAACTAATTGACAATTGAATTCCTTTTTTCTATGCAATTTTATTTTAATTCCCTTAATTTATACTGATTTATCAAGCAGAATAAACACATTCGTTGAGATTAGAAAATGTGCTCTTGTTGTATGACCAAAATAATAGTCAGATTGTGGGATAATGGTTTGGAATAGTAAAATGATGAAAATGGGATAAAGCGGTTAGGGTGGCTGGCTTGGGATCTTGGGGTCCTGAGTTCAAGCCCTGTTTTTCCGCTGAATTAACACCAGGTGGGGTCTACTCAGCCTGTCATCCTCACAAGGTCTGTGTGAAATGAGTACCAATGTACTGGTATAATGGTGGTACCGTCGCTGTTCCATGCCTGCGCACAACCGCAGTGTGGTAATCTTCATCCTGATGAAGCAGCACTTATCTAGAAGGAAGGAAGAGTATGGAATGAGATTGTGCATGATTAAGTAAGGCAAGAGATTATTGGCTGCTCTCAGAGCACCCTTATTCTGGACATTTCCATCTGTCTGTCTGTCCGCGAAACTTTGGTCAAGCCTAGGGGCTAAACCACTCAACCGATTCCAATGAAATTTGGTAGGTAGGACCAATATTTCTGGGAATCGTGTGCTTTCGAATATGGGACCCCGGGCCCTACCAACGGCATAGCAACGGCCCTTTAAAGTGGTTAAAAAAATCGAAAAAAATCAAAACAAAATCGAAGCTTAGAGTTCTGTGCGCAATCTATCTAGCTCCCTTCATGCCAATTTGCAGCCCTAACAAAAATATTTGTAGGAGGAGATAGGTTTTGGGCGAGTACATGTCGAACATTTCAGAAACGGTTAATTGCGAATATCTCTAAGAGAAAGAGTCTGATTTTGATGAATTGGGTGAAATGTGTAGAATGTGGCTAGCATGTACACAAAAATGAATGGTTGCTATGCACACCTCTGTTGCTTAACAACAGCTAAAATACTTTATCGTACATCGTACACTTATTGTGGACTGTACAAAACAAATCAATACCTCCGAGGGACCTGTTTTTTTTTGTGCCCAAGGAGAATGTCTTACAGCATCATATAAAAAAATAAAATATTTAGCGAATAATAAATGGAATTACCAGGGCTGCCATTTGTTAGAGTCTCTTTGGAAACATGCCTGAAATTTCACAAGGCGGGTTTCTGGGCGCAAACTAAGAGGGCGTGGATAATTCATATTTATTGTGCTAAATTGATTGATAGCATGTACATGAATACCGGCTAGTCGCGTCGGCCAGCTTTTCATCTAGAGCGAGCAGCCATGTTGCCTACCGGCTTGTCACTCCTTTTATGAATGAGATTGGTTCCACCAATTATCTAATGAACTAGCTGGATTTTAGCAACAATCTAATAGTTTCAGGTGATGCTTCTGAGTCAAGCATCACTTCCTGTTGACTAGAATCCAAATTCTTAATATTCCTGCCTTCAGATGGATTTTAATCCATGACCTTTCAAATCTTGGTCCTGACCTCACCAATCAGCGAACACTCTACTTATGACAAATTATTATTTACTCATCTGTTTAGTGGTGTATTGGTACAGTCTCAGGTTAATTATCGTATTATTTATTACACTTGATTTGTAATTCTTGTTGAGATGAGATGTTTCTTCTAAAAGTTGATTTGTGGAAAAGGGTAACAAGTTACATTGTCGAAGTAATTATTTAACTTGTGTAGAAAAAGCATCAGGGTTTGAGAGATTTCGAGTTACTTCTGGATGTGGAATCGTCTCGGAAGTCCACTCGATTTGGTTCGTAAAAATGGAGAGACTTTGTAAATTGTTCTCTCTCTCTCTCTCTGAGGAAATGGGAAAGCAGAGTGAGAAGGAGGGAGAAAGAAGAATATCCATTCCTGAGTTGCTTTTGAATGTTGTACCTTGAAATAAACACAAGTTTGGAGGACACTCGCCTGCCAGTGTGTGTATCGATCGAGTAATGAACCTTCAGGTTTTGTGACAGTCCCCCAAATGGGTTTTTTGAGGCAAGTAACAACTGTTATGGGGGCTAGAGGATTAGCATATCAGGTTGATAGGTATGCATCTTGATGCTAATAATTGTACGTTTATAATCTGTGATATGAAGAAATATTGAAATTTCTCGTTTAATGAAATATGTGTATATTTTTCTCCTCTGTTAAACACACAAATTAATGATAAAGGTTGATTGTACCTTTCTGCATTGTTGACTGTCTAGTAAAGAGCGAGAATCTTCAGCAAAGGCCTCCCCCGAAGGTAACGTATCAACATTTTCCTCCCCAGAACATCAGTTGTAAACTCAGTACCACTGGCTTCTCTCTCTACAACATTCTAATGTTGCACTCTCAGATGACAGTATAATTTGTCACTCAACACACCACAATCAAACCACAAGCTCTTTTACCCACGATGGAGGTCCTTTTATCGATTATGATTTTGTCTCCAAACAGTAGTTATAAATGCATGTTTGTACAAGTAATAGTTTGTTTGGGTGACGGCTTGCTCGATCGTTCGTTTTCACTTCTGTTCATTGTGGTTTGCACTTGTTATCCAGACTTGATGAGTGGTGCCATGGGAGATCATACATGTCCTTTTATCCCAGCTTGCCAAATTGATTGCTTGTTTTCCGAGATTGGAACTCGGCCATACTTGCGCTGAAGAAGCCAAGTTCAATTGCTAATCAATCCTCCACTTGTAGATGGCGAAGACATATATGACGACGTGGATCAGGAAATTGAAGAGAGTCCAGTCAGGTGAGAGAATTAATTGTTTTGAACTTCGTTGATTTGCAACCTGGATTTGTAATGAAATTTTGGAATGTTTGCAGTGTAGTTTGGCTTTTTCACATCTGCACTGTATCCTCATTGTTTGCAAAATGCGTAACATTGACTATGGTTATTAGATCAATGATGTGGTACTGGATTATATAACAACCTTTTTGAATTAAATGTTTTTTTTTCAGTACAAAAAAAATGGAAGGAGAAAGAGGAAAAGGGGAGGAAATTCAGGTGAGGTCCATTATATTAGGACTTAATCGTACTTACTTTAAAAGTGCCAATATAAACATTAATAATAAAAAGGGAGATGTACCAAAGCAATATTACGGTATACATTTTCATGTTTTCACGAGCAACAAGTATGTATCATCAAAAGGCAAATTTTTGTTTTGCCACGGTGGTCGTCAAGAAGCATCGCTAACCCTCGGGGAATGGGGTGGAAGGGGGTTGGTGGGGTGGGGGGGGACGGCTGGCATTTAACCGAGGAAGCATGCAGATATATACGTAAAGGCATCCCAAAATGCAAAGCCATCCACCATTCACATCCACTTTGTACTTGAGCACAACTTGACTCAAACATGCTAAAAATAAGTAAATATATTGTACATAGTATTGATTAGTCTTCTCCATATTCTCGTAATAAAGGGAGGGGTGAGAGTAAAGGAACCGGGGGTGGAGGGGGGTGGAGAGTGATGCCTCACCAAACATCGCTATACGCTCTCGAGGGGGAGGTGGGAGCGAGGAGAATGGAGGTGGGGGAGGGGGGGAAGTGAGGACAGGGAGGGGGTTTGGGAAGAGGTCGGCATGAGGGGAGGGGTTCTCGACTTGCATTTGTTCGTGGGACTTGTGGGGAACGTGGGTGGAGGGTAGTACAGGATTGAATTAAATTGGGTATGTTAAAACAGCACGTTGATACAGCATGCGGAGACCACCGGGAGATGTCCATGGGATGGAGAGGGGATGAGGTTTGGGATGAGATAAACAGGAGAGGGGAAGGGAAGGTAAAGCAACGTGAGGGGAAGAGAATGTGGTGTGAGGGGAAGGGAAGGCGGTGGGAGAGGAAGGGAAGGCAGCATAACAGGAGGGGAAGGGAAGGCGGTGTGAGGGGAAGGGAAGGGAAGGAAAGCAACATGAGGGGAAGAGAATTGCGGCGTGAGGGGAAGGAAGGCAGCTGCTTGAGGGGAAGGGAAGGTAAAGCAACGTGAGGGGAAGACAAGTGTGGTGGAGGGGAAGGGAAGGCAGCATGAGGGGAAGGAGGTGCGTGTGAGGGAAGGGAAGGTAAAGCAACAGTGAGGGAAGACAATTGTGTTGAGGGGAAGGGAAGCAGCATGAGCGGGAAGGGAAGGTGGTGTGAGGGGAAGGGAAGGCAACATGAGGGGAAGAGAATCGGCGGTGTGAGGGAAGGGAAGTAAAGCAACGTGAGGGGGAAGACAAGTTGGTGTGATGGGAAGGGAAGCAGCATGAGGAAGATGTGGTGTGAGGGGAAGGGAAGGTAAAGCAACATGAGGAGAAGACATTGTGGTGTGAGGGGAAGGGAAGGCAGCATGAGGGGAAGGGAAGGTGGTGTGAGAGGAAGGGAAGGCAGCATGACAGGAGGGGAAGGGAAGGGCAATGAAATGCACCCAAATTGCAACATGTTCTTTTTAACTGCCAGGTTCTATATAAAACCAGGCAAGAACATTCAAAAAACACACCATCTACCTGACAAAGGCCTGCATGCTCACACATGCGTTGACGTTTGCATCCCTCCAGTTGGCTCACTCCGAATCTGATTCTTACTTACTACACTATGGGGAAGCAGTTTTAAATTCAAAATGAAACCGTCGGTGCTTAACATTCCCCTTAACAGAGAGAATCGTATGCTGCATTGATAGGAAGCTCTAGGACGCAGTTATTTTGTTGGAGAAAAGAAAGAGCAAGTGGTAAAAAAAATATATATAAACACCGCATACATTTGTCATATGGAAATTAATATCACACACATTTGAACAAATTATCATCGTAAGAGCAGCAAATATGTCGAAACATGTCACCTACCTTTTAAATTTACCTTGTTTTATATTTTCATCCTCTTCTATTGATGTTTCCTCTTTTTGCTTTTGCTTTTCTTGCTCCTTTGAATTATTCATATGATTGAGATTTCATCCCTCCTGCCCCTTCTATCATTCCTCAGTTATTTAAAGGAGGGCGGGATAAAGGGTCTTCCGGAGGTAAGTGAAAACATGATTTGGCCACAATCACATTCTCACTTTATGTTGCACCTGAACATAGTCAACAATGTTTGGCCACTATGTCACAACACCTGAAGGTTCTTTAATCAATCGGTGTTAACTGGCAAGTGTTGCACCAGCCAGAGTCTGTTCTTGGAATTAAATCAAAAGGATCTCTAAGTCATGCCGCAGACAACCATCAGCATTATTTTGCCAACAGACTGCTGGACCTTAAATTTCTTCACAGAAGTTGTTTGATGTTTCCACTCCATGCTTTATCTCCTTGATTTCAGTTCATACTCGAATACCGACGTCGCCTATATCTCCTCTCCAGTCATATTATGAGACAGGGAGTCATTCCCTTCATTATGAAACCAATGGAGGAAGATTTTACTGCTTTCTAAACACTGGGCCTTTCCACATTTTTTGTCACCTACCTGCATGATATTTGGAAAGTTGAGTTTGTGTTGGACAGTCGTGTGCACAGTACAGTGGCTGATGCAACTCTAGTTGACGTCATCTAACATCATGTACTCTCACTACGGACAAATTTGTTCCCACGGGCGATATTCTGTGCGGACATGGCCTCCTTTGGTTTCCCAAGACATTGTTCAACATGCACACACACGCACGCACGCACGCACGCACATTGTCTGCCTTCTCCAAGCTTTCCTATCCACCTGTGAAGTGTATACATTTCTTCAGTCCAGGCATGATGCCCTTTACCGTACACTCATTCTATAAATTTAAATTCCATTTCCACCTTCCACATCTAGAAAAAGGATATTTTTGCTCGTTGTTTCTCACATGTCCAACTTTTCAACGATGCCGCCATCTTGGTCGTATGATTCATGGTATTGCCACTCTGCAACCACAGACTATCCACCAAATGAGCAGACAAAGCAGAGGTGCCGAAGAATGGATAAGCACAAAAAGATGCTCATAGCCAAGCATAAAGGATGTGCCAACAACATGGCCATCATTGCCTTTCATTTCCATTCACCTTCTTAATTATGGCTGACAGGATAGCCTAAAGGTGTCCTACTTGCCTCTAAGCTGTCTCACCTGGGTTTGAATCCAGACCCAGCTTTAAACTGTCATCCTGGTGTTTCACAGGCAGGGTGATTCATCAATGTGTGTGCCGTCCCTTGGATGTACATGAAGCTGGTGTTCCATCTACCCGCATTCGTTGGTGTACGTTACAGATCCCGTGGTGTCCTTCGTGAAGAGTAGGCGAGCTTTCGCCGGCATCCTGAACAAATTACAAATTCCTGCCCTCACCAGCAGAGGGAATTGCATCAGCGAATGGCACAACCGCGCCCCCAGCCAATGATGCTACCCTGCAGCCTTGTGCTGCATACGAACGAAGAACTTTCTTAATTCCTTTTTATCTCTGTTTAACTTCTCGATTTTTTAAATCTCACACCGAAGTTAATATTTACGTGTGTTTCCTCTCCTTGTTTATAGGTGGAGGTCAGGCCACTCTACCAGTCCCTACAGTTGGGTAGGTTTCACTGTTGAGCAATCCTTGAAGAACCTCTTTCTTCAATGATGAAATGATGATTGACATGATTTCAGACTGACAATCACTAAATGTGCATAAAATGATGTGCTACCTTAAGCCAAAATTGATTTGATATTTCTTCCACAAATTCTTACCCAGTTGTTGACATCTTGCTGAAGCTCTTTTGTTGTATTGGGAAGAAAGTTGTTCAAAAATACCTCATTATAGTTTACAACAGCCATCATATTTCCCCCCATCAAGTTCTGAATCTGAATTTCTGTCCATATAACTGTCTTTCTTTCTGTTATTCTCCCTTTTTGATTCCTTGCAGAGATGATGACATCTACGATGATATTGATCAGGGTGAGTTTACTCTTGTAAAACATTACATCTGATGAAACACAACTGAAAATCTAAAATTCTCAAAGTTGAACATTGTATTAAATAAAAACTATAATGGATGGGAATTCTAGTTTTTAATCAATAACCAGGTGAGTTTGTCGGCAGTCACTTTAGTTATTTTTTATTATTTTTATTTTTATTATTTTATTTTTGTATACGTTGTCGAGGCTCGTATGAGAGCAAGCACACAACGCACAGCAAAGGGGCATGAGCAAGAGGGGCGGGAGTGGGAAGGACAAAACGGTGGGAACAGAGACACTAGGAGATCTGTGGAAGGGAGAGGATGGGACGGCAACATGGGGAATGGAAGATGGACATTACAGGGACTTTCAGGGAGGAAAGCAGGGAATTTGAAGGAGGTGGGCTTGGTGGATTAACGGGGGTAGAAAAGATCGAGGATTTGGATGGGGGATGATAAGAGGTGGTGGTGAACAGCTGTTTTGAAGGCCTGGAGGGAAGAATGGGATTGAATAGAGCGAGGGACTTTATTCCAAAGGCGGGAAAAAAGAGGAATGAAAGAGTGAAGGTGAGCAGTGATTCGTGATTTTGGTAGTTTTACCAGAAGGGGTTGTTGTGGACCTTGAGCGTCCTGCGGAATGTGTGGGGACAAATCGGCAGAGAGAGCAGGGGCGCGGCTGGAGAGGAGAGCGGTAGAAGACAGAAAGACCACGCACCGCAACCTGGGGTGAGAGAGTGAGAGCCCAAAGATCCAGCCTCATCGTTGGAGACCAGTGATCCGAAATGCCTTGGTTTCCACAGCGTGAAGCTGGGAAAGGTGGGAGGCAGGAGCACCAGCCCAGAGGGAGAGCAGTACTCCATCAGGCTGCGGACGAAAGCTTTGTAAGTGGTCAGGAGCTCAGGAGGGCCGAGGAAGGACTTTGCACGACGGAGGATTCCCAGTCGGCGACTGGCTTTGGAGCGAGTTTGAAATGTGGCTTTCCCAGGAAAGTCATGGCAGATAGTGAGACCCAGAAGCTTGAAAGAAAGGACTTCTTCCAGAGGATTGTTGAGAAAGGGATGGGGGGCTTCTAAACGGTCTTTCGAAGAGACATAGTGAAAGTGTGAGATTTGTCCGGATTTAAAGACATGTCAGTGTTGGACCAGTTTGTGATTTATCCAGATCAGCAGTGAGCGAAGAAGCTGCTGCTTGCCGTCTGAGGATGACAGATGGTAACGGCAGAGGGTGGAGTCATCAGCAAAGAGATATAGAGGATTTTCCAGAGAGTCGGAGAGATCTTTGATGAAAACCAGAAAAAGAACAGGGCCCAGAACGCTACCTTGAGGAACTCCAGCCTGGACAGGAAGAGGGGATGAAAAGACTCCATTTAGGGTCACACGTTGACCGACAGGAGAGAAAGTCTGTGAGCCATGAGTGGAGATGGCCTTGGATACCATAGGAGAGAGTTTGGTGAACAGCGGCAGGGTGGCCAGACCGTTGTCAAAAGCACGTGATATGTCTAGGGATATGGCTCTGATTTCATAGTTTCTCCTGTGCCTTCTGACACATGAGGCGTCAAAGGATGTCGACCACACTCTGCTTCCGCCAAACCATTCTATGTTTGAGTGGGAGACTCTGGTTCACTGGAGGCCTCTGTTGAAGGTGTTTTCCCAGGATGTTTTAGGTCTTCCTCTCGGTCTCCTTCCATGCGGTTGTCATGTCAAAACCTGGTGGGATATCCGTGTGCTTAGTTGGTGTATTAGATGTCCAAAGCATGTAAGACTTCTTTTTTGTAAAACATCGGAGGTGTAGAGTTGCTTTGTCATCTTTCTTACTTCCATGTTGATTAAAAATCAGTCCATTTAATGCCAAGAACGATACATAGGCATCTGCTGTCAAAGGCATCTATCTTGTGTTCTTGGGACCTTTTCAATTGCTCGGTCGCTGCAGCATACATTCGTGTTGAAACAACATTACTGGTGTAATTAAACTTGATTTTGTTTCTAAGACTGATCTTGCTTTTCCAAATATTGTTGAATTGCTTGAAGACACCACTAGCTTTCCTAATACGACAATTAATTTCACCGGTTCAATCAATGTAGTTACCGAGATATGTGAAGCCCTTGACATCTTTTGTCTTTGAGCCATTCAGATAGATGTTAGCATCGCCATCGTTTGCTTGCTTCACGATATTCATCGCTTCTGTTTTTGATCCATTGATCTTCACACCAATTGAGCTCGTGTAGTATGCAACTGTGTCTGTGAACCTCTGCAGCTCAATCTCATATTCGGCTAACAGATCAATGTCATCCGCAATGTCAATACAGGCAAGAAGTTTGTTTTCTCTCCAAATAAGTCCAACATTAATAGTGTCATCCATCCATTGGGACCATACTCTGTGCAGAGCGTTGGTGCTGCTTAAGCAGTCTCCTTGGCTATTGGGCACAATCCTGGATGGGTCGCCACTCCGACACAGGATACCAGCAAGCTGGCACTCATTTTTGCAGACCTCAGAAGGATGACAGCCTGAGTCAACCCCACCTGGTATTAATTCAACAGCCAAGCGCAATTTGAACTCAGGACCCAAGGGGATCCCAAGCCCACCACTCTAGCCATTAAGCCAACACCAGGCACACATGGTGTCATTCCCTCGTCTTATTGCCCAGTTTTTTACTAATCCAAAAGGCAGTGGCAATAGGATGCAACCCTGGTACAGGCCTCTGATGACCTTGAACCACTCAGTATCTCCATGATGAGAGCTCATGATGCACTTGCAGCCACCAAATAAATATTTGATGATGTTACACAACTTTTCTGGAATGCCATAGACTTGTAAAATTTTCCAGAGTGATGCTTTGTGAACGCTATCAAAGTTCTTGGTGAACTTGATGAAGTTAATCACGAGGGCTTTTTGGAAAGCGAGGCATTGTTCGATTGTGCATCTCGGACTGAATATTTGCTCCAAGCAGGATCTGCCCAGGAAGACAACCTGCTTGTTCCTCCGATTACTTCTTATCCACACATAGTGAATATGGGTTAAGGTAATTGCAAGAAAGAATACTTTGTATGGAATTGAAAGCAACATGATGCCACACACAATTTTTGCAATCTTGAGATTAATTTCTCTTTAGGAGAAGTACAATTATTTATGCCTTGTATGCTGCCACTCCTCCAACAATTTTGGAGACGGGGACATTAAAGTAGCTCCATCCCACCGAAACAATCATCTGTCCATGTACTTTTGTGTACGTGATATTTAAAAACATTGAAAATATTTTGTTTTCGGATTGCAAGATATATTCAGTACCGACAGGAAAGTCTACACCCCTTTTCAAATTTTTTTCACCTTTTGTTGCCTTTAGCCTGGATTAAATGCATTAAATCAACTTTTTCCACCTTTATTTCAACATCGTTACCCACAACTTCCAAGTGAAAAATAAATTCCACAAATTTCAGAAAATTAATTAAAAATACAAAACTAGAATATCTTGGTGGGATAAGTGTCTTTCTCATAGCAATTTCCCTTATCATAGCAATTGTAAATTAGCTCATGTGTAACTAATCACCCTCAAAATCACACATCAAGTTACCAGGCCTCAACCTGTGTTACATTGAAATAATTATCATTATTTCTGAATAAAATCAGCTGTTCCTGTAGGTTTCCTCTGCTGGGAAGTGCATTTCACAGCAAAGACTCAACCATGAAAACCAAGGAGCTTTCAGAAGATCTCCGGGATAAAGGTGTGGAAAGGCACAGATCAGGGGATGGGTATAAAAATATTTCAAAGGCCTTGAATATCCTTTGGAGCACAGACAAGATAATCATTAAGAAGTGGAAGGCATATGGTACCACCAAGAGCCTGCCGAGATCAGGCTGTCCTTCCAAACTGGGTGACCAAACAAGGAGACTGATAAGAGAGGCCGCCATGAGGACAATGGCAACTTTGAAAGAGCTACATGCCTTTATGGCAAAGATTGGTCACTGTGTGCAAGTGACAATATCCAAGGCACTCCACAAGTTTGGCCTGTATGGTAGGGTGGCAAGAAGGAAACCATTACTCAAAAAACCCACCTTGAGTCCCGTTTGAGGTATGCAGAAAACCACTCTGGAGAATCCAAAGGGCAAGATGTTTTGTGGTCTGATGAAACTAACATGGAACTTTTTGGCCGAAATGCAAAAACGCTACATTTGGCGCAAACACAGCACATCACCTAAAGAAGACCATCCCCACTGTGGAGCATGGTGGTGGCAGCATCATGCTATGGGGATGTTACTCATCAGCAGGGAATCGGGCACTTGTCAGGATAGAAGGGAAAATGGATGGAGCAAAACACAGAAAATCCTAGAGGAAAACCTGCTGCCCTCTGTAAGACAGCTAAAATTGGGACGGTAGTTCACCTTTCAGCATGACAACGACCCGAAGCACGCAGCCAAAGCTACACTGGAGTGGCTAAGGAACAAAAAGATAAATGTCCTTGAGTGGCCCAGTCAGAGTTCCGACCAAAATACAATCGAAAATCTGTGGCAAGACTCGAAGATTGCTGTTCATCAACGCTCCCCAGGCAACTTGACTGAGCTTGAACAGTTTTGCACAAAAGAATGGGCAAATCTTTCTGAAGCAAGGTGTGCAAAGTTGGAAGAGACCTCTCACAATACTCACTTGCTGTCATAGGTGCTTCCACCAAATATTAACTCAGGGGGGTGAACACTTATCCCACCAAGATATTCTAGTTTTGCATTTTTCATGAATTTTCTGAAATTTGTAGAATGTGTTTTTCACTTGGAAGTTGTGGGTAACGATGTTTAAATAAAGGTGGAAAAGTGTGATTTAATGCCATTTAATTCCAGGGTACAAGGCAACAAAAGGTTAAAATTTTCAAAGGGAGTGTAGACTTTCTATCGCACTGGAATATATAATTAATAATATATATAATATATATAATATATATATATTTATATATATAATTATATATATGGTGCGACTGGAGACACCCGGGTGCGACTGGAGACAAACGCTGCCCGGACGTGACTGGAGACAAATGTCTCCCGATGCGTCTGGAGACAAACGCTGCCGGCGTGACTGGAGACAAATTCGCCCGGACATGTCCGGAGATGAGCCCTGCCCAGACATGTCCGGAGATTGAGCCCTGCCAGACATGTCCAGAGATGAGCCCTGCCCAGACATGTCCGGAGATGAGCCCTGCCCAGACATGTCCAGAGAGAGGCCCTGCCCAGACATGTCCGGAGATGTACACCATCCAGACAGAGCCACCGTCCGGATATGTCCAGAGACAGAGACAGACAGAGAGGAAGGGGAGAGTGAAAGATGTGTGGGGGAGAGTGAAAGAGTGTGGAGGAGAGTGGTGCACTGTATTGGAGGGAGGGGAGAGCAAGGATGGGGCAGATAGAAGAGGGAGAGAGAGGGGTGGGGGAGTGGAGTTAGCAGAGAAAAAGTTTTGCTTATGAAACACACACACACACACACACACACACACACACACACCACACACACACACACACTCTCTCTTGGCCAAATCGACAATTTTTCTGGAATCGGCATGATGGAGTCAGTGTGATTACCAACTGTAGTACTGACTGTAGACAACCCAAAAACCTGGAGTAACTTTCACCTTAAAAGAACGTTGCATTTACATGGACGTTTCAGGGATATATTCACAAACTTCATCTTTCAGAAACAGCTGCGTGTGATGGTGGATTTTTTTTTAGAAAACTCGTTAATACGGCAAACGGCTCGGAAACAGATGTTATTTCACAACCACTTAGCTCAGGGTACGGAGCACAACCACTCACTCCAGGTGACGGAGCACGAACCCTCACTCAGGTGACGGAGCACAAACCATCACTCAGGGTGACGGAGCAAAACCACTCACTCGGGTGACGGAGCACGAACCATCACTCAGGTGACGAGCACAAACCACTCACTCAGGGTGACGGAGCACAACCACTCACTCAGGTGACGGAGCACGAACCACTCACTCAGGTGACGGAGCACAAACCACTCACTCAGGGTGACGGAGCACGAACCACTCACTCAGGGTGACGGAGCACGAACCACTCACTCAGGGTGACGGAGCACGAACCACTCAGTCAGGGTGACAGAGCACAAACCACTCCTCAGGGTGACGGAGCACGAACCACTCACTCAGGGTGACGGAGCACGAACCACTCAGTCAGGGTGACAGAGCACAAACCATCGGTCAGTGTGACGGGAGCACGAACCACTCGGTCAGGTGACGGAGCACGAACCACTCGTCAGTGGACGGAGCACGAACCACTCGGTCAGTGTGACGGAGCACAAACACTCGGTCAGTGTGCGGAGCACGAACCACTCAGTCAGAGTGACGGAGCACGAACCCATCGGTCAGTGTGACGAGCACGAACCACTCATCAGGGTGACGGAGCACGAACCACTCATCAGGGTGACGGAGCACAAACACTCACTCAGGTGACGGAGCACGAACCACTCACTCAGGTGGACGGGCACGAACCACTCACTCAGGTGACGGAGCACAAACCACTCACTCAGGGTGACGGAGCACGAACCACTCACTCAGGGGACGGAGCACGAACCACTCACTCAGGGTGACGGAGCACGAACCACTCAGTCAGGGTGACAGAGCACAAACCACTCACTCAGGGTGACGGAGCACGAACCACTCACTCAGGGTGACGGAGCACGAACCACTCAGTCAGGGTGACAGAGCACAAACCACTCGTCAGTGTGACGGAGCACGAACCACTCAGTCAGGGTGACGGAGCACAACCACTCGGTCAGTGTGACGGAGCACGAACCACTCGGTCAGTGTGACGGAGCACAAACCACTCGGTCAGTGTGACGGAGCACGAACCACTCAGTCAGAGTGACGGAGCACGAACCACTCACTCAGGTGACGGAGCACGAACCACTCGGTCAGTGTGACGGAGCACGAACCACTCACTCAGGGTGACGGAGCACGAACCACTCAGTCAGGGTGACGGAGCACGAACCACTCGGTCAGTGTGACGGAGCACGAACCACTCGGTCAGTGTGATGGAGCACGAACACATCGGTCAGTGTGACGGAGCACGAACCACTCGTCAGGGTGACGGAGCACGAACCACTCGCTCAGGGTGACGGAGCACGAACCACCTGCTCAGGGTGATGGAGCACGAAACACTCACTCAGGGTGACGGAGCACGAACCACTCGCTCAGGGTGATGGAGCACGAACCACTCGCTCTGAATGACATCAGGTCAAGTCAGTAAGGGAGCATGCACCAGAGCAGTGCGTCACTGCATCCACTTCCGCCGGTACTCCAGGGGCCTCTGTCTGGCTATCCCCCAGGCAGATGCCTGGCCATCCTCATCTCCTTTGAGATGCTGATCAACCTGCGGCAACACGAGGCACGTGGTCGGCCCGTTGGCCTCCTCCACTCACGAGACTCCCTCGCTGAGAGAATCTGGTGAGTAGGATCAGTGGCATGAAAACGAGCCACATGTCCGTCCAGCCGCAGCTGATGCTCACCGACTATGCAGGTAACAAATCTCATTTGAGTCTCAGCAACCGCTCGTTGGACACAAAGTCCGACCAGCGATAGCCAAGGTTTCTACAAGGAGACCTGGAACCAAAGGAATTAAGTCTCAGGTCCCTGGTCAGAGTCCAAGTCTCACATTCATAGAGCAAGAATGGAAGCACCAAGGACCTGCAGACACGGATTTTCGTCCTCCCGCACAGGTACTGACAGCGTCACACCCCATGATCCAGTGAATACATGACTCCCCAGGCCCGACCCAGACATCTGTTGAGCTCTAGCTCACAGCCAGCAGAGACATGAATATCACTGCCAAGGTAAGGAAATCTCTCCGTGACCTCAACACCCTCACCACAAACAGGTACAGACAGGACAGCAGCATCCCAGATGTCATCGAAAGCCTGGATCTTAGTTTTGACCCAGGAAACCCGTAATCCCAGTGGCTCCGACTCCTCATTCAGCACCTCGAGGGTCTCCAAAAGGATATCGAGAGTCTCCGCAAAGATGACTGCATCATCTGCAAAATCAAGGTCAGAGATCTTGACATTCCCAAACAATGCATCGCAGCTTGATCTCTCCGACATCCTCCCCAGAATCCAGTCCATTCAAGTGCTGAAAAGTGTGGGGGCCAGTACACACCCCTGTCAAACTCAAGTAACAACTGGAAATAAGTCAGAGATGGTACCACCACATCTCACAGCACTCTCAGTTTCCAGAGTACAGTTCAGACATCAGCTCGATCAGTTTTGGTGGCACCCCACGAAAACCAAGAATCCTCCAGAGGACATCCCGACTCACCGAATCAAAAGTTTTACAGAGATCAACATAAGCTGCAAGCAGCTCCCGCCAAAACTCTCGTCTGCATTCGGTGAGGACCCGAAGAGCAAGGATACAGTCAATCATTGACCTCTTTCATGCAAAGCCTGACTGCTCTGGACGCTTGTGCTGAAGCAGATGGTGGCGAACCTGATCGATAATTATCCGAGCAAAGACCTTGCCCGGCACTGAGAGCAGCGTCACCCCTCGGTAGTTGTTGCAGTCCTGGCGATCACCCTCCCCTTTCCAGAGAGGGACAAGGCCCCTCTTCCAGTCAGTTGGGATGATGCCTGTGTTCCAGGCAGAGCATAGAATGCATGCAATGACACGAGTGCAGCATTTCTACCAGCCGTGAGAAGTTCAGCACGGATGCCACAGATCCCTGGAGCTTTACCCCATTTCAAGCAGTTCACCGCAGCCTGTGTTTCCACAAACTAAGGTGGACCACAGTTGAATGGAGTTTCGGCAATAGGGATTGCAACACCCCTGACGTCCAAATTGACAGCTGATGGATCAGTCTGATACAACCGCTCAAAGTAACCGGCCCAGCGGGCCTTCAATTCAGACTCCTCTGTCAAGCGCCTGCCACCCTCTGCTCTAACTGCAGTACACTGAGGGACGGGCTTGGACGAACGCAATGTCCAAATTCCCCTGTCAGTGGGGCGAGAATCACTTGACGACAGGTGATGCTCTACCCCTTCACAGATTCCTCGCACATAGGCCTCCTTGTCCACCTTTAGTGCACGTACAGTTTTGCACCTCAGCTCCCTGAACAGCACAGCTCTGCCATTCAGCCTGGCCCTGCAACTCTGATTAATTGTCTCCAGTATCCCTTGAGAGACAAAATTCTTTTTTGCTCTCTGGTGAGTTCCAAGACATCTACCGGCAACATCAAGGACGGAGGTCTTGAAGGCACTCCACAACTCTTTGGGATCATCCAAAGCACTCAGACACCCCCCCCCCCAAAAAATCTCCACTCAGCCTGTTTGCAAACTCCTCAGCTACCCTCTCATCCTTGAGCTTGCCAACGTCCAGCCTAGACTGGGATGGTACCATTCTCCTGGATTTAAGGGTTGCTACAACAAGCCGGTGGTCAGTTTTGAGGAACTGAGCACTCCGGTAGACCCTGCAGTTCTGGATCATCCCCAGCGACCATCAAAGAACACATGGTCAATCTCCTTTGCTACACCTCCAGCGTTGGAATACCAAGTCCAGCGATGAGCTTGTGGGCGCTAAAACCTGAACCAGCCACCCTAGTCCATGACTTCTTCTGCAAAGTCAAGGAACTTAGTGCTATTCTGGTTCATAGTTCCAGACCCAATGGGGACCAACAATGTCTCATAACCAATCTCAATCAGTTCCAGTCGATGCATTAAATCCCCCAAGACTAGAAGTGTACCTCGCCTGGGCACTGATCAACCCCATACTTGAGCATGGCACGGAATGCGTCCTTCACGGTGAGATCACTCGCCTCAGTCGGAGCAAAAACAGAGACCAGGGAAATGACACCCAAGGAGTGATGAATCTTTAGTCTCATAATACACTCATTGACTGGGGTTACCTCTTATCATTGGAGTCAGCTTATTGGACACAGCTACGGCAACTCCTTTGGCATGGTAACCATCAGAGCGACCAGACCATTAGTAGGTGTAACCACCTGCCATGATCTCGCCGCAATACGTCTCCGAACCTCAGAGAGTGCTGCAATACTGATGTTCAAACGCTGGAACTCAGATGATAACAGAGACAGGTGATCATCCTCTCTTAGAAATAGGACATTCCAGGCACCCACCCAAAGGGACCACCTCAGGTTAACCCAAGGAGACCGCCATCTGGTGGATGACACCTCAGCACCACTCCGACACACTCTCCTGCAATCTGACCCGGGAATGTTACCCCATGGTTTCCCTCCTTTCATCAAAGAATGGGGGTCCCGAAGGCTTTGCCCCAATCCTGTCATCTGGGGAGCTGCCCTGCGAAGGGAAGCTGCACAGGAGGTACTCCCACGGAGTAGGTTTTCAGATTTTTCTATGCTTTTGGAATGTTTTGTAGAATGAAGGGTTTTACGGTGGCCGGAGTGCAAATCCTGCCACCAACCTCCGAATAAGAAGTAACCCAACTGCAGGAGGACATCCGCAGACACAGTCGGGCACTAGATATGGATGGCCGTTGGCTCACAAGGAGCTCCTCTGCCCTTTGACAGGTTGTGTTCTTCGTCCTGCTGGGTGTCCATATCATTCACCCTCCTCACCAAGAAACTTGGTGGGGGAGACAGTTTAGCCGCCGACAACCTGACCATGGAACAGGTTCGTACGGTTTTACATGGTACCTGGAGCAAGTCGCAAATCGAGTGAATGGCGTGTTGCGGGAAAAGCGTCTGCAGAGAGTGAATGATTTTTAGAACGACGTTGAGCGGTCCCGCTGTCAACAATTGGCGCTCGGCAAGTGGCTTAAGCACTCATGCAAGCACTCCGATTAAATCGTTGACAATGAATGGTTGGCCAGACTGTCGCTACATACCATAAAGGATCCCTTTAACTTTAAAGCCTGTCTTCACCACGCACACAGCAGTTAATGAAATAAAATGAATTGATGAAATAAAATTATTTCATCCACAAAAGAGTTGTTGCTTAATGCAGAACAACCCTGGAGACATCACAGAGTTCAATCGCCTGTGAAATAAACATTGCAGAAAATGTGCCATTTTGCCTGCTCGTCTGTTCACATGTCACGTGGTGCATCTGTTTGAGGTCCGCACAAACGTTATAACTTTATTTTAAAACCACCGTTTTTTTTTTACCAGATTTGCTTTGATTCCCTGGAGAGCACACGCGAAGCATCCAAAAATATAGGCAGAGATTGGTAGACCCTATGGATCGGCAGTCCCTCTGTGTGAAGTGCGTGAGGTCAGCATTGAATGCATTACATCATGTAGCTCATGAAGCTGTTTGTTCACTCAATATAATTCTCCAAACAGTGGAAAAGAAGATCAGTTTAATGCTTTGGAAATTTCACATTTTCATGTGTATGTATGGAGGAGGAGGGAACATCGCCTTGCTTGTTTAAAGAAAATAGGTATATCGGCTCAGTTATGACACTCGTTATTTGTTGATATTATCAGATTTCACAACAGATTTCGACACTTATTTAGTCCAGACGATATCCGATCCTCAAAACCGAAATAATATTTCGATAACGTCCTTTAATTCATCCGTGAGAGTAGATCATGGAAAATCGTATCAGAAATGCATGAAATCACTCCAAGCTCCTAATTTGAAAACTTATAGTACTTACAAAAGCGATGTACGCAGCGATTCGTAGCTATGATGAACAGGCATTCGATAATATGAGTGATGAAATTGAAAAAAACTCACTTTATCGTTAAGAAATCGTTGTTGCCTGTTCCAAGTCAACGCATGGTTGAGCAGGTCAAAATACATGATGGCTTCAGACCCCAGCGAGGTTCTCCAGGACATTCCTTAAGACCCCAGACAGCGAGGTGATCGAGGATCGCCTGATGAATGGTATAATTAAATAAGGCCGTTAATTATATTCAAAAGGGGTGTTTTAATTAACCCAAACACCCAATTTCACTCTTGCACTTCCTTGGAGTTCCCTTGGCATGCATGCAAAGTTTCAGGCTGATGGGTCTTATGGTTTTGGAGTTATGGAGAAGACACACACGTTGCCTTTTATTCGTTTTTCTGTCCATATAGATATATATATATATATATATATATATATATATATATATATATATATATATATATATATATATATATATATATCGTAAGATTCATCAGATGTCTGTCTGTTCGTGTTTTTTGCAAGGACCGCTGGACTGACAACCACCAATTTTTGCGCACAGCCCAAGTTCCAGCCTTTAAAGATCACTTTTCTAGCTTTTTCATTGATATGCAATCTCATTGGTGAACAGATATCACGTGACATATAACACGGCCAAAGGTGAGCACACCTAATTAGTCGAGGCGTGTCTTCCACCCATTGGCTCACTGCACAGCTGGCCTGACTCCACGCACAATTGGAACCAAACTAAATAAATAAAACGTTCACTGTTTTCGTGCTCTAGTAAGCCAAAACTATCTGCTCTGGTAAGTGGTGTGACGTGCGTTCCTCTTCGCAATCGCAATGCCATGCCCGTCCCTTGAAGTTATATGGTTTAACAACAGCGTTGTATAACTCTGTAAAGGATCAATTTGCTTTTAGACATTGGGTTACGATGTGTGTAAATAAAATTGGTTTAATGCAATTTAATTCCAGGCGAAAAGGCAACAAAAGGTGAAAATTTTGAAAGGTGTGTAGACATTTTGTAAGCACTGTCCCTCTGCCACTGAAGTTAGATGGTGGTTATGTTTTCACCCCTGTTTGTTTGTTTGTCTGCCTGTGAGCAGGATATCTCATAAAGTTATGGACAGATTCAAATGAAGTTTGGTGGACAGGTTGGGTGTGTGACAAGAATGAATTGATTAGATTTTGGTGAAGATCTGGATTCTGAAATTATTTGAGTCATTCTTCACCATTGAGAGATCGGGCCAAAAATGATTTATAGCACAATATCTCTGAAGGTTATGGCAGGATTCGAACGAAACTTGGTGGACACGTTGGGAGTATGACCAGAGTGGTGTCAAAGCCACCCAATGCTCGCCTGTTTATACATTTATCGTTTTTAAAAGACTAGTCTAATAATATTTTTTTTATAAAGCATTGCAGTGAAGTCTGATCCAAATAATTTTAAAGCAATATATGTTTTTGTATATTGTAATCGGTAAAAAATAGTGTGGTAGATAAAAACATTAGAAAGGAAATAACTTGCACCAAAAACTTTAACATTTTCACGCTGATGCTCACACTGACGCTCACGCTGACGCTCACGCTCACGCCGGGGGTATCGCTATAGCTCTCTGTTCTTCGAACAGGTGAGCTAGAAACGACAAATTGATTCGATTTTTGTGAAGATCCGGCTCTTGATCCAGATCCAATATTTTTTTTAATTGTTGATTTTTCTAAGAGATTCTTCACCATTGAAAGATGGGTCCATAAACGACATATAAGCATGATATTTCAAAAAGTTGTAGCTTGAATATGACAAACTTTGAGGATGAGTTGGGTAGGTGACAAGGATACGGCGATTAAATTTTAGTTCAGGTCTGAATCCAGGTCCGGCCTGTCAGTGGGATACAAAACGTAAACTAATCAGCCTGGCAGAGAAATGTGCTCCACTGAGTGCCCTTTGAGTTCTTCTTGTGATGTGTCCAACCCAGTTCCATCTCAGTTTATTGATTGTGACCAGAATGTCAAGGAATTTTGTTTTCCGTGTGATTCATTCGTTTCTTTTCCTGTTCCTTTTGGTCATGTCAAGACAGCATCTTTCCATGGCTCTTTGTACGGTAATACATTTATATGAGTATTCTTATAATACATTATGCCTGGTGTTGGCTTAATGGTTAGGGTGGTGGGCTTTGGATCCTGGGGTCCTGAGTTCAAATCCCTCTCATCTGTTGAATTAATACCAGGTGGGGTTAACTCGGCCTGTCATCCTTCAGAGGTCGGCAAAATGAGTGCTGGTATACTGTCGGAGTGGCGACCCATCCAGGATTGTGCCCAATAGCCAAGGAGACTGCTTAAGTAGCACCAACGCTCTGCACAGAGTATGGTCCCAATCTCCTCCTTCTCCTTATAATACATTGCATTATTGTCACAGCAATTATAAATATTATCATCGTCTTCATTATCAATATTAAGACACCACTTTATAACAAATGATTGTCGAAGTAATTTTAAAATTAAAGACTTTAATCCAGGAATTGGCAAACTGAATAGATTATAATCCGATTTTAACATATTCTGGAGCCTTGCTGTGTGACCTTCCGAATTTGAGCAAGACACTTCTGGTGATTGAGCAAGATATTATTCATGGACCATTGGCAAGAGGGTTTGATGACAGATAGAGTGACTTACAAGGTCTTTGCAACAAATGATGCATGAACATTTGTGGGGATTGTAAACAAATAACGGTCAGTCTAATTCAAACAGGTCACAACGTTTGTGTTTTGTACCGTTAATTGAGAGCAATTAGTGGGAATGGAATTGAGGACTGACAGCTTCTTTGTTAGCATGCCACGTGTGTTATCTTGCAGTGCAAATGAACCCAAAAAAATATATCAATACAATACCCTTTAAACACTTGCTGAAGGATTTTCAAGGAAATACTGTCCAGCAGTGGTAGTCAATTGTGATTAAGGCTCCTTTCCTCTTAATCCTCATACGTACTTGAGTCTGGCCTTACTTATTATTTCATCTATTACCATTCCTTTTCATCATCTTTCATTAAATTTTAATTTATTTTATATCCCTGCCATCCCCACATGCCCTTTTTTATTATTCTCATTGCTTTTTAATTTCAGATGCCATTTATGAGGAGTGAGAGCAGATTTGGGATGTGAAGATTTCAAGCAGAATACGAACAGTTGGTGATGCTATACAGACCGATTTACATGAAAGAATGGGCGTATGAGCTGCGAAATGTTTAATGGTCTAACATAATTAATTCCAATGGCTCATATTAACAAAGCATGCTATCATTCTATTTCGTTAAATTCTGTTTTTCCCACACATTCCTTTTCAAAGAGTTTTTTTTACATTTTAACTTAAATCATCCTTGTTCTTATCTTTCAACTTCTAATAATGTGAGCACACAGATTTGCTCACCATGCTCTGATGTACAGTATATACTGAGAGTTTACATGATTGTCACTTGAAGAAAAGCGAGATGAGATTGTGGAAAGAAAATTATAAATGTGAAGGCTATTTATGTAGATTTAGTGCACAATTTTAACATTTAAGCACGGTTCTTTCAGCTGCAAACACAATGACAATGTTGTACCTTTTCCTTTTATAAAGGTTTTCATTTTTCTTCCTTGCACGGATTATCGATTCATTTCCTTGCCGTGTTGACACCCCTTTGTCAGTATTTCAAATGGTATATCAATTTTAGTCTTCTTCACATTCACAAGCTTGTCCTTGCATCTTCTTATATTTAATCATTCATGGCCTCAAGTGAAAAATCTCCTATTACTGGGTTCATCTTTATTTTCTTTTATTCCCTTTCAGTGACACAGGAGATGGTAATGCAGGATTGTATAACTTGCAAAAGAGTGGAATACTTTGTTGCAAGTTTGGATTTCATGTTGTACTCGCTGTTTAGCCACTCTCTGGGTGGGGATAGAATGTGAACCTGCTGATGAGAATGTGGAGCTTGGCATGCGAGGTACCCCAAAATTTTCTCCTGGCTCTGCCCTCTTGCTGAGGAGAGGGGCGGAGGTTGTATCAAGCAAGCACTCATGTGTGTGTATATGTGTATATATATATATATATATTTTTTTTTTTTTACATACGTATAGTATTTTGAGCAAGACACTTCTGGTGATAGAGATACTTCCACTCATATACTGGGCTGATTAGAAAATTTGACGATAACCGATTACCGATTAAAAAATAAGTAAAAGAAAAACAAATTGACCAATACCGATTTATAAAGTGGTAAATAATGATGACATCATAGTGCATTGTACACACATGAAGTGGATACTTTGCTAGACCGGTGCCATGTCCGCGGTTGATGGATTGACGTTGAGTGGCTGTGAATCGATGCATTTTAAATCCATTGTCAAAATGATTGGTGCATCGAATGGCACAGCCTCCTGTCATTTTCAAACGAATGATGAGCGACCATGTGCTCATTTGATAAGCTATAGACGGATATAAAATGAAGCGTTTTATACACTATACAGTATCAGGAGTCCCCGCGTTACAAAGGGATTCCATTCCGAACAATCATTCATACAATAAAGAAATCGATCGGCCGTTGACTCGGTGTTCTAAATGGTGATATCTGATGCTTTAAAAAATATATTTAACTGACATTTTGATGCATTCGGGTATGCCAGGACCATACAACCTCAAGACGTACTTTGCCAGGAAATAGCTACAAATGTTTTTAACTTTTAACCTCAGCAGCGTACAAGTGATCGCATTTCCCTTTGTACTCACGGATGTTTCTAAAGCAATTGGTTACAGTATTTTATACGAATTGGGTGTGCTTTACAAAGGTTATGTTGTTTCTCTTTATGAGTTTCAAAGCAAAATAAATTTGATAACACCCGATTTCCGAGCCGTTTGCCGTATTAACATGTTTTCCAAATTACCGAGCCAAATTTCCTCTACCCATCACACGACGATTGCCAGCTGTTTATGAAGAATAATGTTTATGCACATCTCCTAGAAACGTCTAATGCAATTTTTATTTATTTATTGAAATTTGCCTGGAACAAGGGTGAAAGCCACTCAAGGTTTTAATTGGTAATCGGCACTCAGACTGACTCCAATCGGCCGATGCAGATTACCGAAAAATTGCCAATATTGGCCTGTGCCGATTACCGATACCGATATCGTCCAAGTACTATTGGAAAATACATTTTTTAAATTGAAGAATTGACTACCCATCTTATACAAGGAATTCCAATGCAAGAGGAAGCCATTAGGCCCATCAAGCCTGCACAATCATGCTAACATCTTCATACTCCCCCATGTCCACTACTTCCAGATACCTATCCAACTCTATTTCAAAAATATCCACTGACCCTTGCAGGGAGACCATTCTGTACATTCGCCAATATTGTAGTGAAAAATCACTGCCTTACGACTATCCAAACTCTATTCTTCCTTACTATTAAACTGTGCCCCCTTGTCCTTTCAGTGTCTATTCTGTCTATACCCTTCATTATCTTAAACATCTTGATCAGATCAACTCTCAATCACCTCCTTTCTAATGTAAAAAGTCCCCTCTCTGTCAGCCACTCTTATAGCTTAGTCAAACGTGGCCTGGGATAAATATAATTGCTCAACACTGTTCTCTCTCTCTCTCTCTCTCTCTCTCTCTCTCTCTCTCTCTCTCTCTCTCTCTCGGAACTATATCCTCCCTCAAATGTGGTGTCCAAAACTATACACAATGTTCCACATGAGGCTTCATTGAATTCCTATACAGAGTTAACACCACTTCTTTTGACTTATAATTAGCTCCTTACAAATGCAACCTAAAATCCAATTATCTTTACCTATAGCTGTCTGGCACTGGACTGTCTTCTTACCACTCCGCATTTGCCAATCTTTTGCCCAGTCCATTAAAGTATCTTGACCTTCCTGAACTTGTTCAACCCCCTCTCTGCTGTCGACCTTACTCCCAAGCTTTGTGTCATCTGCAAATTTGGAAAGCCAGGAATTAACCCCACTACCTAAATCATTGATGTAAATGATAAAAATTTCATCTGGATCCGTCCACATGGTCCGAGTTCTGATCCGTGAGATACCCCACAACTTACATCCTCCTAGGTGGATATCCTCCCACTCAGTCACTCTTTGCTTCCGATCATTATACTGTACCAGTTTCCAATTCAGTTAGCTACTCTTCCAGAAATTCCACAAGCACTCAACTTGGCCAACAGCCTTCAATGTGGTACCTTATCAAAAGCTTTTTGAAAGTCTAGATAAACGACATCCACTGCACTTCCATCATCCACCCAGTCAGAAAGTCCCTCATAGAACTCCAAATAGATTTGTTAAACATGATCTCCCCTTAGTAAATCGATACTACTACCTTAGTTAGTTTGAAGTTGTTCAAATGGTTCCCTATCCTTTTCTTCATTAAAAACTCCAACACCTTCCCCACAATTTAAGTTAAACTATCAGGTCTATACCAATTCTTCTCTGGATCCTTTTTTAAATAGTGGTTTTACATTTGATACTCTTCAATCCTCTTGTACATATCCTGACTCCAATTAGCTGTTAAAGACATCAGTTAACATCATGCTTATCTTGTTGGTGTTGGTTCACGAGCACCAGCCAGAGTGACCACTATAATCGTTATGTCGGTATGTTGAGTAGTTGTCAATCCAGTCGAAAAAAAAAAATAATTCCAAATTTTTTTTTTTCGAGATTTGTTCTACCCTTATTATCAGTATTAAAATGGCGATTTCAGTTAATACAATGGCGATTTCGATGAAACTTGGTTGGTAGGTTCATACCATGACCGAGTTGTGTGCAAATGAGAACCGTTGCTATGGACACCACCGTTGCCTAGCAATGGGACTTTGAAATTTTTGTCTGTCTGTTGGGTAGTCGATCTAGTCGAAAAAATTAAAAAATAAAATTTTTTTTTTTTTAATGTTTTTCTACCCTTATTATCAGTATTTCCGTCGATATGTTTGTCTGTCTGTCCCTCTGTTCGGTCCAGTGCTCCGTTAATACAATGGCGATTTCGATGAAACTTGGTTGGTAGGTTCATACCATGACCGGTTGTGTGCAAATGAGAACCGTTGCTATGGACACCACCGTGCCTAGCAATGGGACTTTGAAATTTTTTGTCGGTCTGTTGGGTAGTCGATCTAGTCGAAAAACTAAAAAATAAAAAATTTTTTTTTTAAAATGTTTTCTACCCTTATTATCAGTATTTCCGTCGATATGTTTGTCTGTCTGTCCCTCTGTTCGGTCCAGTGCTCCGTTAATACAATGGCGATTTCGATGAAACTTGGTTGGTAGGTTCATACCATGACCTAGTTGTGTGCAAATGAGAACTGTTGCTATGGACACCACCGTTGACTAGCAACGGGACTTTGAAATATTTGAAAAATCATAAAAAATTTATTTTTTCGAAAATCAAAAATCGGGCCACGAGCAACTGTGGGCAGTACATTCAGCCATATTGTCAAAATTTCCAGCCGGATCCTATGAAAACTGTCGGAGAAGATAGACTTTGAATGAACCCTGGTCGAAAACAATAAAAAAAACGAAGTTCGTTATGTTGGGTAGTCGATCTAGTCGGAAAAAAAAACATTAAAAATTTTTTTTTCAGATTTGTTCTACCCTTATTATCAGTATTTTATATGGTGATTTCAGTTAATACAATGGCGATTTCGATGAAACTTGGTTGGTAGGTTCATACCATGACCTAGTTGTGTGCAAATGAGAACCGTTGCAATGGACACCACCATTGCCTAGCAACGGGACTTTGAATTTTTTGTGTCTGTTGGGTAGTCGATCCAGTCGAAAAAAAAAAATTCCAAAATTTTTTTGAAATTGACCTACCCTTATTATCAGTATTTCCGTCGATATGTTTGGCTGTTGGGTAGTCGATCTAGTCGAAAAAAAAATTATTTTTTTTTGGAGATTTGTACTGCCCTTATTATTGGTTCACAAAAAAGATTTTCACGAAAAAAATAAGTGACCACTATATTCGTTATTGTTGTGTGCCTATCTGTCTGTCTGTCTGTCCCGAGCATAGCTCCGTGGGTTTTGATCCGATCCTGATAAAATTGGGTGGGAAGGTTATATCATGATCTAGTTGTGTTTTCCTGAAAATGGCGTGGTCCGCCCATTATGGCGGAGCGACGCCTAAAAAAACATGTGTTTTTAGGGGTAGCCGAATTCAATTTGCATCTTCTCCTAGGGGGTTTGTCGAATCTGACAGGGTTTCGGTATTTGGTTAGCCCAATGGCACCTGCATAGCCCCACGGAGCTCGATTTATCATTTTCGTCCCAAGGTCAAGGTCACAAGGTCACAAGGTCACGAACTTAGAAAAATTCCGAATTTTGACTTAAAAAAATTTCTTCTCCGAGGGGTTTGTCGAATCTGGCAGGGGTTTCGGTATTTGGTTAGCCCAATGGCACCTGCATAGCCCCACAGAGCTCGATTTTTCATTTTTGTCCCAAGGTCAAGGCCACAAGGTCACGAACTTAGAAAATTGCGAATTGTGTTTTTAGGGTAGCCTATTTCAATTTGCATCTTCTCCTCGGGGGTTTGTCGAATCTGGCAGGGGTTTCGGTATTTGGTTAGCCAAATGGCACCTGCATAGCCCCACAGAGCTCGATTTTTCATTTTCGTCCCAAGGTCAAGGTCACAAGGTCACGAACTTAGAAAATTGCGATTTTGACATAAAAATCCATCTTCTCCGAGGGTTTGTCGAATCTGGCAGGGGTTTTGGTATTTGGTTAGCCCAATGGCACCTGCATAGCCACAGGAGCTCGATTTTTCATTTTCGTCCCAAGGTCAAGGTGTCAAGGTCACAAGGTCACGAATTAGAAAATTTCGAATTTTGACATAAAAATCATACGACCGCCCAAACTTTGAGAGCAAGGATGACAATATTTTTTATGCATAATCTTGAGGTCATTCCCACCTAAAGTCTTGAAACCATTTTGCTCTATCTCGAACACCTTGCCCGTGGCGCCCCCTTCAAGTTTGTTTTTACGCTGATTTCATCAAAGTATGGATAATCCGAGGAGTGCGAAATGCCATATAGCCTATATCACGTTATATTGTTCCTGGAATGTTCCAGAGGAGTTTTGCACCAAAGGTCATAATCCTTGACCTTTGACCTTTAAAGTTCACAAAGGTCAAATTTTCAAAGTTGTGGGAATCAAACCGGGTTTTCGACCTTCTTCGAGGAACTAACTCCATTAAGCTATAGCATGTATCCTGTTTCCTTATTTTAATGTCCACAACATTGTTTTGTGACCTTAAAGTTATGCAAAGGTCAAATTTTGAAAGTTGTTGAACGAAACCGGGTTTTCGACATTTTGCAGCTAATAACCTGTCACTCGTACCACATCGTGTTGATCATTTTTATAACTTGGTCAAACATTATCACATTGTCTCATCCTTGACTTCTGAAACAATCTACATCGTCAAATACCGCTTCGAACCATCGTCGTCTTCAGACTTGTCAGTATTTAAAATGGCGATTTCAGTTAATACAATGGCGATTTCGATGAAACTTGGTAGTAGGTTCATACCATGACCTAGTTGTGTGCAAATGAGAACCGTTGCTATGGACACCACCGTTGCCTAGCAACGGGACTTTGAAATTTTGAAAATCATAAAAAATTATTTTTTCGAAAATCAAAAATCGGGCCAGGAGCGACTGTGGGCAGTACATTCAGCCATATTGTCAAAAATTTCCAGCTGGATCCTATGAAATCTGTCGGAGAAGAAGACTTTGAATGAACCCTGGTCAAAAACAATAAAAAACGAAGTTCGTTATATCTTCAGAGACTATGAGTCAGATATACATGAAACTGGTATGGTAGGTTCATGGTATGTCATAGTTATATGTGAGAAAGAACCGTTGCTATGGACCCCTCCGTTGCCTAGCAACGGCAGACTACCCATGTCGCCTACCGGCTTGTCTGTCTGTCTGTCCCTCTGTTCCGTCCAGTGCTCCGTTAATACAATGGCGATTTCGATGAAACTTGTTTGGTAGGTTCATACCATGACCTAGTTGTGTGCAAATGAAAACCGTTGCTATGGACACCACCGTTGCCTAGCAACGGGACTTTGAAATATTTGAAAAATCATAAAAAAATTATTTTTTCGAAAATCAAAAATCGGGCCACGAGCGACTGTGGGTAGTACATTCAGCCATATTGTCAAAAATTTCCAGCGGATCCTATGAAAACTGTCGGAGAAGATAGACTTTGAATGAACCCTGGTCGAAAACAATAAAAAAACGAAGTTCGTTATGTTGGGTAGTCGATCTAGTCGGAAAAAAAAACATTCAAAATTTTTTTTCAGATTTGTTCTACCCTTATTATCAGTATTTTATATGGCGATTTCAGTTAATACAATGGCGATTTCGATGAAACTTGGTTGGTAGGTTCATACCATGACCTAGTTGTGTGCAAATGAGAACCGTTGCAATGGACACCAGCATTGCCTAGCACGGGACTTTGAAATTTTTTGTCTGTCTGTTGGGTAGTCGATCCAGTCGAAAAAAAAAAAATTCAAAAAAATTTTTTTGATATTTGATCTACCCTTATTATCAGTATTTCCGTCGATATGTTGTCTGTTGGGTAGTCGATCTAGTCGAAAATGTTTTTTTTTTTTTGAGATTTGTACTGCCCTTATTATTGGTTCACGAAAAAGATTTTCACGAAAAAATAAGTGACCACTATATTCGTTATTGTTGTGTGCCTATCTGTCTGTCTGTCTGTCCCGAGCATAGCTCCGTGGGTTTTGATCCGATCCTGATAAAATTTGGGTGGGAAGTTTATATCATGATCTAGTTGGTTTTCCTGAAAATGGGCGTGGTCCGCCCATTATGGGCGGACGACGCCTAAAAAACATGTGTTTTTAGGGGTAGCCGAATTCAATTTGCATCTTCTCCTAGGGGTTTGTCGAATCTGACAGGGTTTCGGTATTTGGTTAGCCCAATGGCACCTGCATAGCCCCACGGAGCTCGATTTTTCATTTTCGTCCCAAGGTCAAGGTCACAAGGTCACGAACTTAGAAAATTCCGAATTTTGACTTAAAAAATTTTCTTCTCGAGGGGTTTGTCGAATCTGGCAGGGGTTTCGGTATTTGGTTAGCCCAATGGCACCTGCATAGCCCACAGAGCTCGATTTTTCATTTTTGTCCCAAGGTCAAGGCCACAAGGTCACGAACTTGGAAAATTGCGAATTGTGTTTTTAGGGGTAGCCTATTTCAATTTGCATCTTCTCCTCGGGGGTTTGTCGAATCTGGCAGGGTTTCGGTATTTGTTTAGCCAAATGGCACCTGCATAGCCCAACAGAGCTCGATTTTTCATTTTCGTCCCAAGGTCAAGGTCACAAGGTCACGAACTTAGAAAATTGCGATTTTGACATAAAAATCCATCTTCTCCGAGGGGTTTGTCGAATCTGGCAGGGGTTTTGGTATTTGGTTAGCCCAATGGCACCTGCATAGCCCGGGAGCTCGATTTTTCATTTTCGTCCCAAGGTGAAGGTGTCAAGGTCACAGGTCACGAACTTTGAAAATTTCGAATTTTGACATAAAAATCATACGCCGCCCAAACTTTGAGAGCAAGGATGACAATATTTTTTTATGCATAATCTTGAGGTCATTCCCCACCTAAAGTCTTGAAACCATTTTGCTCTATCTCGAACCCTTGCCCGTGGCGCCCCTTCAAGTTTGTTTTTGCGCTGATTTCATCAAAGTATGGATAATCCGAGGAGTGCGAAATGCCATATAGCCTATATCACGTTATATTGTTCCTGGAATGTTCCAGAGGAAGTTTTGCACCAAAGGTCATAATTCTTGACCTTTGACCTTTAAAGTTCACAAAGGTCAAATTTTCAAAGTTGTGGAATCAAACCGGGTTTCGACCTTCTTCGACGAACTAACTCCATTAAGCTATAGCATGTATCCTGTTTCCTTATTTTAATGTCACCAACATTGTTTTGTGACCTTTAAAGGTTATGCAAAGGTCAAATTTTGAAAGTTGTTGAACGAAACGGGTTTTCGACTTTTGCAGCTAATAACCTGTCACTCGTACCAATCTGTTTGATCATTTTTATAACTTGGTCAAACATTATCACATTGTCTCATCCTTGACTTCTGAAACAATCTACATCGTCAAATACCGCTCGTGAACCATCGTCGTCTTCAGACTTGTCAGTATTTAAAATGGCGATTTCAGTTAATACAATGGCGATTTCGATGAAACTTGGGTAGGTTCATACCATGACCTAGTTGTGTGCAAATGAGAACCGTTGCAATGGACACCACCATTGCCTAGCAACGGGACTTTGAAATTTTTGTCTGTTGGGTAGTCGATCCAGTCGAAAAAAAAAAATTCAAAAAAAAAAATTTTGAAATTTGATCTACCCTTATTATCAGTATTTCCGTCGATATGTTTGTCTGTTGGGTAGTCGATCTAGTCGAAAATGTTTTTTTTTTTTTTGAGATTTGTACTGCCCTTATTATTGGTTCACAAAAAAGATTTTCACGAAAAAAATAAGTGACCACTATATTCGTTATTGTTGTGTGCCTATCTGTCTGTCTGTCTGTCCCGAGCATAGCTCCGTGGGTTTTGATCCGATCCTGATAAAATTTGGGTGGAAGTTTATATCATGATCTCGTTGTGTTTTCCTGAAAATGGGCGTGGTCCGCCCATTATGGGCGGAGCGACGCCTAAAAAAACATGTTTTTAGGGGTAGCCGAATTCAATTTGCATCTTCTCCTAGGGGTTTGTCGAATCTGACAGGGGTTCGTATTTGGTGAGCCATGGCACCTGCATAGCCCACGGAGCTCGATTTTTCATTTTCTCCAGTCAAGGTCAAGGTCACGAACTTAGAAAATTCGAATTTTGACTTAAAAAAATTTCTTCTCGAGGTTTTGTCGAATCTGGCAGGGGTTCGGTATTTGGTTAGCCCAATGGCACCTGCATAGCCCCACAGAGCTCGATTTTTCATTTTTGTCCCAAGGTCAAGGCCACAAGGTCACGAACTTGGAAAATTGCGAATTTGTGTTTTTAGGGTAGCTATTTCAATTGCATCTTCTCCTCGGGGGTTTGTCGAATCTGGCAGGGGTTTCGGTATTTGGTTAGCCAATGGCACCTGCATAGCCCCACAGAGCTCGATTTTTCATTTTTGTCCCAAGGTCAAGGCCACAAGGTCACGAACTTTAGAAAATTGCGAATTGTGTTTTTAGGGGTAGCCTATTTCAATTTGCATCTTCTCCTCGGGGGTTTGTCGAATCTGGCAGGGTTTCGGTATTTGTTTAGCCAAATGGCACCTGCATAGCCCCACAGAGCTCGATTTTTCATTTTCGTCCCAAGGTCAAGGTCACAAGGTCACGAACTTAGAAAATTGCGATTTTGACATAAAATCCATCTTCTCCGAGGGGGTTGTCGAATCTGGCAGGGGTTTTGGTATTTGGTTAGCCAATGGCACCTGCATAGCCCCAGGGAGCTCGATTTTCATTTTCGTCCAAGGTGAAGGTGTCAAGGTCACAAGGTCACGAACTTTTGAAATTTCGAATTTTGACATAAAAATCATACGACCGCCCAAACTTTGAGAGCAAGGATGACAATATTTTTTATGCATAATCTTGAGGTCATTCCCCACCTAAAGTCTTGAAACCATTTTGCTCTATCTCGAACACCTTGCCCGTGGCGCCCCCTCAAGTTTGTTTTTGCGCTGATTTCATCAAAGTATGGATATTCGAGGAGTGCGAAATGCCATATAGCCTATATCACGTTATATTGTTCCTGGAATGTTCCAGAGGAAGTTTTGCCACAAAGGTCATAATTCTTGACCTTTGACCTTAAAGTTCACAAAGGTCAAATTTTCAAAGTTGTGGGAATCAAACCGGGGTTTTCGACCTTCTTCGACGAACTAACTCCATTAAGCTATAGCATGTATCCTGTTTCCTATTTTAATGTCCACAACATTGTTTTGTGACCTTTAAAGGTTATGCAAAGGTCGAATTTTGAAAGTTGTTGAACGAAACCGGGTTTTCGACATTTTGCAGCTAATAACCTGTCACTCGTACCACATCGTGTTGATCATTTTTATAACTTGGTCAAACATTATCACATTGTCTCATCCTTGACTTCTGAAAACATCTACATCGTCAAATACCGCTCGTGAACCATCGTCGTCTTCAGACTTGTCAGTATTTAAAATGGCGATTTCAGTTATACAATGGCGATTTCGATGAAACTTGGTAGTAGGTTCATACCATGACCTAGTTGTGTGCAAATGAGAACCGTTGCTGTGGACACCACCGTTGCTAGCAACGGGACTTTGAGATTCTTGGAAAATCAAAAAAAATATTTTTTCGAAAATCAAAAATCGGGCAGGAGCGACTGTGGGCAGTACATTCAGCCATATTGTCAAAAATTTCCAGCTGGATCCTATGACATCTGTCGGAGAAGATAGACTTTGAATGAACCCTGGTCGAAAACATAAAAAAACGAAGTTCGTTATATCTCAGAGACTATGAGTCAGATATACATGAAACTGGTATGGTAGGTTCATGGTATGTCATAGTTATATGTGAGAAAGAACCGTTGCTATGGACCCTCCTTGCCTAGCAACGGCGACTACCCATGTCCGCCTACCGGCTTGTCTGTCTGTCTGTCCCTCTGTTCCGTCCAGTGCTCCGTTAATACAATGGCGATTTCGATGAAACTTGTTTGGTAGGTTCATACCATGACCTAGTTGTGTGGAAATGAAAACCGTTGCTATGGACACCACCGTTGCCTAGCAACGGGACTTTGAAATTTTTGAAAAATCATAAAAAAATTATTTTTTCGAAAATCAAAAATCGGGCCACGTGCGACTGTGGGCAGTACATTCAGGCATATTGTCAAAAATTTCCAGCCGGATCCTATGAAAACTGTCGGAGAAGATAGACTTTGAATGAACCCTGGTCGAAAACAATAAAAAAAACGAAGTTCATTATATCTCAGAGACTATGAGTCAGATATACATGAAACTGGTATGGTAGGTTCATGGTATGTCCTAGTTATGTGTGAGAAAGAACCGTTGCTATGGACCCCTCCGTTGCCTAGCAACGGCCGAAAAACCTTAAATGTGGGGGTATTTTTAACGAAAAAACAATCTGCAGCATTAACCTTTGAAGCTAGAATCATGAATTTTCTTGTGCTTAATCCTCAGGTCATTCCCCATCAAACGGGCCCATCGCGTCAGGTTCTATTGGGTAGTCGACTACCCATGTCCGCCTACCGGCTTGTTGGGTAGTCGATCTAGTCGAAAAAAAAGAATAATTTCAAAAAAAAATTTGAAATTGTTCTACCCTTATCACTTTTTCCATCGATATGTTTGGCGGTCTGTCTGTCCCTCTGTTCGGTCCAGTGCTCCGTTAATACAATGGCGATTTCGATGAAACTTGGTTGGTAGGTTCATACCATGACCTAGTTGTGTGCAAATGAGAACCGTTGCTATGGACGCCACCTTTGCCTAGCAACGGGACTTTGAAATTTTTGAAAAATCATAAAAAATTATTTTTTCGAAAATCAAAAATCGGGCTACGACCGACTGTGGGCAGTACATTCAGCCATATCTCTTCTG
>CM068957.1:123533589-123548172 GCA_035128595.1 Eptatretus atami
ATTATGCCTCTTACGCCCGTCCTCATTGCCTCTTGCCCCGTCTGGAGACTCAACCCCATGCTCTGCATTTCACCCCTCAGTGTTTGCATATTTGCATCCATTCGGCTTCCATAGCTTGCGCATTTGCGTCCATTTTGTTGTTCATTTCTTGTACATCACCCCTCATTCAGCTTCCATTCCTGCCAACATTGCCATCAACTGGCCTATGTCAAGTGGACTCGGCGCAGCCGATCCGCCATGATGGTGTGCGGAACCGGCCGGGATCGGGGAGGAAATTTGACGGGGGGGGGGTTGTCATACGCCGCCCGTGCGCCCATCACTACCTCTGAGTTTGGTTGCCGGGGATGGTCGACCTGCATGGTGGTGTCCTGGGCCTCTGGTTCCTCTACACTACTACCCACCTGCTTCAGCCTATCTTGGTTCGCCATTTTGCGTGTTGGGAATAAAATTTAAAACGCTCGTAATTTGGGGGAATGGGGGGGTTTGCTCCCTACCCCTGATCCGAATCCCGTGAATTTCTCTCCGGAGGCCGAGGGGCCGAATCGCACTCCTGACTACCAATTTGTAGTAGATTCGAACCTGTAAATTTTGTTAATGGAGGCGGAGGGGTTCGTATCTCCGCGACTGACACCAATTTGTTGTGGGCCGGGTATTGGTGACGAGCACGACCGCTAGGTGGAGCAGTAGAGTCGGCTCCACCGAACATCCGGAATTCAGATCGTTACCCTTGGATAACTCCGAAGGGCAAATAACCCTGTGCCCACGCGGTTGATTTATTGACGATTCACGATCCTGTAAGGGACCCGTCCTTCGGAGTTATCCAAGGGTAACGATCTGAATTCCGGATGTTCGGTGGAGCCGACTCTACTGCTCCACCTACGCGTTGCTCGTCACCAATACCCGGCCCACAACAAATTGGTGTCAGTCGCGGAGATACGAACCCCTCCGCCTCCATTAACAAAATTTACAGGTTCGAATCTACTACAAATTGGTAGTCAGGAGTGCGATTCGGCCCCTCGGCCTCCGGAGAGAAATTCACGGGATTCGGATCAGGGGTAGGGAGCAAACCCCCCATTCCCCCAAATTACGAGCGTTTTAAATTTTATTCCCAACACGCAAAATGGCGAACCAAGATAGGCTGAAGCAGGTGGGTAGTAGTGTAGAGGAACCAGAGCCCAGGACACCACCAGCAGGTCGACCATCCCCGGCAACCAAACTCAGAGGTAGTGATGGGCGCACGGGCGGCGTATGACAACCCCCCCCCCGTCAAATTTCCTCCCCGATCCCGGCCGGTTCCGCACACCATCATGGCGGATCGGCTGCGCCGAGTCCACTTGACATAGGCCAGTTGATGGCAATGTTGGCAGGAATGGAAAGCTGAATGAGGGTGATGTACAAGAAATGAACAACAAAATGGACGCAAATGCGCAAGCTATGGGAAGCCGAATGGATGCAAATATGCAAACACTGAGGTGAAGCAGCAGCATGGGGTGAGTCTCCAGACGGGGCAAGAGGCAATGAGGACGGGCGTAAGAGGCATAATGGCGGCACCACGTGGCGGAGCGACCGAACCGACCAGAGGGAGTGCAGATTGTGTCGGGCCCGCGATGGAGACGGGTATGGTCGGGACGACGAGCGACGCCATAATTGATGGGGAGACGTGGAGGACAAGACACGAGGGGGTGACGGAGAAATAAACGAGGAGACAGAAACACAGGAATTAAAAGAAACAAGTGGTGCCAGGCACAACAAATCCCACCCATTTAGGCATAAATCCTTAATCCTTTGATAAATCCTTTGATACATCCTTAACCTGAATGTTGATTATAAGGAATAGAATAAGGAATATTTTAGTTCTTAGTTTGAAGTCAATTAAACCATTTTTGACGAAATAGACCGTAAAATGATTTTGACCTTTCAAGGCCACGTAATGTCAAAGGTCATGGTGTCAAATGAAAGCCAATAAAGGACTTGATATATGTCTTCCATAGTAAACACGCATATTCCGAACCTTTTTTGATTTATAATGGAAAATATAATTTTGACCGATGACCATGACCCCCAAAACTTCGGACCCTACCGATCTTCACAAATATGCATTTTTCACTATAGGAATGGGTAGGATTATAAGTGACAAATAGAATAAGGTTCACTATAAGCTTAGTTTGAAGTAATTCAGATCATTTTTGACGAAGTTATGAGCGAAAAACGATTTTGATGTTTTCGTGACCTTCACCTTGACCTTTGATCCAATTGGACCAAAAGTTAATGGGGTCATCCAAGGTTCATTGCCCACCTGTGGATTAAATTTGATAGTGTTTGCTGAAGCCGTTTTGCCGTAAAGTTGCTAACAGACAGACAGACAAACAAACAAACAGACAAACAAACCGGACAATCACAATATCCCGCTCCCTCCCTCCGGGGGGGGGGCGGGATAATAAAAGAGACAAAGGAGGAAAACAGCAGAGACTAAAATCCAGGATCAGAAATAAAGAGGGAGACACAGGAAGCAAAAGAGGGGAACGAATTAAATAAAGTAAAAGATGAGCACACACACATAGAGTTCGGAGGGACAATGGGGTCGAGCTGGTGGAATGTTTCGTGACCCGGTGCGAGCAGCAGGATGGCTTTCTTAAGGAACAGAGGAGAAAATACGCTCTCTCGAAGCAGATCGCGACGAGGTGAGTCCGGTCGGGCCGAACGAGGTCGATCGGGTGCATGGTACGAACGGGCCCATGCAGAGTTTAGGGGGGGTAGAGATTCCGGGACCCCTTGAGTAACACGAGCCCCGAACTGATTGTCCCGGAGTGTGTGGTGGAGTGTGTGAGTGGTGCGATGTGTTTGAAACGTGCGAGCAGGTGAGTGAAATAGCATGCGTGAGTGCGTGTGTGGAAATGGACGGACCGATCCAGACGGAGATGGTGTGGCGAGACTTCTGCGCCGTGTAAAGTTATTTTGGTAACTGTGCCGGTCCCGCGAGACGCCGCGTACGAGGCCCATTCGGCATTTAGTGAACGGCCCTCGCGCGCGACGACGTGGAGAGATTCTGGTGCGGAACGTCCCGCGTTTCGAAAGAGACCGTTGCGCGGATGGTTAAAATGTAGGCATGGTTGTTTGAATTTGGCAAACAGGGGTCCACATGCGAGCGCGTGTGCGAAGCTCCACATGCTGCATGCCGCGTGTTCTGTTCGCGGAACGCACGGAGCGGGTTTCCAGGACGATGCGCTCGTGCTGGCCTGCACGGGAAACCGCGCAGGTTTGGTGCGCGGGTTGACGTCACCGGCGTGGACCTCGCGGCGCAAGTTACGGCGAACAGCGCACGTTGGCTCGCGTGGGGAATCCCTCGGAAGCGAGTGCTTGTTGGGATGCGCAGGGCGACGTTAAGGCTGCAGTTATCACCCGATGGAAGGGACGAACGGGAAAGCTGTCGACCGCCGCCTTGGCGGTGCAATAAAAAGAAGAGAGAAAAAAAAGCTCTCGCTCCAAGTGCACAGCCCGTTGTTTGGGCATCGGAGCATTAGTTAGTGGGAAGAGTTTAGCATAGATGGACCGGCCTCGTGGAGGCATGAGCCATCCTCCATGGGGCCCGTCACCCGTGGACTAATTCGGGAATTTAGGTTATATTTAGAATGGGAAATGGATTTTGGGGAGACATGAACAGACATGGAACGTGGAGTGGGTACGTAGCTTAGCTACGTAGATTAAATGGAACTGCATTAGTATAAGGGATGACGAGGGAGCATGAGTTAGTTAGGGAACATAGGTAGAGTGTGAATTGGAAAAGGAAAGTGAAAAATGTGTGATGAATGAGTATGGGTCAGCGGGCCCGAGTGAGTGAGTGGAGTGAATGTAGAATGCATGTGCGAATGAATGATTGGGGGAGGAGTGAAACCTACCCAAGTGACCCCGGGGTCAGTGTAATGTTAGTTAGTGGGTTAGTATAGTCAAATTTACCAAAAGGAGGTCGTTCTGTTGTTGGTGGTGTATGAAGGCAGAGAAACCTATTTGGAGGGGTGCAGGAGTTTATTTATCGGCGTGGGAACGTGGCTGTTGAAAGGTGAGTATCGAGTAGAGGGAACCCCGGGGCACCGGACTAGTCGGCCAAAGTAGGCCAAGGGTCCAAGGGACCGGGATAGTGTAGTGGTCACGGGCGACCATCGGAAAGGGGCCTGAAGCACAAAATGCCACGTGGGCATCGGAGGGGGCAATGCCAGGGAGGGCAACCCCCCGCGTTCATAGGGAGCAGGTAGGCTGCTCAACGCTGGTCTTATCTGGCCTCATCTCATTGCTGGCGCTGATCTGCGTCTGGCTGCCCTGGTTCACTCTTCTGGCGACTGGAGCTCCGGGAAGTTGTGGACGTCCAGCCGCGCACTCGCGGCCAGGTAGCCAGCCACGTTCTCGTCCTCAGCTCGACTTTCCTCCGAGCTGAAGGAATAATAAAGACCCTTGAGGTCCATCTCTTTTCTTTGGGTGTGTGTCTGTGTGCGGGCCTGTCTTGTCTAAGTAGAACTGGTTCAGTGCTTTTGGTGGAGATTATTTGCATCCTTTGTCGGTTTAACTCTGCTCTTTATGTGTTCCTTCCTCGATTATTGTAAATAAATATCCCTATTGTTAAATGTTTCAGCTCCTCTTTGTCCTTTCCTTCATTGTTTAGCACATGCGTGTTGGGTGATAAAAAAGGCTGTTGCTGCTGTCGATGTACATTTGGACCGACGGGACCTCGGTAACCATCCGCTCGGGTTACGCACGGGTCGAGCACACTAAAGACTCGTCCCGTTCGAGCCCCGTCGAGGGTGTGAATTCCTCGGTAGTTCGCCACGGTGGCCTCGAGGTATTTTGAAGTTTGGCAAATAACCCTGTGCCCACGCGGTTGATTTATTGACGATTCACGGTCCTGTAAGGGACCCGTACCTTCGGAGTTATCCGAGGGTAACGATCTGAATTCCGGGTGTTCGGTGGTGCCGACTCTACTGCTCCACCTAGCCTCATGCTCGCCACTGATACCCGGCCCACAACAATATATATAATATATACGTACGTACATAACAGACATTCTAAAAAAAAATATATATTTAAATCTCAAAATACTGTTGCCTTCAGCTGGATTTGAGCATACAACCATGGGGGTGCAGTGAGCTGTCCTTTTCAACAAGCCACCACTGTAAGTATTGTCATTCAGCATATAACAACACCAAGAGTTTAAGGAATAGTACAGCTTTAATTAAGATTGATAAAACTGATTCAACTGGAGTCAAGGCGAGACGAAGAACCGGGGCTCGGAATGGGAGCCGAGTGCGCTCATCGTTAAATGGTCTTCGTTCTGTTTCGCGTTCTTCCTTCTCGTGTCTGTAGCAGAGGCGCAGATTTACGAAGAACAGCGATGTCGTTTGAGCTGTTTATTTATTTTCAATTCAAACCACCACAGTACAACTGGAACTGTGACTGAGGGTCACATCACTCTGAGGTCATGAGGTTAGTCCTCTCCTGATTAAAAGATTAAAAATGCTTATTTAAAGTGGGTGGTGGTGGAAATTCACAAGTATCATGATGCATGTTAGCCTGTGGTTGGAGGAAGTGATGTGAGTCTTCCAAGGGGGGGGGGGGGCAAAGGGAGTGTTGCCACAATGATGGCAAGAGACTAAACAGAAAAGGGGAAGCAAAATTTGCTGTGGAGGTTGAAGAAGAAATTATGTTTTTTGGGGTTTTTCGGCCAGAGGAGGGTGGAGATGGTGTTAATGGGGGGGGGGTGGGACTGCTTTTGGTGGCATGGTTGGTGGGAACAGATAGCAAAGGGGTGGTTACAATCGGGAAAAGTTAAGGATATTATTTACCAATTCCCAAGAGTTTAAATAATAAGATAAAAGAGTTGAAAGCTAAAATAGAGTAGCAAGGTGTACGATATACGTAGTTACAGTCAGTGAGAATTTGTTTAATGAGGAAAGTAGTTGTGGGGTATGACTAGAAAGCTGCAAGTATATATATGTGTGATAGGAAAGGGAAGTTATGAGGATATGTTGCAATCTGGGTAAAAGACAATATTGTACGAGAGTAAGGAATGACATCAACGAAGGAAATAATGTGGACAATTTTGTGTGATCGAGATTAGAGATTGTAAGAATAATGAGATACTTGGAGGATGAGTTGATGACTTCTAGTAGAGAGGAGTCGGAGAGAGGAGAATTCATAAAGGATAATTCATAAAGGCCTGTGGAAAAGGTAGTGTGTTGATTTGTGTGGATTTTAACTTGCCAGGAATTTGGGTCCAGGAATGGAGAAAGAGCAGAACTGACAAGGATTTTCTAAATCGATTCCAGGATTACTTTTTAAGTCAGTTTGTAGAAAAACCCACAGAGAAAGTTGTGTGGTTCAATCCTTTTTTAAAGCAATGATCCAATATGTGAGGAGGCAGGGGTAGGAGAATATTCTGGACACAATGACCAAAACAATGTGTTGCAACTATATTATTGAGATGTAGAATTCAGGATAGTCAGTAAGGCTTTAGATTTCAGGGAGCAACTTAAGTATGAGAAAAAAAGTTAGGCGGTGCTTTAGATTTACGAAAAGCTGACATGTGGAGTGTCGGCATCAGAGAAATGGGCAACTTCAAGTCGAAATGGTGTAGGGTGCATAATAGGTATATTCCCATGGGTGTAAAGGAGGAGAGGAGGAGATTGGGACCATACTCTGTGCAGAGCGTTGGTGCTTGCCTAAGCAGTCTCCTTGGCTATTGGGCACAATCCTGGACGGGTCGCCACTCCGACACAGTATACCAGCATGCTGGCACTCAATTTGCCGACCTTGAAGGATGACAGCGAGTGAACCCCACCTGTATTAAATCAACACCTGGTATTAAGGTGAAAGGAAGGGGCAGAAAGAGACCAGGATGAATGAGTAGGGAGGTCGACAGTGTTCGTAAGGAATAAGAAGAAGGCATTAATGAGTACAAAATAAAATGTGAATGAGTCGAGCTCGCATCATTATAGGAGTAAACAGAGGTGAGTTAAGAGAAAATGACTAAGCAAGCCGAAAAATAATACAACAAAGATATGTCCAAAAATGTAAACACTACAGGATATTATTACTCGCCACCGAAGGTTAAGGAGGTTATGTTTTCACCCCTTTCTGTCTGTTTTGTCCATCTGTTTTGCCTGTGTACAGGATATCTCAAAAAGTTTGGGACAGATCCGGATGAAAATTTTGTGGACAGGTTCGGTTTGTGAGAAGGACAAACTGATGAGATTTTGGTGAAATCCGGATCGGGATCAACTGCTAGAATTTTAAGTGATTCTTCACGATTGAGAGACAGAGCCAAAAACGATATATTGCACGATGTCTAAAAAGTTGTCAACGGATCTCGATGAAACTTGAGGACATGTTGGGAGTGCCACAAGGACGAATTGATTCAATTTTGGTGAAGATCCGGATCTGATAATTTTTTAAAGTGATTCTTCACCATTGAGAGATATGCCGAAACTGATATATGCATGATATCTCAAGAAGATGTGTGGATGGATTCGGACGTAACTTGGGGACAGGTTGGGTGTGTCGCAAGGTCGAACAGATTCAATTTTGGTAAAGATCTGAATCCGGATGTGGATACGATAATTATAATATTTATTTTTTAACTGATACTTCACCATTGAGAGATGGGTCTAAAAAACGATATAGTTGCTGCTTGCATGATATTTCAAGAATGTATTGGGCCCGATATGTTCTCGTGGATCAGGCATTACGTGGCGGAGGTATGCGCTCCACCAAGTGCCCCTTCTAGTTTAAGTATGTAAGCGATAAAGTAAAGATAATGACAAGTGTGTGCTCTTAAGGAGAGAACAGGAGGATTGGTGATGTTGATGAGATGCAGGCTTATTAAAGTTTTTGTTTTTTTTTTGCTTCTACATACATAAGAACACTCAGGGAACTTCTTCTAACTGAGAATATCTATCTCACAGGTGAGCAAGAGCATCTTGAGGAGGTCCAAGTCAGAGTGGAAGAGTAAAGAAACAAGTCTGAAGACGACGATGGTTTACGAGCGTATTTGACGATTGAGATTGTTTCAGTAGTCAAGGATGAGACAATGTGATAATGTTTGACCAAGTTATAAAAATGATCAACATGATGTGGTACAAGTGACAGGTTATTTGCACACAAACTAGGTCATAAGGTATGAACCTACCAACCAAGTTTTCATCGAAATCGCCATTGTATTAACTGAAATCGCCAATTTTAAATACTGAAATAAGGGGTAGACAAATCTCAAAAAACATTTTTTTTCGACTAGATCGACTACCAAGCGTTAGGTGGACATGGGTAGTCGACTACCCAATAGAACCTGATGCGATGGCGCCGATCGATGGGGAATGACCTGAGGATTAAGCACAATAAAATTCATAATTCCAGCTTCAAGGTTAATGCTGCAGATTGTTTTTTCGTTAAAATACCCCCACATTTAGAGGTTTTTCGGCCGTTGCTAGCAACGGAGGGGTCCATAGCAACGGTCTTTCTTTTCACAATAACTATGACATATCTGAACCTACCATACCAGTTTCATGTATATCTGACTCATAGTCTCTGAGATATAACGAACGTCGTTTTTTATTGTTTTCGACCAGGGTTCATTTTAAAGTCTACTTTCTCCGACAGTTTTCATAGGATCCGGCTGGAAATTTTGACAATATGGCTGTGAATGTACTGCCCACAGTCCCTCGTGAGCCCGATTTTTGATTTTCGAAAAAATTAATTTTTATGATTTTTCAAAAATTCAAAGTCCCGGTGCTAGGCAAAGGTGGTGTCCATAGCAACGGTTCTCATTTGCACACAACTAGGTCTGTATGAACCTACTAACCAAGTTTCATCGAAATCGCCATTGTATTAAACGGAGCACTGGACGACAGAGGACGACGAGACAGACAGCAAACATATCGATGGAAAAAGTGAATAAGGGAGAACAAATTTCAAAATTATTTTTTGATTTAATTAATTTTTTTTTTCGATAGATCGACTACCCAACCAAGCCGGGTAGGCGGAACATGGGTATTCGACTACCCAATAGAACCTGATGCGATTGGGCCGTTTGAGGGGAATGACCTGAGGATTAACACAGAAATTCAGATTCATTAGCTTCAGGTTATGCTGCAGATTTATGTTTTTTCGTTAAAATACCCCACATTTAGAGGTTTTTTCGGACGTATGCAAGCAACGGAGGTGGTCCATTTAGCAAACGGTTCTTTCTCACACATATACGTAGGACATACCATGAACCTACCATACCAAGTTTCATGTATATCTGACTCATAGTCTCTAATATGTAATGAATCTTCGGTTTTTTTATTGATTTTCGAGACCAGGGTTCATTCAAAGTCTATCTTCTCCGACAGTTTTCATAGGATTCCCGGCTGGAAATTTTTGCACAATAATGGGCCTGAATGTAGGCCCACAGTCGCTCGTAGGCCCGATTTTTGATTTTCGAAAAAATAATTTTTTTATGATTTTCTAAAAATTATCAAAGTCCCTTGCTAGGCCATTGGTGGTGTCCATAGCAACGTTTTCAATTTGCACACAACTAGGTCAGGGTTAGAACCTACCAAACAATTTCAAATCGAAAATCGCATTGTATTAACGGTAGCATCTGACGGAACAGAGGACAGACAGACGGACAACTGGTAGGCGAACATGCGGTAGTCTGGCCGTTGCTAGGCAACGGAGGGGTCCATAGCAACGGTTCTTTCTCACATATAACTATGACATACCATGAACCTATCCATACCAATTCAATGTATATCTGAACTCATAGAGTCTCTGAGATATAACGAACTTCGTTTTATGTTTCGACCGGGGTTCATTTCAAAGTCTATCTTCTCCGACAAGATTTCATAGGATCCAGCTGGAAATTTTTGACTAAATAGGCTGAATGTACGGGCCCACAGTCGCTCACTGGCCCGACTTTGATTTTCGAAAAAAATAAATTTTTTTATGATTTTTCCCAAAAATTCAAAGTCCCGTTGCTAGTCAACCGGTGTGTCCATGCAACGGTTCTCATTTGCACACAACTAGGTCATGGTATGAACCTACCAACCAAGTTTCATCGAAATCGCCATTGTATAACTGAAATCGCCATTTTAAATACTGACAAGTCTGAAGACGGGATGTTCACGAGCGGTATTTGACGATGTAGATTGTTTCAGAAGTCAAGGATGAGACAATGTGATAATGTTTGACCAAGTTATAAAAATGATTCAACAGATTGGTTACGAGATGTACAGGTTATTAGCTGCAAAATTGTAAAACCCTGTTCGTTCAACAACTTTCAAAATTGACCTTTGCATAACCTTTAAAGGTCACAAAACAATGTTGTGGACATTAAAATAGGAACAGATACTGTGTATAGCTATTGGAGTTAGTTCGTCGAAGAAGGTCGAAACCCGGTTTGATTCCCCACAACTTTGAAAATTTGACCTTTGTGAACTTTAAAGGTCAAAGTCAAGGATTATGACCTTTGGTGCAAAACTTCCTCTGGAACATTCCAGGAACAATATAACGTGATATAGGCATATATGGCATTTCGCCACTCCTCGGATTATCCATACTTTGATGAAATCAGCGAAAAACAAACTTGAAGGGGGCGCCACGGGCAAGGTGTTCAGATAGAGCAAAATGGTTTCAAGACTTTAGGTGGGGAATGACCTCAAGATTTATGCATTAAAAAATATTGTCATCCTTGCTCTCAAAGTTTGGGCGGTCGTATGATTTTATGCAAAATTCGAAATTTTCTAAGTTCGTACCTGTACCTTACACTTTCACCTTGGATCGAAAAAAAAATCGGAAGGCTCCTGGGCTATTGCAGGGTGCCATTGGGCCTAAACAGTAAATACCAACCGCCTGCCAGATTCGACAAACACCCTCGATGAAGATGGATTGTTTATGTCAAAATCGCAATTTTCTAAGTCGTGAACCTTGTGACCTTGACCTTGGACGAAAATGAAAAATCGAGCTCTGTGTGGGGCTATCGCAGGTGCCATTTGGCTAAAACAAATACCGAAACCCTGCCAGATTCGACCAAACCCCCGGGAGAAGATTGCAAATTAGAATACTACCCTAAAAAACACAATCGCAATTTTCTAATGTTCGTACCTTGTGCCTTGACCTTTGGGACAAAAATAAAAAGCGAGCTCTGTGGGCTATGCATGGTGCCATTGGTCTAACCAAATACCGTAAACCCCTGCCAGATTCGACAAAAAACCCCTTTCTGAGAAGGAAATAAATTTTTAACGTTCAATCGCGATTTTCTAGTTGTGTGACCTTGTGACCTTGACCTTGGGACAAAATGAAAAATCGGAGGCTCCGTGGGTTATGCAGTCCATTGGCTTAACCAAATACCAAACCCCTGTCAGATTCGACAACACCCTAGGAGAAGATGCGAGAATTGAATCGGTACCCCCTAAAAAACACGTGTTTTTTAGGCGCTTCGCTCCGCCATAGGGCGGACACGCCCATTTTCGCAGGAGAAACACAACTGAGATATCTGATTAAAACTTCCCACCCGAAATACAGGATCGGTCAAAACCCACGGAGCTCTATGCTCGGACAGACAGACAGACAGATAGGCACACAACAATAACGAATATAATGGTCACTTATTTTTTACGTGAAAAATCTTTTTCGTGAAACCTAATAATAAGGGCAGGTTACAATCTCAAAAAAAAAAAAAAAAACAATTTTCGACTAGATCGACTACCCAACAGACAAACATATCGACGGAAATATTGATAATAAGGGCTAGATCAAATTTCAAAAAATCTTTTTTGAAAATTTTTTTTTTTTTCGACTGGATCGACTACCCAACAGACAGACAAAAAATTTCAAAGTCCCTTTGCTGGCAATGCGTGTGTCCATTGCAACGGTTCTTCATTTGCACACAACTAGGTCATGGTTATGAACCTAACCAACCAAGTTTCATCGAATCGCATTGTATTAACTTGGAAATCGCCATATAAAATACTGATAATAAGGGTAGATAACAAATTTCTGAAAAAAAATTTTGAAAATTTTTTTTTTTCCGACTAGATCGACTACCCACATAACGAACTTCGTTTTTTTATTGTTTTCGACCAGGGCAGTTCATTCAAAGTCTATCTTCTCCGACAGTTTCATAGGATCGGCGGAAATTTTTGCAATATGGCTGAATGTACTCACCCAAACAGTCGCTCTTGGCCCGATTTTGATTTTCGGAAAAAATAATTTTTTTATGATTTTTCCAAAATATTTCAAAGTCCCGTTGCTAGGCAACGGTGGTGTCCATAGCCAAACGCGTTTTCATTGCACACAACTAGGTCATGGTTTGAACCTTACCCAAACAAGTGTTCATTTCGAAATCGCCTTGTTATTAACGGGCACTGGACGGAAAGAGGGACAGATCAACAGACAAGCGCGTAGGGACATGGGTAGTCTGCCGTGCTAGGCAACGAGGGGTCCATAGCAACGTTCTTTCTCACATATAACTAGACATACCATGAACCTACCATACCACTTTCATGTATATCTGACTCATAGTCTCTGAGAATATACGAACTTCGTGTTTTTATTGTTTTTGACCAGGGTTCATTCAAATGTCTATCGTTTCCGGACCAGATTTCATAGGCATCCCAGCTGAAAATTTTTGACAATAATGGCTGAATGTACTGCCCACAGCGCTCCTGGCCCGATTTTTTGATTTTCGAAAAAATAATTTTTATGATTTCAATAAATTTTCAAAGTCCCGTTGCTAGGCAACGTGGTGTCCATAGCAACGGTTGCTCATTTGCACACAACTAGTCATGGTATGACCTTACCAACCAAGTTTCATCGGAAATGCGCGATTGTATACTGAAAATCGCCATTTTAATACTGACAAGTCTTGAAGACGCGATGGTCACAGCTATATGACCGATGTAGATTGTTCAGAATCAAGGATGAGACATTGTGATAATGTTGACCAAGGTTATAAAAATGCATCAACACGATGTGGTACGAGTGACGGTTATTAGCTGCAAAATGTCGAAAAACCCGGTTCGTTCAACAACTTTTTCAAAATTTGACCTTTGCATAACCTTAAGGTCACAAAACAATGTGTAGTGACATTAAAATAAGGAAACAGTGGATACGGTGCTATAGCTAATGATTTTGATGCCAAGTCGAGAAAGAGATCTGGAACGTGCTCCGTGAGAATTTCAACACTTACAATCATGTTATTAATTAGTTGATCCTTATTGATTACTCTTAAGAAAGGTCTCACAGGATTGCTAAGGATCATCAATATATGTGAGATCCTTTAAGCGTGGCCAAAAACTGCTCTTCGCGTGCAAGATCTATCATCCAAGTGGCAAGTCACATAAAGGATTCTGTTAATTCTGGAAGGTCATTTTGATAGAAGTCACAATTAGGGCCGATGGTGCATGACATTTGTTACTGACAAAGGCTATCACAAGCAGAGTATGTATTTGAATCACCTACTTGGTACAGTAGTGAATAACATGCAATAATCAGGAACAAGACAGTTAATAATATCTATCTCCTGCGAAGATAGCCGAGGATGGACCAGTTAATCACTCGCTGGTAAAATTTCTCCTGTTGGGGATGAAGCGTGATGTGATAGCTGCCCTGTGGCGAGCTCTTTCATTGCATACGCAAGATTGGATGTGTTCGAGGGACGGATACACATTACCTTGGTTCTGAGAAGGAGTGCCGGGACATGGCGTACGGTAGTGAGACATACCTGGTCATCAAATTGGCAACATATGACGACACGATAAGTGACGTGGTAATGCGACATCTAACTAATAGTTAGAAGGGATCGCGAAGGCGTGACGGTATCCCAACATAAAGCAACGTGCTTGAGGAGTTGTAAGGAGTTTCATATGACTCTCTGAAGGATTAGCTATCTGGCCTACTTAAATATCGCTATTTTGCTTCTCACAAATACGCCATCGTTCTTGCCTCACACAATTAATTGTACAGGAAATTTGAGCGGTGACAGAAATTTATGCAGCAATTGCTCAATAGCTCCACTGGTGGCTTGACTTGGAATGGGTATATCTCAACATGAATCCCCCCAATACCACTGTCTCTGGCCGGCTTGTAGGTCGGGTGGTAGGTCGACTATATCAAGGCCGGGAGAGGGTCTCGTGGAAAGAGAAGGCTCGATGTCTGTATGAGAGGTGGTGCTCCCAGTGAGTATTTCCTGAAGTTGTAACGTCGGCTCGGAAGGAGTGGAGATCTCATATGTGGGAGAATTGGGGCTCAGCGGTGGTCACCCAGTATATGCTAGATGGCAGATATGGTATGTTCATTCGAGGTTGGGGTAGATTCCCGGTCGGGCATTGTAGTTTTTCCACAAGTACATATTTTGTATGTTTGCTGTTTCATATACATATTGTTACGGCCGGCTTTGGAGCTCCGCATGAAATGATATCCGAGTTTTCCGAAATCTGGTCTGGAGGCCCGCTTGACACATACATCCCGCCTTTAAACACCCAATGTTGCTGTAGTTATGAGCACAGCTGTCTGCGCTTGACTGGCTCCCGCCATGCGGAAAGGGGTTAACCACTGTAA
>CM068957.1:123548567-123560347 GCA_035128595.1 Eptatretus atami
AGACACACACCCAAAGAAAAGAGATGGACCTCAAGGGTCTTTATTATTCTTTCAGCTCGGAGGAAAGTCGAGCTGAGGGACGAGAACGTGGCTGGCTACCTGGCCGCGAGCGCGCGGCTGGACATCCACAACTTCCCGGAGCTCCAGTCGCCAGAAGACGGACCAGGGCAGCCAGACGCAGACCAGCGCAAGCGACGAGATGAGGCCAGAACAGCATCGAGCAGACCAGACCAGCGTCAAGAGATGCATTCCGCAAACCAGACTACGCGCTCGAGCAGACAGAGAACCAGACTACGAGCTCGAGCAGACAGGGCGCAATTATTTGTTCTCCCTTCTTTCGTCCCCTTCTCGGGCACGGTCCGCTCATGCGTGGCCTGCTCTCATTGGGCGGACCGCGTGTCGTTTTTTTTTTACTTTCTATGATTTGAATATTTTATTGTCCATCACTGTTATGTAGAGTATCAGAAGGAAAGGGACAAGGTCTGAGTATAATCAGTGGTACATCAGACATATGCTCTATATATATGTGAATATTCTTGTTACAAAATAGGCAGGGAGGGAACACACACAAGAGCAGAGTTTTAAACCCGACGGAAGCAATTGCAAAGTACAGCCAAAGAGCATTTAACAATTCTAATACAGACGGGCCCAAAGACACACACACACACACAAAATACCAAATAGTAGTAGTATGGACCTCAACCGGTCTTATTCCGGTTCTCCCTGAGGAGGATAGTTCGGGTGCTGGGATCAGGACGCTGACTGCGAGAGGTGCGGCTGTGCGCCTTCCGGAGCTCGGTCGCAAAAGGACGGCCCCGGCAGCCGATCAGAGGAGGCGAGATTGAGTGAGTCCGTGTTGAGTTGCCGGCGTTGCTTGTGGACTGGCGACGAGACGCCACGGATGCGCGGGTGCAGCCAGACCAACCGACGAAGACGTGCTAGGGCATCACAGGAAAATCTCTTGTCTCCTCGACCCGACAACACGAGCACTCTGAGTGCGCGGGATGGGGATGAAGACGAGCAACCGCGGAGCGCGAACGGAAGCAGCGAGTGCACAACAGGTAGGCGATCCGGCAGAACAAAAACCAACTAACTCAACCTCTCTGTCAGTAATCGCGCTGAATTATTGGATTCACCTCTCCAGAGGGGAGAGCGTATGCATGGCACGCTCCTCCTGCTCCTGGGATGGTTGGGCGTGCAGAGATGCGCTAGGTCGCCCCTGATTGGCGCAAACGTGGACTGATTGACCGCCGGGGGCGTGGCGCCGCCAGGCGCACCGCCCTGCAAAACAGGAGAGTAACATTGTCCATGCCGTGGGACTGCGCTCCATATGGCCGAACGACGGCAACCTCCTCGGACACCATGGATTGGCGAGAGAGACGCAGGTCTCTGATAACTCCACAACTCGCGGCGTAGTTTGCGGTCAGAGGACCGAAGGTGTTGTTGTAAGTTTTGGTGAGAAAAGTAAAGAAGAACCCTGACATCAAATAACTCTACAAGCGCACAATACATTTTAATTCCATTAGACGTAGGGCGGGTTCTATCTAAAAACACACACTTACGGGTAATGTTTCATAAGGACACGAATCTGAGAGTGCAGTAAGCTTCAGGATTCATAACACATAACCCCCCCTTTTTACAGACTCGTGCCCCAGGTGTTCAAATTTCGTGTGACCAGCATCGTGTAAGTCTCCTTGTACATTTCTAGCTGTGAATCTGAGTGTGAGATTTTTCATACATGTCCCAAAATAAATAATTAGTGGCGCTGCATAATAACAGACTCACAACAGACTACTTAACTAAAAATTGCCGGGGCTAAGAAACATGACACAGGTGTGTTAACTTATTTACAATTTTACCTACTAAATTTACACTAACTCATGGGCCCATGACCTGTATCTGTGGAAGAAAAAAAGCAAACGCAATGCAGTATGGTGCAGGGGGAATGGATGGAGAATGGTCTAAGATCAAACAAACACAAAATGAATACCACTGGGCCCCAATGCAGTCCGCATGTCAGGCTCAGGCGTCTTCAAAACACACTGGAAAGAGATGAGTGGCTGGAACATATAGTTAATGTAACAGGCAAATGCAAACAGGTACAGCCATGGGTTATGAAAGGCAGCCCAACAAGGGCATGGCAAGGCAGCAATGGCGGATAGGCAATAACGAAAACAGCGGCATGGTGAAGCTGTCCGGGCCTCTGGTCTCGTTCGTATTTTTGGAGAGTGCGTGGTGCGCCTCCTGAAAATGCTCAACTAACCTACCGTCCCCCAACTATCGCTTTGCTTTCTGTTCATACACTTCTTAGTTTGCACTAGAAAAAACAAAATTAGCCCCTTTTTTTTATTTTTTTCAAAATATAATTATGTGCCCTAACCCTTTCTGTATTTTCCGGGTAAACTATCTTGCAATAGTATCGCCCAACCCTAAAATCTTTTTGAGGGGAAAATAATAACAGAAAGACTACGCACTGCTGAGGCCCAAAAAAGCTCAGAATAGTCAAAAATTCACATTTTCACATAATTCAGCATAAACACACCAAGTGGTCAGCGCCTACTGAGAGCGAAGGCATGGATGTCGAAGATTACATTGCTAATATCCAGCATTTATTAACTTTAAAAAACCCTACCCGGGTTTCACACGCGCTTCACTTTAATATGGTTCTAAACAAACTCATGAATCTTGGCCTGTAGTGGTCATTATTAAATTTTGGCTGCCCGCCAAATTTTAACTCATGCCCTGCAACAATTTATGATGGCGGTGCTCACTGCAGGGATTCCTGCTGCCGGACTAATACGCCCCCGGCCTGAGGTGTCCCGAGCTACCTGTCCCTATAACAGCGGGGGGTTGCCCTCGGCATTGCCCCCTCGATGCCAGTGGCATTTTGGCCACGGTCCCTTTCCGAGGTCACTGCCCGTGACCACTAACTATCCGGTCCCTTGGACCCTTGCTAACTTCTGGCCTACGTGCCGTGCCCCGAGGCTCCCTACTCGATACTCACCTTTCAACAGGCCAACGTTCCAGCTGCCTGATAAACTCCTGCACCTCTAAATGGGTTTCTCCTGCTTCATACACCACCAACACAGAACGACCCTTTGGTAAATTTGGGAACTATACTACCCATAACTAACTTAACTGACCCCGGGTCACCTTGGGAGGTTCAACTCTCCCCCCAATCATTCATATTCGCACGTAAGCCATACATTCACATCCAATACTCACTCCTGGGCCTGCTGACCCAACTCATCATGACACTTTTCAACTTTCCTTCCACGACACACTCAACTGCATTATGGTATAAATCCTTAACTAATTCGTGCCCTCGTAATCCCTTATATAATGCAGTCATTTAATCTACGTCAACCTACACTACAATTCCATGTCTGTTCATTGTCTCCCAAAATATCACTTTCCCATTCTAACTCTAACTAACTCCCGACATTGCCAGGTGAGCCCCATGAAGGAGGCTATGCCTCCACGAGCCGGTCCATCTATGCTAACCATCCATTCACCACTAACTAATGCTTCCGATGCCCAAACAGAGGGCTAGTGACTTGGAGCGAGGCTTTTTTTTTTTCTTTTGAACCGCCAAGGGCGGTCGAAGCTTGTCCACGTTCGTCCCTTCTCGGGATAACTTGCAGCCTTTGTAACGTCGCTCTGCGCATCAACAAGCACTCGCTTAGAGGGATCCACACGCGAGCAACGTGCTGTCGCTCGCAATGTCTGCTTGAAGATCCCGGTGACGTCAGCGCAAAGGAACTGTGATGTAGGATTTTCTACCACGTATGTGAGTTTGGTCCTCGCTGAAGGATATCTTAACTAGGACGATTGTGGATCTATTTGAGTTCAGCAGAGTTTAATGAACGTTGTTGATTGGTTATAAAAATTACAAAAACTATCGACACTGATAAACTGATGTCACACAATCTTCCTTGTGGAACAATTTTATTTCTAGATGATACACATACTCTGAACGATCTCATACAATGAACTTAGAATCCCCATGGGAATTAAGATCATATAATTGATGAACTTAAGAATCCAACTTAAGACTTGATTGTAATATTATTTGGTTCTATTCATTTATTCTTATTAAGTTAACATTACACCAACCGATCAATTTACTTATACTTAATCATCAACAGTTTCTATTTAACTTGTACTTGTCAGTCCAGGATGCAGGCCACTGAGATGCCATACATCTCACGTGCTTACCTCCATAATTACATTCAAATTTTTATATCTTTCATGAGTAGAAGAGGTTTGGAGGATGTTCCCCAGACTGAAGACGTGTCCTTAGAGAAAACAGCGTACGATTTATCAGCTCGGTCATCTGCTCCAGAACAACATTTTCTTATCATTTTAGGGAGAGTTTTTGGACCAGAAAGGACAGCATTCACTTGAAGCATCAAAGTTCATTTCTGAGATCCTTGTAAATTTAAAAATACATTAATATAAGATTTTTCGCCACACTTGCACCGCACGGCTTGCGTGCAGCGCTTCGAGTGTGTCGTCCCGGAACTCGCTACCGTGGTTCCGCGAACGGAAACGGCGGCGCGCAGGCCATCGTGATGCCTTGCACACGCGCTCGCAGGTGAATCCTGTTTGCCGAAATTCAAACAACCCTCGCGCCTCGATTTTTAAACCCGTTCCGCGCGACGGTATCTTTCGAAACGCGGAGTTCCCGACGAATCCTCCACATCAGTGTGCGCGCGGAGGGCCATTCGCGGAAATGCGAACGGGCTCGTACGCGGTCGTCTGCGGGACCTGGCGCGGTTACCGAAATAACTTTGCACGGCGAGAGGCATCGACGAACCGTCTCGTCGTGGAATCGTCCTGTCCATTTTCCACACCGCAATCTGCGCGTGCTATTTTACTCGCACCAATTCCTACTTCTGTGCAACATTTAGCACACACTCGGGACAACAATGGCGGATCGTTCATACTGTCAAGATAATCCGCGGTTTACATACCCCCAGCCGCGTTCCCGTTCACAGCATCGTTTCCCGCTCTAACATCGTTCGCCGAAGCGACTCACCCTGTCGGCTATTCCGAGAGAGAATATTTTCTCCCTTTCTCTCGTTAAGGAGGCATCTGCTGTCGCGCAGCGGGATACAGCAACATTCCCCATGCCTGAACGATTGGGTCTTCCAACTCATGTGTGTGTGTTCTTTATCTTTGTTTCCCGTATTTCGTTCACGCTTTTCCTGTTCTAACATCCCTAGGTTCTGGTGTTCCCTCTTTGTTCCTGCATCTCCCATTTGTTCGCGAATTTCCGTCGTCCCTCACTCATATCTAGTTTCTCCTTTGTCTTTTTATTATCTCGTCTCCGTACCGATGCTCTTAATTTTTTTCCGTCTGTCCTATCGTGTCTCTCCTTACAGTATCCCATCATTGTGGTGGCGGTCGCCGTCGTCGACTCAGCGTCACAATTGTGGGCCGGACACATTCAACACTCGGCTCGTCGATCGGTCGTCCGTAGTGTGGTGCCACTTCTGCTCTTATGTGGGCCCAGACAGCTAAAATATCAATGAAGAATTGTTGCATAATGATAAAACGACACCCAATTGGCACACTTGTAAGACATCTATTGAAGGATTTGGATATTTGGCCACACAGATTTACCCTCGAGGGGCGTGGCACGCCATTCTTACAAAATGCGGGCCAGGTGCTTAAATGTACGAGGCACAGAGAATTAAGTGGCTATGGGCTTCTGGACGTGTGGAGCGATTCATCGTTTAGGTTGCTTATGGATGCGCTCACCGAGTACTCAAACGTATGGGAGCAGATTTTGAATTCGAAATTTTGAAGGGGAAACGACTTTTGTTGGGAAATTTTTCAAATCACTTGGGTCTATACGTTTATATCTTCCGACAACTATCACTGTGCCTAATATGCGCTAATGAGGCCTACAAAATATAGCAGTAAACGATTTTCGCGTTTTTTAAGGGGGGGAGAAAAAAGAAAATTCAGTCTGGGCCATACTACTTTAATTTTGTTTTTAAAGTAAAGTCCCGCACAGGCACTAAAGGGACGACCAACTGGTCTGGACCTACACTGCAGAGTAAAGGCTAACTAGGCAGTGGCGGGCTGCAGTGGATAGCATGAGGCAGCATTTCGACTGTCGGCTTCTTGTGGGTAATGGCACTTGCGAGAACAGCTCAGACAGATGTGGCTTGCTGACAGACTCTTCTCCATCATGAGACGATGTGCTTGTCGTTTCAGTTTACACACAGGAGGAGAGCTTCTGACTGGACTTGAACAACTGTGTTGTTGTGTCTATTCGAGAAAGTTTTGCCAAAGTTTCTGGGTAGTGGCTCCTTGCTGCGACACACGATCTGGCACTCTTTTACCGCTTTGCTCTTGCACTACTTAAGTGAGTCACTATGTAAGAGTGTCCCATCCAGGTCCAGGCGTGATGCAGATTGAAGCCTGCTAAGACAATGTAAGGGATAGAAGATCTATTGGTGGCATACTCTCTGAAGTTCTTGCATGCAGCAGCTTAGCAATCTGACAAGCGTGCTCCATATGCTATACTGGTTGGTGGTAGAGGGCCTTGAGCTTGCATTGAGATCTCTCAAAGATGTGAAGTAGGCGTTTTTGTCCTAAGGCGAGCCTCATTCCATCAGCAGTGCTGGAGGAAATGCCTGGATTTTCATCGGCGAAAGACTCGTCACGGTTTGCATCCCGTCGTCTGACAGCCTGATGTAGATGCCATGAGAGAGTTGAGCATGTTGTTCTTGAAGGCAAGTGAGCTTATGCTTCTTCCTTGGCTCACGTTCCTTCTTGGTTGAAGCTTGAACACTTTGAGCGTTATTATCGGTGAATTGTAGTTCTCAGACTGGCTTGGTTCTTACAAGAAATCCTGGAGAAAGCCTGGAACTGGTTTAGGCCAATCTCCTACTTTCTGACTGCTGCATTTGTCCTGGCCTAGCAGGAGAACCAAAATTTTTTTGTAATCAAGAAGCAACGATGATCTGGGCTGTTTCCTCAAAGGGGTTCGGAGCTTCTTCATGATGGACTTGGACGAATCTAGTGAATGATGGCTTGACCTGGTCATCTGGTCATGGGTGGCGTATGTTTCTCTTCTCAGAGTGTGCTTGGTTGTCCATGTTGAAACTCCTTACTGACTCTGCCACTGTCAGGCATGGATCATTCCAACGCGTTAAAGCAGCTGGTTAAGTGAGGCAACTGCCCACCATCTCCTTAGATGCGGCATTGTTCTGCCGTAGTCTGGTCCTATTGGGATTGTATAGAAGAAATCTTCTTTGTTATTTATGACCGTGAGCTACTTTCGAAACTTTCTGGCTACATTCTGGGTGCCTTTCAGGAAGTTCAGTCAATGCCTTATGTGAACTGAATCCACCTGGCATAGTTATGTGGTCATGGATGGACAGAACAGCTCAATTCTGTCAGGGCATCAAGTACAAGTGAACGATGCTTGTGCGGCAGAGATCGTACATACACATATCCAACTACGCAATTGCAACACAGATTGCAGTATCTGGAACGGGATTTCCTCTCCTTCTGATATGCACAATTTCAAAGAAAGCTGATGTTTCTGCTCATTTATTTCTCGTCATTATAATGTCTAAGGTCGATGATTGCACGATGTGCGTTGCAGAGCAGTAACCGCTGATGGGCTCTCTTGTGCGGGTGACTGAGATGCCGCAGGAAAGCTCGGACTGTTCTCAGGTGTGGTAATGCTCGGCTTACCAGTGTCGCACACACCAGCCTACATCCAGCCAGTTCGCTCAGTGTTTTTGAGGGCAGCATGCTCGATATTGGAGACACCAAAACGACGACAACCTTATTTCACCATATTCTCCGGCGCACTTCGCTGATTTTTGCTTTGCCAAGAATATGGCTGACGGAATGAGTGGACATGGTTTGTCCTGGATATAGATGTTCACACGCAGTTTCACGACTCTTATGGAGTGGCGATCATGCACACTGTGTGGGCACTGTCGTGAGACAATGGGAAGGCAGGGCGGTGGGCAGAGATTGGTCGAACTTCTGGTGGCTGGCGCTGGCATGGAAAGGCGGCCAAAATTGTTCTCGTCCCTCAATCATATTCCGTCTACACTGCCGTTGCATGTGGTAGCGAGAGATATTTTCCTCAGTATGCTTTTTAGGCTCCTCTGTCAATGACTCAGCCCTAGACAGCAGGGAAGGCACATCTTGACACTGGTTACAGAGGCACGTCAGTGTAGACTGTGAGCATGGCGATGAAGTGATTGCATCCCAGATCCTCTCAGTTACGATGTTCGATCCCACTTCTCCCATGAAACTGGGATGTTGGAGTCAGTTGAGATTAGCGTGTGCATGGGAAGGAGGACTATTGCCTGTTGTTGAACTCGATTCGTGATCTATATTGTCTACTGCAGCAGTAGTAAAACTTTTTCACGATGCTTGGGTGGGCAGCAGTTGCTCAAGTGAACTGCTCGGAGACCGACAGTTCCCTGCGCTGATGAGGGGAGGACAGCGATACATCACGAGATGTATTGCAAGTGTGCAGCCATCACCATTCTTCTTGGCGGTGGGGCGTTAACATCCCCACATATATGGAAGGAGGCGTTCTTTGCTTGGCAGTCAGGGCTGTGCGTACAGTGGAGGATGGTGAGGCTTTGCTACGTTGGTTACGTTGACTTAATTGAGATGTATGCTCATTGGTCTGCATTGGTCTTGATGCTGGTCCTCAAGACCATGTGAGCCAGGCCAACAAATTTGTGGCATGACTCTTTTCTGCATCCTTCAGGGAACCAATGTAGGCTTGGCTTTCCCAAAATGTGCGGCGCAACGACTTTTGCAGCAGTGCAAGATGGTGCATAATTGTCCGCTGTCCTGTTCACAAGCTTCGCAATAGATCGCCGAATTCACTTCTCGAAATCAACAGAGATGTCTTTCCTTGCTGTGTGATTGCATGTAAGGGAATGGGCAAGAGTGGGTCTGCTTGAGATCGTTGAATGTACCTTGTGTTTGCTCGCTGCGCCGAGCTGTTTCCAATTCTGACTGGTATAGTGAGACCAGTTCTGCTAACATTGAACACTGGCTCCGTTCCCATCCTGTTCTGGTCTCTGTTAAAAGCAAACAATTCCAAAAGTTCTCTGACAGCTCTTTCTCTGGTTCAGTTTCTCCTGGCGTTCTGAAGATGGGGCGTTTGGACGATTCTATAACCCTGACAAGCATTGGCATGGTATCGATAGCTTACGGCACATGTGCCCAGCACTGAGTTTGCACAGTAGGAATGTCTTCAGGGAGGGTCGCAAGTCCGTCATGGTGCCATGTAATTGTTGAAGGTGCTGCTATCGAAGACGTCTAGCGCTGCAGGTTGTTTCCAGAAGAACAGGAGGGGGGCCTGACTTATCTGTGCTCGATGAGAGGGACTGGTGCGCTTGACTGCATGCAGTATATGGCTGTCATCAGCAGTTACACGATTCTTTTGTCGGCTCTCTGTACTTTTGTCCGTGTTTATATTTCGTCGAGGTTTCGTGATAAAGCACTGGTTGCACCATAAGCTGCTTCATTCCCGTGACCTTGCGTCCAAGCTGGGCGTAACTGAAAGCGCGTGGAACGCTCCTTTAGTTAATTGAATTGATCAATTTTAGGCAGGAGAAGTGTAGCGCTCCCGAACATCTGTTCGCTGGACTGTGAGGGAGAGTTAGTGTCTCTTGTGTCGTCTTGGCAGACTGATAAGCACTAGGTTCAGTTCGTTTTGGTGATGTGACGATGTTGAGACAGGTCCGGATCTGGGGTCAGACCAACTTGAACTCTTGGACATGGGCTTCTAATTGAAGCGCGCCCACACAAACCTGCATGAAATAAATATATTAAGAGTCCTGTTAGACATACCGAGACTATATTATAAAAATTTTAATTATTCCAAAAAACGTTCCCCCCCCACCCACCCCTCACATTTCGGAATTTGAAAATGCTGCTCATCGTTTGTAGTGACTTCAGTGAGGCGCATCCCATAGACCCATAAACATGAAAGTTCAAATTGTAAGAAGCCCTACATTTTAATATCCTCTGGAGCCATTAATGTACCTTGCACGCCATGTGTGTAAATGGCTGCCACGGCCCTCAGCAGGCTAAGTTGTGGGGCAAATATATCATCGTTCATAAATGTCTTTCTACAAGTGGTGAAAATTTTGGTCTTTTATCACTAAAATGCAATTAGATTAGCTTATGCTAGCCGCACTATTTGGCTCCTGCGGTTTAACCCCGACATTGCATTTCCTCGAGGTTTGCATATCACCTTAGTGTCTGCACATTTCCATCCATTCCGTGCGGCATTTACTCCATCTGTGTGCTCAGAATCCCTTTAATTCTTGTATATTTCCATCCATTTTATTTTCATGTTTCGCGACATATTGATTTCATTTCGTTTTTCATTTTTCTTTTTATCGCTCAGTCGCATTCGCGTCTATTTTGTTTTGCATATCGGCGTCGTGCGCCTCCGATTTTGGCATTCATGCCGAAATGCATCTCAGTAAAACTGTTTCGAGCCGAGGCTCCAGCGAGCGGCCTAAGATCGCCGAGTCGGTCGCGGTTCGCTGGGGAACCAAGGGGAAAATTTATCGAGGGGCGCTCTTGGCGACCGCTGCTCCACTTGACGTCTGGTCGATCGCGGGGAAAGTTCCGCATGGGTGTGTGGACCATAGTTCTCTCACACTACCTTAACTACCCACCTGTTTCAGCCCTTTTGCATTTGCATGTTGGGAATAAAATTTAAAACGCTCGTAATTTGGGGGAAGGGGGGGGGGGGTTGCTCCCTACCCCTGATCGAATCCGTGAAATTTCTCTACGGAGGCTGAGGGCAGAATTCGGACTCCTGTCTAACAATTTGTTGTGGGCCGGGTATCGGGACAGCAGGACCGTAGTGTGAGCAGAGTCGGCTCCACCGAACATCCGGAATTCAGATCGTTACCCTCGGATAACTCCGAAGGTACGGTCTCTTACAGGACCGTGAATCGTCATAATAAACCGCGTGGGACAGGGTTATTTGCCAATTCAAAATACCTAGAGGCACAGTGGCGAGCTACCGAGGAATTCACACCTCGACGGGGCTCGAAACGGGACGAGTCGTTACGTGCTCGACCCGTGCGTAACCCGAGATGGTTACCGAGGTCCCGTCGGTCCAAATGACATCAACGCAGCAACGGCCTTTTAATCACCCAACACCACGGTGCTAACCAATGAAGGAAAGCACAAAGACGAGCTGAAACATTTAACAATAGGGATATTTATTTACAATAATCGGGGAAGGAACACAAGAGCAGAGTTAAAACCGACTAAAAGGATGAAATATGTACAAGGCCTTAAACATTCTACTTAGAAAGACGGGCCCACGACACACAAGCACACACTACCCAGAGAGAATGAACCTCGTGGGTCTATCTCGGTCAACGCCGGCGTGGTACCTTCGTTCGTTGGGCCAAACTGCTTTCGAAACCATGGTTGGGACTCGAACACGACGGAAGTCCATGACACGACGTGACGCAGAGCCTCGTCGAACACTACTGCTTGGATGCCAGGTGAAATGTCCACGATGACCGCTGCTTGAAACAGATGCCATCTCTGTGTCGCGAACGCTCCTCCCATGAGCACACACGTCTCTCTCACCGACTGGGTCGCAGACAAACATCTCCTCTTCTTTAGGAGGAGGGATGTTCTTTTACTCGCCATCCATGTCGCCCTCATTGGAACGTTTCCGTCGCGCGATTCGCTCGTACCAGCCAGTGAATGCCGGGGGCGCCAATCTGCTGATTGGACAC